>CANSNZ010000170.1:0-346473 GCA_947646795.1 Beta lomatogona | reverse complement strand
TCTCCTCGCATTGAAATTGAATCCGACGCCATAAACGCAGTGAAATGGGTGCCACCATATCTAAAGGTGGACCACGGAATCTCAACTTTATCCTCACTTTCATCCCATCCCATCTCAAGAGGCCTCAACTCTCAGCCTATCCATCACTCACATGGTAGAAGCGCTAATTTTGTTGCAAATTTCTTAGCAAATCAAGGCTTAGACAGAGGATATGATTTAGTGGCATGGCTTTAATTGTATTGTCATATTCTCTCATGTACTGGTCTCTGCCTCTCGGTTCCTTGAGGTAGCAAATTTAACCCCTTTGCCCTTTCTCATTTATGTTGGCTCCTGAGCCTTAGTTTTTCACCCTCGTTCTATATATTCTACTGGATGTACAACCACTAGTGAAAACAACCTTATATGTCACTTAGTAACAGATTCGGTTTTACAAAACCGCATCCGAAAATCATTAAAAAAATGGGAGGGAAAGCTGGGCGAAAAATCTGATCCGGTCCTTTAGTGAACCGGATCAGATTTTCCCGTTATTTTTCTCCAGCAAAAACCCGCGTTTTCCCTCCACCCATTTTCTTTACAACACGCAACACACACACCACCCCCCAAAAACTCTCTCAACGTCGTTTCTCACTCCCCTATCATCGTCTCCCTCTGCCTCCTCAAATCTCCACTCCACCAACATCCTCTCTCCTCGCCATTACTACTGCCAAACCGCTTACTCGCATCATCCTCTCTCACCCCGCCATTACTTCTTCGCTTTCTTCATCTTCGATTTGGTTTTCGTCGGGTCGTGCTTTCTTCATCTTCGATTTGGTTTTCATTCAGGTCGTGCTTTAATGGTTAGTTTTTTCATTTTTTTTATTTACAATATTATATAATTAATTTCCATATTTGCTTGAGTTTGGTTATATTTTGTTATAAGTTCTGTATTAATTAATTTTTCTCCCCCTCTTTGTGTTTTTTTTTTTTTTTGTTGATTTTTGTGTCGTTATTTATGTTATAAGTTTGGTTATTTGTTAATTTTCCTTGAGTTTGATAATTTTGGTTTCGTTATTTTTTAGAAGTTCTGTATTATAAGTTCTGTGACGTGTAAAATTGTTTTTTTAGTTTGATCTGCCTTTGTGTAGAAATATGGATAGAGCATGTGAAATTGTTGAGGTTTGTTGCTGATTTACTCAAGTAATTTTTGATGGGTATTTAAAATTTAAGATAATTAGATGGGTTTTTGATGCTGGTTTTGTTCAGATCTACATTGACAAATGTTTCTGTTAGTTGATTTTATTGTTCAATGTTGCATCCTTTAAATCCCAATTCAGCAAGTTAAGGGGTTTATTTTGATGCAGTTTGTCAAATGTGGTAGGAACTTTGTATATAGATGTTAAAATGTCCAATAGTTGGGAGTATCCATTTGGGAGTTAAGGGCTGCTTGGGGTGTGGCGCGGAGCTGTCTGAAAATGAGGAATGACCATTGTTCCCATTTAAATTAGGAAAATCTTATGCTCTTATAGTTGCAATAATATCTTAGTATATATTGGATGACAAAGTGTTAAGTCTTTCCCTTGCGTTTGATCATTGATGAGGTTTATGTAATTTTTTGGTTATAATACTCTATTGTGTTTTAATTCTGTTGTACGAGTGGCTAGTCGGAAATATGTGGACAATTTAGGAAATGGACAAGTTCTGCTGGTCTGTCATTTTTTCTAAAGGAAAAACCTGTTTCATAAGACCCTCAAATTAGATGAAGCAAATAGAATGCTGGAAATGGGATTCGAGCCTCAAATTCGCAAGATTGTCCAGCAGATGGATAGCCTCCACCATGTTCAAGGCAGACAATGCTTTTTAGTGCCACATATCCTACTGAGATACAGGTTATTTCTTTTTACTGTCTGTTGCAACCTCTTTTTTGTTTCATAATGTGTTGCAGCAAAGTCGTTATTATACAGAAGGGTGTTTATATTATGTTTATTGGCTTTCTAAGTCTGAAGTATACATTAAAACAAATACGATCAACTGGATAGTTTTATGATGCAATTGGTTTAGTCTAGAAACTAAATATTGATTTCTCATGGCATCATTGCAGTTACCAATTTCAATTTTTTTTGGTGGGGGTGGGCGGGGTGGTTTCCTAAGGTCTAAAACTCGGCATTAAATAATAAGTTTGAAGCATCTGGAGCATATATTTTTGTTTTTGTCTTGAGAAGCCTAAGTTTGGAAATAATTGGAAGAATTGATATAGCTCCGTAACTTGATTCTCGCTTTTCCCATAATTTTCTCCGCTTTCCAAATCAATTTCCAAGCATTATTAATCTGACTATATCTACCAAGGAGCAACTCCTCAAAGTTCCCAGTCAACAGCATCACTCCTCTTCAATTTTGATTCTTCATTATCTTTCATAAGATTTGGGGTTTTCCATTTCAGAAAAAATGAAAAAATATAAAAATTTGAGGCCCTGCTTTCATATATAGAGTCATGCTCTTATTTTCTCCTATTTCTTTTCCACCAAAATCCCAAACATTTCACATTTTGGGGTTTCCTTAATCTAGAATAAATATCGGACTTAGTTTAAGTTGAGGCCATGTTTTCTTAAATGTTTATATGTTGGAGTAAATCTCAATACTGTAGGAGTAAACTGACTTGCTCTAAATTGAGGATTCTGGATTTGTGTATGTATGGTGGGTCAGTGGACTCAGCTGCTATATTTCGTAGTAATCTCAATATTGTGCATCTTAATTATATTATTACAATATTTAACAGTTCTTTTTTTTCTTTTTTCTCTTTGCATTATGATTTTAGGATAGTTGATTAAAGGAGTTTTTAGATGAGTTTCTTATATCCTCATGCATAATATTTATGATATTAGGATGGCGTTGCAAATACTAATGTTATATTAGTAGGTTAGGAGAATGGTCTGTGCTTTGTTGTGCTTCGTTTTGTTATATTAAATAAGCCTAAAATAATATAATGTGATATTAAGTTTCTAGTTCAAAATTGCATATTTATAACTAGCACAAGGTTTCTCATGTTTGAGACGGCCTTGGCCCTGCCTGAATGAAGATTTGCCTTTGGCTCTAGTGGGGCCCTGGGCCCTGCTTGACTAGTTTGAGGATTCAATTCACTTTCTATAATAGCGATATCTACACTCTTGATTAAAGATCTTTGGGCACTCTGTTCTGTTTTCGATTTAAGGTGTGAACATCCCGTTCCTAGAGTTCTGGCTTAAAATCATCTCATTTGGTGTTCTCCCCCTTGATATGAAATCTTTATGATATCCATGTCAAGTTGTGGGTATATAAACACATGTATCAGTTTTAATTTGCTTGTTTATACACTTTGTGTTAGTTTATGTAAATGCTGCACACATTTTCATTCAGGTAAAAGCTCTCATTGCAAAGCTGACTGAGGAGAAAAATGCTGCAATTCATCAAAATAACAAACTCAGACAAGAATTGGTGAGTGCTTTACTATTGTTATCCTTGTTTGTTTACTGTTTCTTTTTTGAATTGCAGCAGCTGTTGAAACTTGGATACATCAATACACGTCAATAAACCCATAAGAGTGATATACTGTGAGATTTTGTTGAAAAAGGGACAATCACTTTACACTTACTTGGTTCTTCCTATGAATATTTTTGCCGTCATCTTTAAAGATGATAGCTGAAATTGTCTGTCTTAGATTGCTTTTTTGCTGGATCAATTGTATTCAAGTTGTGACTTGTGACCAGATAGGCTTTTGCTGGGAATTTATATTTAGCACGTTTCTATTGAGTAGTATATACTGTTAAATTTCAGTCATATATCTTCTTCAAGTTATTTACACAAATTTCAGTTCATCTTCTTTCTAAATACCAGCTAATGGTGTCTTCAGTACTCATGGATGTGGATGGAAAATGCAACTCGATCTCTGAGGTTGGTAAGATGGATATTGATGAACACGATAATCGGAAGAAACTCTCGGAGAACCGTTTATTAATCAAGAACATTGGAAAGGTGGTTCAAGACTTGAGAAGCCTTGGATTTACTTCAATGATTGTGGATGCTATCTTTATGCCATTGAAGGAGAGCTTTTGTCACCAGCATAATGTGTGCTGTAGCAGCAGCGAGCTCGGTTACTATGATGTTAAAATTGTAGTTAATATTTTTATGTATCTAATTATTTATTCTTATGCTTCAATTAAGCATAATATGCTTAATAAAATGAGTTTTGATATATACAATTGATTTTGTATCGATTAATAATGAAAAAATTGCAAAATTTGTTTTTTTTTTTTGGTTTTTGGGGGTGTTTACTGATCCGGTTTTGAAGGAAAACCAGATCAGTTAATATGATTAGCTGATCCGGTTTTCCTTCAAAACCGGATCAGTAAATGATTAACTGATCCGGTTTAGGACCGGATCAGTTAATCTTTACAAACTGCTGCGAGCCTATCCGATGCGGACCAAAACCGAATCAGTAAGCCCGGTTTTGACCGCATCGGATGGGCCTTTTTCCACTAGTGAACTAGGCCTGACAAAAGCTGACCCAACCCGACAACCCAACCCGCACCCGACCTGAAAATAGTGGGTTTGGGTTGAGTTTTTCAACCCGATTAGTTAAATGGGTCGACCTGAACCCGACCTGAAAGATAAATGGGTCAGGTTCAGGTCGAAAGTTCTAACCTGAATATGACCCATCTGACCTGATTTTTAAATGGGTCAAAATCAGATCGGGTCAACCTGCTTAACCCAATTCACCCAAATACACTTTATGAAAATCCAAAAAATCTAAGTTTGTCCAACCCAAAATATGTCCAGCCCAAAATATTGTCACTCACCTCACCCTAAAATTCTAACGGACACATACATTCACCTCACCCTAGTGTAACTAACCCTAAGTTTCTAACGCAGACATTTTTATTTCACTCACCTCACTCTCAGTCTCTCACTCTCTCAATCGCTATCTTCGTCGCTGAATCGCTGCTCTTCTTCGTTGAAAGGTAAATCAATCTCTATCTTCTTTGCTTTTTTTTTTTTTCTTCCCTTCACTCTCAATTTTTTATTTTCGTATTTTCTTACATATTTGCTATTTTGCTTCTCCTTTTCATATTTCTGATTTTCTTCTCGATTCTTCCTCCTCTTTACTTCTGTATAAAATATTTTCGTATTTCTTATTTATTTTCTTTGCACTTTCTTTCGTATTTTTTTTTTTCAATTTTTTCTGTTGGCCGAGAAGATTTCCTATGTTTAATATTCTGTATATATCTCTGTATAATTTCTGTTTTTTAATTTGTATTATTTAGTTTATTGTGCTTCGATTATTTGTATTTATATGTTTATAAGATTTCCTGGTTTTAATATTCTGTATTTTTTTTTGTTGTTCAAGAAGAGTTATGCCTGTTTCATTTGTTTTTGGGTTGAGTTTTTTTTTTTCTGTTTATATGGTTATAAGTTTTCTGGTTTATTGTGCCTGATTTTTTGTGTGATTTGAGTCCATGATTCATCATGCATGAGGTTTTTGCTCACAAATTTAGTTTATTTTGTTCGTTTATGGTAATTTCTTTTAAATTCTTGACGATTGATTATGGATAGATCTGGTCTTGTTTTTCTTAATCCCTTTCATTTATGTTTTTCGATTTAAACAGACATAGTGTTCCTTGTTTTCTTTTTAAGTGTGTATGTGTATAAACTATAATCTTATACTCTTTGTCAACAGAATTGATTTGTTTATGTGGGCTGCTTCGACGAGTTAATATAAATTGTAGGAGTACTCTTCAGTTCTGATTTCTTAATCAATATTACTTGAAATCTTAATACTGTATTTTTTTTTTGTTTTGTGCTTGTAGATCCAGATGACTTGGAAGTAAACCAAGAGATTGATGCAACTGAAACAAGACTTTTTCGAAATGATGAAGCTACATTATTTGTATTCTTTTAGGCAAGAGTAGTTTTGTTCGGCAATTTTGTTTGGGATTAAATTGTTGTTTTGCTTAAGAATTTTAAGATGCACTTGTTTGAAAAGTTTCAGGTCTGTTGCCAAAAAAAAAGGTTTCAGGTCATTTTCGGGCTGACCCGAACACGAAATTATCAGGTTCAGGGTGTGTTTTTCAACTTGAAAACTTAAATGGGTCAGGTTCGGGTTGGGGTGGCTGACCCGAAATGAGCTGACCGAACACGAACCCGACCTGACCTGATCTGTTTGACACCCCTATGTACAACTGCTAAACCTTTGGCTTTAATCTATCAAGAAAAAAGATATCTGCTACGCAACATACTGCCACCGCAAAAATATTAGGAGTCATCAAAGTCTTGGTCACGTCTTGGACCATGTTACGTTTTAAGTTTGTTACTTTCTAGTTGGCTTGCAGTTATTTGCATATGACGATGCAACTTTGACCCTAAGTCTTGACGTTTCTCTCATCGACTAAGGGGGTGTTTGGTATAATCAATGGAAACGAGAATGGAAAGGATTTGGATAAGGAGAGAAATGAAAATAATAATTGTTACCTTTCACTAGTAGAATAAATCTTTATTCTTTGCGGTCGTTAAGTGGCCTATTGCGGCGATTTTGGCCGCAAAGAATTAAGAAATAAGCAATAGGTAATTTTAGACTATTGGCTGCGTTCTGCGGTTCCAGGCACAAACCGCAGCAATTGGTTTTTTTTATTAAAAAAATACAACATATTGCTGCGGTTCTTGCCTAAAACCGCAGCAATAGGTACTAGTACAGGTGAAAAAAAAATTTTTTTTTTGCATTTTGCCATCAACTTTGAAAGATAAAAATGTTGAAAGAAAATAAAACACAACAAATTCAAAGTAATGACAAAGAATTTTTAACATACCAAAAATATCCGGTTCATACAAAAGAAATATATATATATATAAAAAAAAAAAACAAATACATCCCCACGTTTTTCCTCATCCCGCTCGATCCTTTTATTTTCCTTTCATTTTCATTATCATTTCAACTTTCTTCCTTTTTCAACACTTGTTTCAAATGTCTCACCTTCCTACTGCTAAACCGATACATCCCCACGATTTCTTAGTTTAATTGCACCAGATAAAAACTTTACATCAGTAGAGTTATACAACTCATAGCAAACTTGAGGTTCTTTTCACTATTATCATGGAAAGTAATATAACTAAAGAAGCTAACCAAAACTCAAACTTCTACATCGCAAATTCCAAACACCATTTTAATCTCAATTACTGAGCAACATGATTCTCAATTCATACTTTACATTGAAAAGCAGCATATAAACCACAAAAATAGAAATATATATAAATGAATAAATAAATAAAATACCGCATTAGTCTCGAAATCGCATTCGTATTCATCATCTGAGAACTGCTCAACGGCATAGCCGAAAAAATGACGATTTAATGAGAGGAAATGACTAAAATACGGCAAAATCGACGAAGGAGAACGACGCGGAGGAAGCTCAAGGAGACGAGCGAAATTGAACCACTGCGAAACTCTACGGAGGCGGCGAAACTCGTCGAAGGAGATCGCAGCCCCACGTGAGGTTGAGGGAGTTGAAGGAGACATTGAGGATGGTGAGATCTGCCATGAGAGAGACGGAGGAGTAGGAATGAGGTTGAGGGAGGAGGAGTGAAATGAAGAGAAACGACTGAAATGCGTGATCCCAAACCCTAAAGAAACGCCTCTTATATGAAATAAATGGGTATATTGCTGCGGTTTTAAAAAAAAACCGAAGCAATATATTAAAATATTATTTTTTTAATATATCTTCTAATTGAGATAAGAATAGTCTAAGTTGCACAAAAAAATCGTTTTTACCTTAATCCAAAAACCAAAAAGCGTTTAGAATATTTAATATTATTTTAATATATTGCTGCGGTTTTTGCTAGAAACCGCAACAATATGTCTGGTCAAAAAGTCAACTTTTTTCAAAAATTTTCCTATTGAAACCATATTGCTGTGGTTTTTGGCCGAAACCGCAGCAATATCTTTATTTTATATTTTACCTTTTCTTTTTACGTGATATATTGCTACGTATAGGTAAACCCGCAGCAATATCACCGCAACAATAATCAATTATTCTACTAGTGTTTAATAGTTGTTTGGTATCCTAGTGGAATGGAAACAATTGAGAGGTTTATGATTGAGGAAGGAAACGTGATTTGTTTCCACTAGTTTGATAAGAGTAACAAATGGGGGGATTGTGTTTCCCTTTGGAAACGGTATTGGTTACTTAACACTCATACCAAATAATTAGAAATGAAAACGCTTATTTTAATCCATTTCCTATATCAAATTTTTCTATACCAAACACTCTCTAAATTAGTTTACATACATAAACATAACAAAAGCTTCCTTAAACTCCCCTTATCCTCTTCATGAACTAACGCTCAACATATGGAACTTGCGTGCCTCCCCATGAGTCAAAATCCGTTCCCAGGCCACATCATCCTTCAAGCATATGAAGAGGTTTTATATGTTTTGTCGCCCCCATAAGATCATCACACTCCTTCTTTCAGTGACGTCAAAGAGACATCACTTCTCTCTAGTAAACTTCCATTGAAAACCTATTACTTTACTAGCTTTCTATGTGTATTTTCTCCAACAAATTGGTATCAAGAGCATCAGGTTAGATCCTAAACAACACATAGAGAGCAATGAAGAAAAAAAAAGAGATGAGAGCATAGTGCAGCGAACAAAACAATACCTGCTACATTTGCTTGACATTTAATTAATGAAGGATAAAAGCCTTTAAATAGGCATTACATCAACAACCAAAGCTAGACTCAGTAACTCACATCCCAATTATTCAATTATAGTTTAGGCGAGATTGACATTCCCTTATGACTCAGTAATAAAGCAAAGCCGTGAACCGAAACTATATCCTCGGTCATTCCTCAATACCTAGAGCTCACTTTCGTGATAGCAAAAGGCCTAACTAACATGTATGTCTCTTATTTTCATGGCTTACACACATAATTAGAAGTATTAAGAACCAGTGTCAAATAATTCCCAATTCTAGTTCTCACCTATTATCATGGGAGAATTCAAATCAATGACAAGATTATCTAAATCAAGACCCAACTTTCGTTGATGAACTCAATTAACAACTTAGCATCAAATAAATAGCTCTTAATCCCAACTCCAACTTCCGTTGATAATATAAAACTAGGGCTAAATCAAGATGCAAAATTGACAATAAAAACGATCTTATCAAATCCTAAACATATAATTCAACAACATGGGAATTAGAGAAAATTCATATGATCAATCCATACTAGGGTTCAACTCAATCCTAGATGAAAAGACTACTCACTATAAAAACATAATTAAATAAATACAAGAGAAAGGAAAAGAATAAAACTTGATTAATAGTGCTTGAATGAAAGATGAATCTCCAATCTTGAATCTCCAAAATAGCAATAGGAAAACTAGGGCAAATATGGAGAAACTAGAGAGAAAACCCTAAGAACCAAAAAAACGTGTAACATGAATGAATAATGAGTAATAGATATTCTAACCTTATAGAAATCCTCTAATATAAAGTTGCATCTCCTAATACTAGTAGGAAACCAAGTTACAAGATAAGGAAAGGCAAATAAATCATTAAAGGGTCGGAATTAAGTAATCCGCGCGCGCATAGGAGATCTCAAGCAAACCGGGCCAACTTGCGAAGCCCATATTTCTCAGAATATAACTCGCCTTGGGCCGTGCAACCTATCGTTGGAAATAGTTTATTATGTTCGTTTATGGTAATTTCTTTTTAATTCTTGACGATTGATTATGGATAGATCTGGTCTTGTTTTCTTAATCCCTTTCATTTATGTTTTTCGATTTAAACAGACATAGTGTTCCTTGTTTTTTTCAAGTGTGTATGTGTATAAACTATAATCTTATACTCTTTGTCAACAGAATTGATTTGTTTATGTGGGCTGCTTCGACGAGTTAATATAAATTGTAGGAGTACTCTTCAGTTCTGATTTCTTAATCAATATTACTTGAAATCTTAATACTGTATTTTTTTTGTTTTGTGCTTGTAGATCCAGATGACTTGGAAGTAAACCAAGAGATTGATGCAACTGAAACAAGACTTTTTCGAAATGATGAAGCTACATTATTTGTATTCTTTTAGGCAAGAGTAGTTTTGTTCGGCAATTTTGTTTGGGATTAAATTGTTGTTTTGCTTAAGAATTTTAAGATGCACTTGTTTGAAAAGTCAGGTTAAATGAACAAAATCAGGTTGGCCAGGTTAACCCATCTCTGAATATAACAACCTGATTTATACCCAAAATAAAAGTTTCAGGTCTGTTGCCAAAAAAAAAGGTTTCAGGTCATTTTCGGGGTGACCCGAACACGAAATTATCAGGTTCAGATTGTGTTTTTCAACTTGAAAACTTAAATGGGTCTGGTTCGGGTTGGGGGGGCGGCTGACCCGAAATGAGCTGACCCGAACACGAACCCGACCTGACCTGATCTGTTTGACACCCCTATGTACAACTGCTAAACCTTTGGCTTTAATCTATCAAGAAAAAAAGATATCCGCTACGCAACATACTGCCACCGCAAAAATATTAGCAGTCATCAAAGTCTTGGTTCACGTCTTGGACCATGTTACGTTTTAAGTTTGTTACTTTCTAGTTGGCTTGCAGTTATTTGCATATGATGCAACTTTGACCCTAAGTCTTGACGTTTCTCTCATCAGACTAAGGGGGTGTTTGGTATAATCAATGGAAACGGAATGGAAAGGATTTGGATAAGGAGAGGAAATGGAAATAATAATTGTTACCTTTCACTAGTAGAATAAATGCTTATTGCTGCGGTCATTAATTGGCCTATTGCGGCGGTTTTGGCCGCGCAACAATAGGTAATTAACCTATTGCTGCGGTTTTAGACCGCAGCAATAGGCCAAGCTATTGCTGCGGTTCCAGGCACAAACCGCCGCAATTATTTTTTTTTTATTAAAAAAATACAACATATTGCTGCGGTTCTTGCCTAAAACCGCAGCAATAGGTACTGGTACAGGTGAAATTTTTTTTTTTTTTTTGCATTTTGCCATCAACTTTGAAAGATAAAAATGTTGAAAGAAAATAAAACACAACAAATTCAAAGTAATGACAAAGAATTTTTAACATACAAAAAATATCCCGCTCATACAAAAGAAATATATATATATATATAAAAAAAAGAACAAATACATCCCCACGTTTTTCCTCATCCCGCTCGATCCTTTTTTTTTCCTTTCATTTTCATTATCATTTCAACTTTCTTCCTTTTTCAACACTTGTTTCAAATGCTCACCTTCCTACTGCTAAACCGATACATCCCCACGATTTCTTAGTTTAATTGCACCAGATAAAAACTTTACATCATTAGAGTTATACAACTCATAGCAAACTTGAGGTTCTTTTCACTATTATCATGGAAAGTAATATAACTAAAGAAGCTAGCCAAAACTCAAACTTCTACATCGCAAATTCCAAACACCATTTTAATCTCAATTACTGTGCAACATGATTCTCAATTCATACTTTACATTGAAATGCAGCATATAAACCACAAAAATAGAAATATATATAAATGAATAAATAAATAAAATACCGCATTAGTCTCGAAATCGCATTCGTATTCATCATCTGAGAACTGCTCAACGTCATAGCCGAAAAAATGACGATTTAATGAGAGGAAATGACTAAAATACGGCAAAGTCGACGAAGGAGAACGACGCGGAGGAAGCTCAAGGAGACGAGCGAAATTGAACCACTGCGAAACTCTACGGAGGCTGCGAAACTCGTCGAAGGAGACCGCAGCCCCACGTGAGGTTGAGGGAGTTGAAGGAGACATTGAGGATGGTGAGATCTGCCATGAAAGAGAGGGAGGAGTAGGAATGAGGTTGAGGGAGGAGGAGTGAAATGAAGAGAAACGGCTGAAATGCGTGATCCCAAACCCTAAAGAAACGCCTCTTATATGAAATAAATGGGTATATTGCTGCGGTTTTAAAAAAAAACCGCAGCAATATATTAAAATATTATCTTTTTAATATTGTTTTAATATATTGCTGCTGTTTTTGCTAGAAACCGCAACAATATGTCTGGTCAAAAAGTCAACTTTTTTCAAAAATTTTCCTATTGAAACCATATTGCTGTGGTTTTTGGCCGAAACAGCAGCAATATCATTATTTTATATTTTACCTTTTCTTTTTACGTGATATATTGCTACGTATAGGTAAACCGCAGCAATACCACCGCAACAATAATCAATTATTCTACTAGTGTTTAATAGTTGTTTGGTATCCTAGTGGAATGGAAACAATTGAGAGGTTTATGATTGAGGAAGGAAACGTGATTTGTTTCCACTAGTTTGATAAGAGTAACAAATGGGGGGATTATGTTTCCCTTTGGAAACGGTATTTGTTACTTAACACTCATACCAAATAATTAGAAATGAAAACGCTTATTTGAATCCATTTCCTATATCAAATTTTTCTATACCAAACACTCTCTAAATTAATTTACATACATAAACATAACAAAAGCTTCCTTAAACTCCCCTTATCCTCTTCATGAACTAACGCTCAACATATGGAACTTGCGTGCCTCCCCATGAGTCAAAATCCGTTCCCAGGCCACATCATCCTTCAAGCATATGAAGAGGTTTTATATGTTTTGTCGCCCCCATAAGATCATCACACTCCTACTTTCAGTGGCGTCAAAGAGACATCACTTCTCTCTAGTAAACTTCCATTGAAAACCTATTACTTTACTAGCTTTCTATGTGTATTTTCTCCAACAAATTGGTATCAAGAGCATCAGGTTAGATCCTAAACAACACATAGAGAGCAATGAAGAAAAAAAAAAGAGATGAGAGCATAGTGCAGCGAACAAAACAATACTGCTACATTTGCTTGACATTTAATTAATGAAGGATAAAAGCCTTTAAATAGGCATTACATCAACAACCAAAGCTAGACTCAGTAACTCACATCCCAATTATTCAATTATAGTTTAGGCGAGATTGACATTCCCTTATGACTCAGTAATAAAGCAAAGCTGTGAACCGAAACTATATCCTCGGTCATTCCTCAATACCTAGAGCTCACTTTCGTGATAGCAAAAGGCCTAACTAACATGTATGTCTCTTATTTTCATGGCTTACACACATAATTAGAAGTATTAAGAACCAGTGTCAAATAATTCCCAATTCTAGTTCTCACCTATTATCATGGGAGAATTCAAATCAATGACAAGATTATCTAAATCAAGACCCAACTTTCGTTGATGAACTCAATTAACAACTTAGCATCAAATAAATAGCTCTTAATCCCAACTCCAACTTCCGTTGATAATATAAAACTAGGGCTAAATCAAGATGCAAAATTGACAATAAAAACGATCTTATCAAATCCTAAACATATAATTCAACAACATGGGAATTAGAGAAAATTCATATGATCAATCCATACTAGGGTTCAACTCAATCCTAGATGAAAAGACTACTCACTATAAAAACATAATTAAATAAATACAAGAGAAAGGAAAAGAATAAAACTTGATTAATAGTGCTTGAATGAAAGATGAATCTCCAATCTTGAATCTCCAAAATAGCAATAGGAAAACTAGGGCAAATATGGAGAAACTAGAGAGAAAACCCTAAGAACCAAAAAAACGTGTAACATGAATGAATAATGAGTAATAGATATTCTAACCTTATAGAAATCCTCTAATATAAAGTTGCATCTCCTAATACTAGTAGGAAACCAAGTTACAAGATAAGGAAAGGCAAATAAATCATTAAAGGGTCGGAATTAAGTAATCCGCGCGCGCATAGGAGATCTCAAGCAAACCGGGCCAACTTGCGAAGCCCATATTTCTCAGAATATAACTCGCCTTGGGCCGTGCAACCTATCGTTGGAAATATTTTCCAGCCTACTTTCCAATGCCGCTGGAATTATCCAATTATCACTAACGAGTTAACATTTATGGATAAAAGAGAGAACATGACTCGATTTCCACAATTCTTTCAATGAATTCCATCTCCAATTTAGCTTCAAATTGCACTCAAATATATTCATAACGATCCTTATCAACGTAGCTTGTTTCCAATTGCTCCTAATTACTCAATCTTGTCCAATAACACTCCAATTATGTTCTTAATACCTGAAATTCATCAAAGAATACCAAAAACACACAAAAGGAGTAATATTTTGCAAATTAAGTAATAGTATGTAATTATGAACTATAATGCACCTAAATGTTCCTAAAATGCAACCTAAATGCACCTAAAACCTATATAAAAATATAATACATCAGCTTGCAAAATGCAAACACTACTACAACTTCGGAAGCCCTCTCTGCATTGAGTACGACTTCCATCATTATCAGATTGCCAAGATCTGATTTGCTTGTGAAGACTGCCCTTCACCTTAAATGACTTGTCGCCCTCTTTTTATAGTAACTAAAATTCATATTTTCTTGGGCTAAAAAGGAACCCATCCACACATCTAAGGAAAAAAAACCATTACTTGCCATGGTTAATCACACATATTAATAATTTTTTTTGTTTCTATAATTTTCTCTCCTAACTTTTTTTTATCTCTCTTTCTCTCCTTTCTTTTCCTTTTTCTTCTTCATTTCTCTCTACTTCTATTTTTTTATCTCTCTTTCTCTCCTGTTCTCATGGGATAAAAGGGAACCTATCAAACACAAATTATACTTGCCATGGTTAAGATTTCAATATAGAATTGCTCACAAACAATTTTGAAACCAAGCTAATCAAATCTAACCTGGCGCTAATACCATGTTGAATTTATAACTAAGAAAAAAGAGATGAGAGCATTGTGCAGCGAGTAAAACAATACTGCTACATTTGCTTGGCATTTAATTAATGAAGGATAAAAGCCTTTAAATAGGCATTACATCAACAACCAAAGCTAGACTTAAGCAACCTACTCAACTATTCCACTAACATTGAAAACGTGGTCCTCAAATCAAACCACGCTAACTAAAAGATATTATGCCACTAACAATAAAACTAAAAACTTGTAACTAAATCAGAATGTTGTTGCACTATTGGTACACTAATCATTTTGAAGAATATTTCCAACAAAAGAGACATTACTAAGTATAAATAGCTAATTCCAAGCCATTCTAATCCATCCAAGATATAAGATTCTGATCAAGTTTTGAAATATACCTCACGTAGTTTTCGAACCCTTCATCATGTGATATTGATTTCAACCTCGCCATTAGGCAAGGTAACGTATAATGGATCAATTTATTTGTAGGAAATAAACCACTACAAGACATATGCTGAGAACATCACGAATCTAGGATCCAGCTATCCTTTGGACCTTCACTCTTTTCTACCATGAGTGGCACATCAGATTTCTCATCTCAAGTAATAAAAGCTCTTCCCCAACACTTTCAATTGGAAGAAAGAGCGAATAAAGGTCATTTTCCAAGAACAACTTGTTTACCAAGGATTTCAATGCATACATCTCGGTCAACTTATCCTACAAATCTTTCGAACTAGTATCCCCCAACACGTTGTCTTAGCTTGATCTCAAGAGTAGCCAAACATATAGTACTAGTAGCCCGTAGTTATTGCATATCCTCTCACTTGTCCTCCTCCACAGTATTAGGTTTTTTGTTCTCAAAAGGCTTGTGAAGACCCTGATGATTAACATTATATATAATTGTACTTTGCCACAAAGAAAAATTGCATTTCCAGTAAAGAATTCTATCTTGTGTTTGCTAATGAAATCCTCCATGCCTCCAAATCTCCAAAACACATAGCTGTTGATACTTCTTGTGAGTGTTCTAAACCCATGTCCGAAACTATAATACAAATACAATTTTAAAAAATATCCGATTAACAAATATAAGTGACAACTGTTTATGAAAAACTTTCAGTTTTCTCCCCTCAAATTGTATTTATTAAGTTCATGCAAATTAATACTACCCCTCTTATGATGGCTCAGCTCCTTCACCCAAGAATACCAGTTGGTGGTTCCTTCCATTTAACAATATATGATATATTGTCTAGTTAAACTTAAATACCCTTTTATCGGCTAAGCAATATAACCCTCTTCTACTAGAATTGTAATACTTGTCCCACGAAATAATAATTCTAAAATACAACGTACCAAAAATCTATCTAGTTATCTAACCACAAACCTCAATAAATTAGGATACTAAATGAAATAGAGAAAAGTCTCATCTAAGAATTTTCCGCTCAACAGACTGACGTCAACAAGTCTTGCTGTTGGGCATATGGTGACATATGGGGCTCAATGTGTGTATGGTGTGGAGATGAGGTTGCGTGAAGCTCGTTCGGCGTCAAACGGCTGATTTGCAGGCCCGCCAGATCGTGTCGGGCAGTGTCACCTGATCGGGTGGGGTCGATAGTCTTGGAAGAGGCGTGGAAGCAAGGGCGCCCGATGGAATCGGGAGAAGTACCGATCTACCGGGCGAACGACCGAGCGAAGGTCCCCCGATCGGGCCCGAGAGCAGAACTTGTTTGGCAATATTGGCCGCCCGATCGGGCGGATTTCGCCTGACCCGATAGGGCGGAGGTTAATTTCATGCGGAGGGGCGATTTTTCGAGTTAAGTTATAATTAGGTCTAACCTAATGCAATAATAAGACTATTATTCATCATTAATCTCATATTCAAGAGAGGAAAAGCTAGAGAGAGATCTCGGAGACTTTTGTAACCTTCTTTTGAACATTCATTGATTCCTAGTGCATATTCGTGGTTTTTCTCCCAGTTCTTCGGTTTCCACGTTAAAAGTTCTCTTGTGTCTTTTATTGCTTTCGTTCTTTCGTTGTTCTAGTATTGTTTGCTATTACTTGCTAGATTGCTATTCAATAGGACATACAAGTGGTATCAAGAGCTAGGTCGGATTATTGTCTAGATCTAGAAGTGATTAACAATGGAGGATGCGAAGATCAGAATTGAGAAGTTCGATGGCACAAATTTTGGATATTGGAAGATGCAAATTAAAGACTTCCTATATCAAAAGAATCTGTATCAACCCTTGTCTGAGACGAAGCCTGCAGACATTGATGAGGCAAAGTGGAAGGTACTCGATAGGCAAGCACTAGCGGTGGTGTGTTTGACATTGGCTCGAACTGTAGCCTTCAATGTCAAGGATATCAAAACAACGGTGGGTTTGATCAAAGCTCTGTCAGATATGTATGAAAAGCCCTCGGCTATGAATAAGGTATATCTGATGCGCCGTTTATTTGATTTAGAGATGAATAATGGTAGTTCTGCTGCTGAACATATTAATGAATTTAATTCGATAATAAGTCAGTTATCTTCGGTAAATATTGTCTTTGATGATGAAGTGAAAGCCTTAATTTTGTTGTCCTCCTTACCTGTTGCTTGGGAAACTGTAGCAACTGCTGTTAGTAATTCTTCTGGTAAAGAAAAATTGGTTTATGATGTTGTCCGTGATCTGATTTTGAGTGAGAGTATTCGAAGGAAGGAGAGTGAAGAATCATCTAGAGCATATAGTGCTGAGGGTAGAGGGAGGAGAAAACAAAAGGGAAAAAGAAAGAACTTTCACGGTAGATCAAAGTCTAGGGGCCGGAGTAAGTCAAAAGGCAGGGTTAGTATTACCTGTTGGAATTGTGGTGAGAAGGGTCATCCAAAGAGGGAATGTCCACATCCCAAGAAGAAGGGTGGAAAGTCTGACCATAATGATAAACAGGAGGATAGTGATAACTCATCGATTTATTCTGCATCGAATGAGATTGAGGATGCTTTAGTCCTAAGTGTTGATAGTCCCATAGAGTCGTGGATCCTAGATTCAGGGGCATCGTTTCACTCTTCACCTATGAAGGAGTTGTTTCATAACTTCAAAGCGAAGAAGTTAGGTAAGGTCTATCTTACTGATGACAAGACCTTGGATATCATGGGGAAGGGAGATGTGATTGTCAGGATTGCGAACGGGGGAACTTTAAAACTGCATGATGTTAGGTACATTCCAGACCTAGCAAAGAATCTGATTTCTGTGAGTCTACTGGACTCATGTGGCTACAAGACTGTGTTCTGTGAGGGGAAGTGGAAAATTTCCAACGCTTCCATGATCTTGGCTAAATGTACTAAGATGGGAACACTATACACTATTGCAGGGTGTACAGACATGGTTGCTGCAGCTATAGTGGATGAGACTAAGTTATGACATACTAGACTTGTCACATGAGTGAGAAATGGATGAAGATTTTAGCTTCAAGTGGCAAATTGTCAGGGTTGAAATCAGTTGACATGGAATTTTGTGAGAATTGTGTCTATGGCAAGCAGAAAAAGGTGACTTTCACAAAAGCCAAGAAAGAGTTGAAAAAGGAGAAGCTAGAGTTGGTGCACACTGACTTGTGGGGGCCTTCCCCAGTCAGATCCCTTGGAGGCTCACGGTACTTTGTTACTATTATTGATGACTACAGCAGGAAGGTATGGGTTTATTTCATGAAGAGGAAATCAGGGCTTCATGAGACCTTCAAGAAGTGGAAGGCTGAGGTAGAGAATCAGATTGAAAAGAAAATTAAGTGCATTATGTATGATAATGGAGGTGAGTATGAATTGGCAGAGTACACAAAGCTCTGTGAGGAGAATGGCATCATTCTAAAGAGGAATGTTCCAGGGAAACCTCGACAAAATGGAGTCGCAGAGAGGATGAACAGGACACTGACTAAGAGGGCTAGAAGTATTAGGTTGCATGCAGGGCTACCTAAAACATTCTGGGCAGATTCAGTTAGTACAACAGCTTACTTGATCAACATGGGACCATCAGTTCCATTGGAGTTCAAGCTACCAGAGGAGGTTTGGAATAGGAAGGAGGTAAATCTTTCTCTTATGAAATTATTTGGTTGTGTTGCTTATGTTCAATCTGAGAAACGCGATAAGTTAGACCCAAAGGCCGTTAAATGTTATTTTATTGGGGATGGTTCTGAGAAGTATGGGTATCGGTGTTGGGAGCCTAAAAGTAGGAAGATTTTGAGACACTGTGATGTCATTTTTGAGGAGACTAAGGTGTACAAGGATGTTTATGGTGATAAATCTGAGATTACTGAGCCAGTGGGAGTTCAGGAGGAGGAGTTTGTGGAGACTGAAGGCATTGATGGAAGAAATGTCATTGTTCCAGAACGGGTCGAGCAACATAGAGATGAGGCTCATACTCCAGCAGGGTGTGACTCAGATGAGTCAGATAACTCACAGCAAGGTAATTCAGATGGTGCTACTGTCACACCACCAATAGGCTCCAGTCCTAGTATAGGGAGAATAGTCTCTCAAGTTGACTTGAGAAAATCCGCAAGGGTGTCCAAAACACCTAATCGATATTCTCTTTCTATGTTTTATTTGCTACTAACTGATGCAGGTGAACCTGAATCATATAAAGAAGCAATAAATTCGTCTGACTCATCCAAGTGGGAGTTAACCATGAAAGATGAGATGCAGTCCCTGGAAAAGAATCAGACATGGGAGTTTTCTGCATTGCCTGTAGGAATTAGAGCACTAAGCAACAAGTGGATCTTCAGATTGAAGAAAGAGCCTGATGGAAGTGTCAGGTATAAGGCGAGATTAGTAGTAAAGGGGTTCCTACAACAGGAGGGCATTGACTACAACGAGATATTTGCTCCTGTTGTGAAGTTGACGACTATATGTATCTTGTTGGCTATTGTTGCTGTTGAAAATCTATTCTTAGAACAGATGGATGTTAAGACCGCGTTTCTACATGGTGATCTGGATGAGGAGATCTACATGAGGCAACCGGATGGCTTTAAAGTTCGGGGAAAGGAGAATTTGGTGTGCAAGCTCAAGAGGAACTTATATGGATTGAAGCAGGCTCCGAGACAGTGGTACATAAAGTTTGACACTTTCATGTGTAGCAGCGGGTTCAAGAGAGCTGGTAGCGATCATTGTTGCTATTTTCAGAGGTATGTAAATGACTATGTTTACTTACTTCTGTATGTTGATGATATGCTGATTGCTGGTACGAGCATGGAGGTGATAAATAGTGTGAAGGAAAAACTGTCACAGAAATTTGAGATGAAGGATTTGGGTGAATCTACACAAATCTTAGGTATGAGGATTTTCATGGACAAGTCTACTGGCATGTTGAAGCTGTCTCAGGAAGATTACATTCTAAAGGTACTTAAGAGGTTTAATGTGGGAGATGCAAAACCCAGAAATTCGCCGCTTCCTAGCGACCTCAAATTGACAAGGGAGCAGTCACCAAATACAGAAGAAGAAAAGGAGCGGATGGCCACTGTTCCCTATGCTTCGGCGGTTGGTAGTTTGATGTATGCCATGGTTTGCACACGGCCAGACATTGCTTTTGCAGTGGGAATTGTGAGTAGATTTGTTTCTAATCCAGGTGAGAAACATTGGGATGCTGTTGAAGTGGTTACTAAGGTACTTGAAGGGCACTTCAAGTACGGGGCTTTGCTTTTGGAAGAAATGAGTGAAGCTTGAGGGTTATGTTGATCTCAGTGGAGATGTCGATACTAGCAAAAGCACGTCAGGATATGTCTCTACTGTTGGTTGTACTGCAATAAGCTGGATGTCCAAGTTACAGAAGTGTATCTCTCTGTGTACTACATAGTCAGAGTATGTGGCTATGTCTAAGGCTAGTAAGGAGTTGGAAATGGCTTATTGGTTTTCTTGAAGAGATGGGCATTAAACAGGAGAAAGTGGTATTTTACAGTGATAGTCAAAGTGCAGTGCATTTGGCTAAGAATCCTATGTAACATTGTAGGACTAAGCACATTCGTCGGCGCTTTCACTACATCAGAAGTTTAGTGGAAGAGGATATGTTGTGTCTGGAGAAGGTGTTGGGTGCTAAGAACCCAGCGGATATGCTCACTAAGAGTGTGAGTTGTGACAAACTAAGGTTGTGCCGAACCTTAGTTGGCCTTCGGTAATTGTTGATGAAGGTGGTGCTTTAGGAATTGAGATGAATGAAAGGATGATGATGGTATAAGATATTCTTCACTTACACCTATCTCCAAGTGGGAGATTGTTGGGCATATGGTGATATATGGGGCTCAATGTGTGTATGGTGTGGAGATGAGGTTGCGTGAAACTCGTTCGGCGTCAAACAACTGATTTGTAGGCCCGCCCGATCGTGTCGGGCAGTGCCGCCTGATCGGGCGGGGTTGATCGTCTTGGCAGAGGCGTGGAAGCAAGGGCCATCGGGCGAAGTACCGATCTACCGGGCGAACGACAGGCCGAAGGTCGCCCGATCGGACCCGAGAGCAGAACTTGTTTGGCAATATTGGCCGCCTGATTGGGCGGATGTCGCCCGACCTGATCGGGCGGAGGTTAATTTCACGCGGAGGGGGCGATTTTTCGAGTTAAGTTATAATTAGGTCTAACCTAATGCGATAATAAGACTATTATTCATCATTATTATCATATTCAAGAGTGGAAAAGCTAGAGAGATCTTGGAGAGCTTTTGTAATCTTCTTTTGAACATTCATCGATTTCTAGTGCATATTCGTGGTTTTTCTCCCAGTTCTTGGGTTTCCACGTTAAAAGTTCTCTTGTGTCTTTTATTGTTTTCGTTCTTTCGTTGTTCTAGTATTATTTGCTATTACTTGCTAGATTGCTATTCAATAGGACCTACACTTGCTCCATTAGTTCTGTAAATTTCTTGTTTGTTGCGTGCAATGATTTTCATATGATGCAACTTTGACCCCAAGACTTGATCGATATTGCTCTCATTGATTAATTGGTCTAACTAATTTGGCGTTTACTCCTACCTGCATTTTTTGTGTGTGTACTTATACTGTATACATACATAGTTAAAACAAATAATTTATGCAATCAACTAACCTTCTTAATTTGAGCACTTTATCAATTTGAGTGGTTATCATGTCAATTTTAGTTCTATCTAATCTGGTGTTGCGAAAGATAGCCGAAATATAGACTTGTTCCTATAACTATCAGGGAAGCCCAAAAATATGTAAAACGTTTCATCCAAGTGGGAGCTTTGAAAATGAAGTAGCATTCATTATTGTACGTAAGATAAATGTACGTAGCATAAAAAAAATCTTTTGTCTCACTTATTTGTACCATTATTAGTGCCACTCGATCTTATTGGATTATGTTAATTATTTTTTGCCTTATTTATTTTTTTAAAATAGAAATTTGTTTAATCTAATAATGTCCACCAATAATACTATTGAGTAATACATTGGTACAAATAAGTGGGACAAATTTAGATTCTCTCAACTTCTCATGCACAAAATCCACGTGTAAGAAATAAAAACACGACAATGCAAGTAAAAACCAAATGTGCTTGCTTTTTCGTATTTTGTGTATTCTTGTTTGTTTTTTTTTTATATTTTGTTTCATTGATGAAACTGAATTCTGAGTCATCGGCAGAAATACAGCATATGATGTTGCAATACAACGGACCACTAGAATGACAAACATAAGACTCTAAAGGAGGCTGTAAAATTTGCAGATTCTGTAGTCCTTTGGTCGGATTCGAAACAAGCAGTGTAAGGTAGGAGATTGCTACATCTACCACTGAGTAGACTACCTATTAGAAATAGAGAATTAAAATATAATTAATTCTACTGAGTTGGACTCCACTAATTATTAATGTCTATCTCTAGTGGGTAGATTACCCAGTGGGTAGACAAAGTTTTTTCCTGCAAGCTATTCTCAATCCAGAACGTGTTAATGTTCTTCACCGAACTACTGTAATACTTTCTCCGTTTCAAAATAGTTGCACCATTTGGCATTTGGTCACTATTCCTCAACCAACTTTAACAAGCTTTATATCACTACTATATACAAGAAAAATCATAGTCAAGTGGGATTTTGTTAAATTCGTCTCAATACGAGAATTTCAAATATCAACTTTTTATAATTTTTACTTATACGCAATTAGAGATATTCACGTTTAAAAAAACGTCTTGGCAAACGTGAAAAAGCAAAGGGTACAACTATTTTGAAACGGAGGATATTACATAATAGGCAACTAGGTTCTAAGTTTAAGCATTTGTCAATTTTTAAAGTTTCGAGACAGGCGGTACAGGATGGCCCATATACTGGCAACTAATGCCAGAAAGCGGTTGTAGTTTTCCTTGGTTTCTTGTGTTTGTTGCCAACAAAAAAAAAAAAGAGAAAAAAAAGAAAAGAATAACGTGCTATAACAAATTAACAATGAGTCAATGACACAGAATATGATGTTACAATACGAGTATACGACGGACCACACTAGAAATATGGCAAGGATAAAAACGTGCTACGATAGGATGAATGAAAAGACAGTGCTCGATCGCTTATAAGTTATGTGTCGTATATATTCTGTTTGAATAAATTTAAAAATAAGTAAAATACTACCCCATTCTCTGTATTATTTTCTTCTGTGTATTTGGAACTATTACAAGAAAAAAAAATCAAAGTAAGAAGAATAAAAGAGAATGAAAGGAGTGTTAAACTTTTGATCTATTTATGGGCCAAATTTCCAATTACTTTATTTAATTTAAGTTTTAGAAATTTCGATGTATAATATTTAGTTAAGCCTAAATGAGTTTAGTAATAAAAAAGGATATTTCAAAAGAGCTTTTTCGGAAGGGGAGAATATGTAAAAACAGTGATGAAGTTCATTTTAATTAGCAGTTGAGTTGTGTATTTAGTGAGATTTAGCTAAATATTCGCACACCTAGGTTAGAGGACTAGTATTTTTACACTTAGTTTGGACCTAAAACCGTAGTATTGTTGTATTAGCGCAAATGAGGTCAAGATTCACAAGGAGGAAGTTGTTGAACTAATGCAAGCGAAGAAAATAGCTATTAAAATTAGGATTTTTTGTGGGGAAGGATCAATTAAAATAGGGTTTTCTTATGGGGAAACACCACTTCAAATTTTTTTTGGAGGGAAGGACCAATTAAAATACTTCCGTTGGCAACTTAACACCACATTATGATTTTCAGGCCAAATTGTCAACTTTCCCTCCAAAACCTCGTTTTTTTTTGTTTTATCTTATTTCCCCCCTTCTTACTATTTAAAAGCCCTAATTTCCCCCAATTTCCCCAATTTCCCTCATTTCATTGAAGTTGAAGCTCTCATCCTCAACATCGGAGCGGGTAGTAGTACTAGTTAGAGAACTCGGAGCGGGTGCACTCGTTTGAGTTCATAGAGGAGTAATGGGTGAACCCAGATCGGAAATTAGGCTTGTTGTTGTTATTTTTGGTAAACGAAAATCTGGAACAATGTGAGTGAGTGAGGAGAGAGGAGGAGAGAGGAAGAGAGAGAGTTAATTAGTGAGAAGATGGAGAAGTGGGTAAGAAGGAGAAGAAGAAGACGACATGAAGATTTTAGAGAGAGAGAAAAAAGATGGGGATCTCGTGAAATGAAGAGGAGAAAACAAAGAATGTGAGTTGACAAAAAAAAAAAAACCGAGGTTTTGGGGGAAACCAATTGTCAACGCCGGAAAGTTGACATTTGGCCTGAAAATCGTAATGTGATGCTTTAGTTGCTAACGGAAGTATTTTATTTGGTCCTTCCCTCCAAAAAAAAATTAGGTGGTGTTCTCCACAAAAACCCTATTTTAATTGGTCCTTTCCCAAAAAAGATCCTTAAAACTGAACAACTACTAATTAATGCTATTAATTTAAAATATAAATAACAAGCTATTGGGGTAGGGAACTCGATTAACAACTCATAATGGAGTAAAACATTAGAAAATACTCAATCAATGTGGCTGTCAAATTCTTGGGGCCGGGTAATGAACCGAGCACTTTATACAATTATTCATTCTCTACTCTTGCTGGTGAATCAGCATCCCACCAATCAATCTCTCTTGACCATGGATTGGATGCTAGAAAAGACATCAAGCTCATGGTCAAAAGGCCACCCATCATTTCTAGTATGCATTACCGCGAATTAGATCAAAGTTTACTTAGAGATATCAAAATCCAACATACTCCTAACTATATTGAGTTCATACGCTATATGTTCAACCCAAATAATTACTTAAGAAGGGAAAAAGACATGCTTCCATTAGTAATAATTACTCACAAATTCACAACCATAAAATCTACCCATTATATTTTTAGGGCCCGTTCGTTATCGTTTTTTGTTTTTAGTTTTCAGTTTTTTTGAAAACTAAAAGCCAAAAACAGGAAACTAGAAAAAGTGGTTTTCACTTTTTGGTTGTCAGTTCTGAAAATCATCATGTTCCCAATAAATTTGACTAATTTTTTATTCATTATAGGACATATATCATATGACTTTGAAAATCAAAAAACCAAAAAACAGAAAACCACAGTAATACCGAACGGACCCTTATTAAGTTGGCGTTCGCAACTCCCAAGCGAATTAATTACTCATACATATTCAATTATTCATTGGTTGCTAAAAATAGAAACTAACTATTAGTCGTTTTTAATATATAGTTACAGAATTACACTTTGAGGTGGTCTTGATCGATGGGGGCAGGGGCGTATCCACTATGGGTTCACTGGGTTCAGTTGATCCTATAGTGGATATGAATATTTCTGTTGAACATTAGAAGAGAAGAGTTCGCTGGCAGAATGGTTCTCCGTGTCATCTGAAATTCATTTGCCTTGCCACATGCGTCGCTTGTTCGACTTTGCCCATGTACAATTTTTTGTTTTTGTCCCTTTTCTTTCTATATTCTCTTGTCTTTTTATGCAGTACTTTGATTCTATCCCTCCGTCTTGTTCTTCCCCTTCTTATTCTTCCAGCTTTTCTTTCATTTTATTTCTTTAGTTTGCTTTCTTATATAGTAATTATTTCCCTTGTCTAATAATACTCGAAATTTGTTATTTTTTAAAAATATTATAAAGAAATACTCAGTGTCTAATAAGCACATGTTTTTCTTACTTTCTTGTTATTTTCTTTTTCTCAATCTTCAATTGTTTTTATTCTTTTCCTTTTAATATAATATAATTTTTTATTTTATAGTCTAATAATTACTGTAAACTTATTTTCTTATTCTAATCATAAACAAGGCTATGAATAGTATGCAGTCGGAGTACTATTTATGAGACAAAATTGATCATTCTGTTATGATTTAATATACTTTCACGATTTACCAGACATTTACAAAGTACAAAACAACAATAATTTAATTTTTGTAACAGCATTTTTACACACCCAAATTAGTTTTCGGTTGTAATTTAAAATTTGGACTATTGTCTATGACTTCAGAACCCACAAGGTAAAAATCCTGGGTACGCCACTGGATGGGGGCAAGCTTAAGATAGAGTAGGGGAGATAGCCGCTCTTATATGTTCGTTATGCATGGCGTGCTCTCGCTCTTATATTGGTGAATCTATCTTTGTTGCCTTACTTCCCTGTGGTAGGTCGGTTTATCTTTCTTGTCGGCTCTATCTCGATCCGGAACCCGATCCGTTTATGCTTCAGCCCTGCGGAAACAAGTTTCAGGTAAAATACCAATAGGGCAACTGATCGATCGGAGTCTTTATCTCCAATGAATGGTTCTACTCTAGTATTTCCCACAACTATCTCCCCTATTTGTGCATGGAATCGGTATGAATCCGAATAAAAAAGTAGTCATGGGATTGATAAGAAGAGAGAGGGAAGCAAGAACTAGAGGACGAGAGAAAGGCGAGGAGCAGGGGAGGGGAAAATTTCTGATCGAGTTTGGCTTGCCACGTGAAGTGATGAATAATTTAGGGTATGAATTGCAAGTTAATTAGCTTTGTTTTAATTTGGTATGTAATTTGGTAAGTAAGGTTCGTAATTTACTTTATTTTAATTTGTTTTTTGTCATATGATTAGCTTCGTGTTAGGATTTATACGGAAGCATAATAGTAATAAGGAACGAAAAATTAAAGAAATGACAAAATTTAACGTGAAAAACCTCTCCCTAATAAGTAGAGGAAAAACCACGCACCATAATGCCATACCACTAATCCATTAATGAATATTAGTTCATCCCAAACTTACAAACCCCGTGAATTACAATTTCTCTCAAGAACTCAATCTAGAAACCTAAGAGTATTCGTAATTTCTACCCGTATTTGATGTGTTTCTTCCGATACATAAGCAATGAGCCAATGACCCTTATCTCTCTTTATATTGAGATTCCAATCCCGTTAGGAAACTAAATATTTTATCTTCCTAATACATATACATCTTATACGGAAATAAAACATCTTAAATAGTCCTAACATAAATAAACTAGGAAATAAAATAACAAAGAAGCGAAAACAAATCTTGGAACTACCTTTGAAGCATTGCCAGGCTGGCCCGGATATTTCTTTCCTAACCGATCGAGGCGGGAGCTCCATAGCACTTGAAGTCCGCCCGAGCATCTAAACCGCCTCCAGCATGATTTGCACACCTTCGTCGAGTTCTTCGATTGTCGTTCCTCTTCGACTACAAATTTCCCTAACTCCCTACCAAAATTCACAACATGTTTTCGCGCCCTACTAATCGTGATGGACTATTGGGCTTGCATAACTAACACTTTATACACGTTTCGAGTCTATAGTCTTGAGCTCCTCTTAAGTTTAAGAAATCTCGATAATAGGTTAATAAATCTTATATAAGTTTCAACTAGTAATAAGATGGATTTAGCATGCAAATACATCAAAATTTTATATATATGAACTAGCTTTTAGACCCGCCCACATTATTACAAGAAAAAACTTTGTTTTATAATTTGAAAATTTTAGAATGTTTCTCCTAAAATCATGGTGTAATTATTAGCTTGTAATTTAAAGTTTTATAATCATGTATTGAGAAGATTTTAAAATTATGATCAGTATATTCAATGACCGATGTAGTTAATGTCATAGTAGATCATTTGATGCACTATTTTTTAAAAACGAAGTTGATTGAAATATTCTTCGTTCTACCTATTGCTTCCCTCAAAAGTTTTAGTAAAATTACAATTTGCATCATCACTGGCTATAAGTTAATTCAAATGTAACGGTACTATTATTTTAGTATAAGGGATAAGATTTGATGACATAGACAACATATGTAAGTTGTCTTTTGGGGTATAAGTATATCCTACTTGAAGAGTCAAAATTCCATTTTTAGGGACAATTTCTAGCGCGTCTTTTTTCTAGATTCCCACCTAACATGACAGTGATGACACTGCAATCTTCTTGCTGTAAGATAGAACGTATTTGACCTCATACATTTAGTATTACTGGAAGGTTTGCTACTTTGATTCTCATTAACAATACTATGTTGATAATGCGATATTATTGTTATAATATTAAAACTGTTGGAAATCATACATGTAGAATCACTTAAATTTGCAATTTTGCTTAACTTACTTCGCTGTGGGGTAACATGGAATGCCATTGCCAAGTTGTTTATACACTTTAGACATAAGTATTCAGTTATGCACGCTGTCTCACAGCATTAGCAATAGAGTTATGATTTGGGTTTAACATATTTGAGTTTGGAAGCTGGACAATACCTTCACTCATAAAAATTATGAAATAAGTTGGGGGGTTTGGCAGAGTTCTGTGGTGCTTCTAACATCTTGGCTCCAATGTGTCTAACCTTTCTGATTGAAATTTGAGGCCAGACTTGTATCTGGCAAGATTTGTAGCTATGAAATATCACTTTTTGTGATTTATGCTTTTGGGTTTGGAAACTTGCCAAGGCTTTCTACTTCAATTACTTTGCATAAGCTGATGTTATATACTATATATGGACTTTTCTCCCTTGCAGTAAGGACTTATCTGGGGAGTGGGCAAATTCAAGGAATGGACTTCAAAGTAAGGACTATGGTTGGTGGCGAAGAGAGGACTATATCTGAAATTACAATTGTGTTAATTTTAGATTAGAATTTACATTTTTTGTTGATGTATTTTAATTACAGTTGGTGTACAATGATGTGATAAAGCATTTGACACATGTGCTGAACTCATACCAAGCTAAGCTTGGCCTAGTGATAAGGAAAGAAGGTTGGAAGTTCGATCCCCACTAGGGGCACTTTGGAAGAGGGTTTCCCCTTACCATCCCCCCAATCTCAAAGTGTATGCCCGCAAAACCCAAGCCGGGTTAACCTGCGAGAGGTTCTGGTCGAGCAGGAACCTTCATCTTACTATGGGGTCCCCAGTGGGGGCCCAAAAAAAACACATGTGCTGAACTCACGGAATAAATACAACGGCAGACTGCACACATGAAATGACAACTAATCTTTTTTAATATTCCAGATTTTTACTAACTGATCCATTTCTTTGGAAACCCGATCATTAGTTTGGCCCGATTTTTTTAAAATCAAACTTCCCTTCAACTTATCTGTCGGGGGCTAAAACCGGATCAATTTATCAACAAGCGATCCGGTTTAACCCCCCGACCTAGAGGCGATCAAATAGCAAGCCGGGTTTGGGCGGTCGCCCCTAAAAAAATTGCCCACTAGTCGGGCCGGGCCGAAATTCGGGTCAACTGATTCGGCGGTGGTACAACCTAATCAGTTGACTTTCGTCAACTGCTCCGAACCTAACTGATCCGGTCCAATTTAATTCGAATCAGATAAACCCAAATTGACCGGATTAGTTAGGTTTTTTTCCACAGAAATTTGTCTTTATTGGTAATGAGATTTATTTCATCTTAATTTCTCTTAATTTGTTTGTATTGTTTATGGTGCTTTAGTTTTTTAGTGGTTTGATTTATTTAGCTTTTAGTGTATCTCGATCAAACTAGAGTGTTTCATACCATAATTAAATGACTGTAAAACTCGCTTAAAATATTAAGAACTTTCACCAACATGTATAAATTAATAATAGATTTGAGCCATTTGTTTGAGTAATATACAACTATAAATAATACGATTTGAGCTATATGTTTGTTGTGAGTAATATAAAACTAATCTCAACTCTAATTTTGCAACATAATATAAGATCGGTACGAAATGAGATTTTAGGAAGATTCTTTCAAAAAAAACTTCATTTGTTTAAGAGAACTTACTCTAGAAGTAATTAGTGTTTTCAACATGAGGCATTATTTCACAGTTTTCAACAAGAATTTGTGTTATCTTGTGGAATTCCCAAGTTCATATAGTAGAGAAGATTGTAAATGAGATATATATATTATAAAAAAAAGAAATGAGATTGCCTCGTAGAATGAGGGATGTTGATACCACTTGGTGGTTGAATTTGTAAGCTTTGCTGGTTAGCAGCCTGATGGTGTGCAAGTTGTATAGCTTTGTGTCCTGAAAGGACTTGGGTTGTATTGTTGAGCTTCAATATATTCTTTCTTACTTATCAAAAAAAATTGTGTTACACATATGATATTGTATCGATGTCATTTTAGATGAATATACAAGATTGTAATATTATATAGCTAAAATTAATACGAAATATGTTAATTTTAAGAAAACAGGAATATTGGTGGATAAACATTGTAATAACATATGGTACACAAATTTTGAATATGAAGTATATATCATTATATTTTGTGGGACCTCTAGATGAATAGATTGGAAGTACTCCCTCCGTCCCATAATATAAGTCCTGATTCTGTTTTTACACGGGAATTAAGGTAAAGTGGAATCTTGTTTTATTTGAATAAAAAATTCATTTTTATTGGGAAACACCTACATTGTTTTTTTCTTTTTAACAAAAAATAAAAACTGAACATTAATGTTGCATGGTTTAATGTGTAGAAGAGTACAATGGGGTATAAGATTCCATTTTATCATTAATAATGGTGTATTGGAAGCTGAAATTATAAGAACTTTTTGGGAATTAAATTATTTTCATGAGGGCATTCTTGGCATAATTATTGATTGAAAATAGAAACAAGACTTATATTTTGAGATACTTTAAAAAGAAAGGGGACTTATATTATGGGACGGAGGGAGTATTATTTAAAAAATTTATAGCACTATGTAATGTAACATCGTAGATCAGCTAGCGACCTTCTTAAATACCGCGATCTTCCAACTTTCTTCCTCGTCTCTCTCTCTTACCATCGTAAGTGAAGACCAGTCTTTTGTTTCTCATCCTCAACATCCACCCTCTTAATTAACTACCACAAAAAGTTGTGTGGAATAATCAATATCTAACATTAGATGCTCCGTAAAAAACAAACATTAGATGCTGTATATTTTTTTAAAATTTGGTAAGATAAATCACATTACCGCTCTCTCACAGGGCACCTAAATACAACCTACCCCAAAGCCCCCCAAACCCCCCTAATGAGAATCGAACCCACAACATGTGGGTGGAAGATGAAAGGGCTTACCACCCTTCCACTCCCTCATTCTCATTAGATGCTGTATATATACAATATATTTATATATAGTATTTTTTACTTAGTACGTACTCCTTGTGTATTTTTTTGTCCTTCCTATTTATACTCTAGACACTATTCACAAGTAGAGAAAATCTTTTAAATTCTTCTCAATATATATAAGAAAAAATATAGTCATGTAGGGTTTTGCTCAATTCGTCTGAATAAGTATTTTATTAATATGTAATCATTGTAATTTTTACTATTATGTAAGTAACATATTTAAGGTCAAAGAAGTGCATTCGCGAATGCGCACAGTCAAAGTAGGAAGAACAAAAAATACAGTGGGAATATATATAGTGTTAATGTTTAAGAATCAAGGTTGACTTGACTAGTTGAAGGTCTCCCTTCCACCCTTGAGACAGTGGTTTGGCTCTTGCCCCTTGCAAAGTGGGATCCCCAATTTCCCGCCTCCCCCCTTATGCAAGGGATAATTATCTTACCATATATGTATATATATATATAATACCTCCGTTCTGAAAAATAAATGAAACACTTCTCTATTTTATGTGAGAGCTTTTTGAGAGAAGCGTTTCATTTATTTCAAAAAGGATGAAATATATATATATACACACACACAGTTTATCTTTTGACATATAGTGTTTATAATCTCTCTCCTATATATTTGCATCAATATATTAAAACACTATATATCGAAATATAAACATGATTACCAGGCCAACACAAAAATATACGTGTTACATTTATACTTAGGAAATTTCCTGAGGTACCCTTGAGGTTTGGCTTAATTCTCAAAATACCCTTATTGAATTTTAAAGTTCAAAGTTTAAGTTTCAAGGGTACCATAGGAAATTAATGCACTTGATTTCGATGTATGATAAGGGTATTTTGAGCCCAAACACAAAGTTCAGGGGTATCTGAGGAATTCCTGAGATTTATCAACTCCTCGTGAGTCGTGATCAACCTTCTTATATATAGCTAGTGCAATCTTCCCTCCTTGTCTATCTCTCTTACCAACTTAAGTAAAAAATCCTCCTCTTTGTCATATCCTCACTTTCCACCTTCCTAACCACAACGTACAAACATCTCATGGGAAGCCTTGGCCCCAACCTCACAAACTCCTCAACCCCCTTAAGTGCTACGGCCACATTCAAACCCTTAGACCATGAAGAATTCCGAGAACAAGCCCATCAAATGGTTGATTACATAGCAGATTACTACAAAAACATAGAGAATTTTCCTGTTTTAAGCCGAGTTGAACCTGGCTACTTGCTAACATCCCTGCCTCAAACGGCTCCGCTAGGGCCGGAGCCGTTTGAGGCCATATTAGGGGATGTTAGCAAGTATATTTTCCCAGGGATGACTCATTGGCTTAACCCCAACTTCTTTGCCTTCTTCCCTGCTACTGTTAGCTCGGCCGCTTTCGTCGGCGATATGCTTTGTAATGCTTTCAATAGTGTAGGCTTCAATTGGCTAGCTTCGCCGGCTGCTACGGAGTTAGAGATGGTTGTTATGGATTGGCTTGCTTCCTTGCTCAAGCTCCCTACCTCCTTTATGTTCTCTGGTATATATTCTCTGCCTTGAAACGTAACAAAAGAAAATTTGTATACGTATACGTAATTACGTATGCATGTCATCCTAATTCCTAACAACAATTACTTGGCATTACCCTCTCATACATTTATTATTACAAACTACGTGTCCGTATATCCCCAAAATACTTTCTTGTTGTTTTTATTTTCTTTGGTACTTCTATACTTATATAGATCAATATAAATCGTATATATCTAAGTTATCATAAACTCAAAATTAATTAAAAGTTGACTGCCCATTCAATATAACAATACAAAAACGTTGTTGCTAGATTATATCCCTATTTCAACTATAATAATTTATAACTCTTATAATATTAGAATCTTACTCTTGCTAAAGATTATTAATTGTTATATATGCTCATATGCATATATCAAAGATAAAGAATAAATAATACTTTAGTCTTCGTTATTTAAAGATAATTTTGAGGTTGTACAACTATATTGGCGCTGTTTGGCAATGCTAACTGAAAATAAACTGAAACTGATGAGTTAACTAAAACTGATAAGATAAAGCTGGAACTGATAAGGTAACTGATTAGTTTAACTGTTTGGCAAAATTAGTTGATTAAGTTGATAAATTATTTTGCCAAAATTAGTTGTTGTCAAATTTTTGGAAAGATTTTCTAACAGTCACCTGATTTTGAAAAGGTAAAAATCCTAACTTATTATTTAAGTCATTTTTAACCACCTGAAATTTTATTTTAGGTGCTCCCCAAACACTACTAACCATTTTAGCACTTAAAATATGTTAGCACCTTATCATTTAAGGTAGCTAAAATGCTTCCCCAAACAGAGCCATTATAAATAGATCAGATCTTATGTCGAAGTATTTTAAGCATTCTCCAACAACATCAAAATTATATGACTTGGAATCATGCGGCTAAATTTCAGTTTAGGGTCCGTTCTGTTCAACTTATTTTAATTTATATAAGATTTTATAAGATCATATAAGATCAAATAAGATAAGATAAGATAATATAACATAAGATAAGATAAGATAAGATAAGATCAGGTAAGATAAGATAAGATAAGATAAGATAAAATAAGATAAGATAAGATAAGATAAGATAAATAAGATGTTCTGTTCAACTTATCTTCACTCATTTCAGAATAAAATAAGATAAGATAAGATAAGATAAGAAAAGATAAGATAAGAAAAGATAAGATAAGATAAGATAAGATAAGATAAGTTGAACAGAACAGACCCTTACATGGTATAATATTCTTAGACTGCTATATAATCCTAATGTTGAAAATTTATATTTATTACTAATAATCTAGGTAATACTTATAACGAAAATTTCATAATAGTTAAAATCCATGCAATTTATGGTCTTTTTTCTTTCTTCAAATAAATGAAGTTTCTTAAGCATATTTTATAATTGTTCAAATAATGGTATCTTTCGTGAACTCGTAAATATTAGGATGATATTGAGCCCAAATCGCTTAACAGAAAGTTTTTGCTAGTCCAAAATAAATCAAATAATTTTTTTGGAGATATAATATGATCATTTTTTTTGGTTTATTTAAGAACAATATTCCTTTTGAGGGAAATTAATATAATCATCTTTTCATCTTTTGTAGTTTATCAGGAACAAAAAACTTCCTTTTCCTACCCTAAAAAGAAGCACTTTTGTCCTAATTAATTACTATGTTTTATTGTTCTAAAATTTTAAAAAATAAATTATAAATAGATCCTATTTTCTTTTTATCATAAACTATATGTATTTGTTATTGTTGTAAGACTATATTACTATACCTGTTATAATTCATGTGTATTTCTTATAATCTGATTGTCCTACTCTTGTTGTTATATGCTCTGTGCACGAGATATTTTAAAGATTTATTTGATAATAACCACCTTATAAAACAAACTTTGTCTAAATAACCACTTTATAAAATCAACTTTTGTTTAAATAACCACCTTATATCACCCAATTAAATTTAAATCACTACCACTTAACAGTTTCCATCCAACAAAAGAGAGAAAAACAATATCATCAATTTCACCCAAATGTTTTAGGCTTCCACCCTCGCGCATTATCAGGAAAGACAACAACATAATCAATTCACACAAAAAACCGCCAGTTTACTTAAAACCAATTAAGATTCTTACTGGAGACTTAAAACCAATTAAGATTCTTACTGGAGAGGTTTAGTCAAATCTACAACAACCATTTTTCAATTATTTATCATTGCTTTTTAAAACTTCAACAAAACCTTCAACTAAGCTTCAATCAATTTTTTTTAAGTAGGATTGTTGTCAATACTTCCATAACCTTCTCCTAACCTAAAGCCAAATTTCAAGTACAATAATGTTGACAAACACAAGGAACCCAAGTACCAAAAACCAAATCTAAGTGACGATCCTTCATCCCCTGTTTCTTTTCCACCGATGTGTTTGATGATGGAAACCGTTAAGTGGTGGTGATTTATAATTTTTTTTTGTGACATATAAGATGTTATTTAAACAAAAGTTAATATAAAGTGGTTATATATATGGAATAAGTTGATTTTATAGGTGATTATTATCAAAAAATCATTTTTTCTTTTTATAGAAAAAAGGTTATTGTTCTCCTACATACTCCATCCGTTTCATTTTAATTTACTCACTTCACTTTGGGGGAGAACCAAGGATGAAGTACAAAAGTATGAGAGAGAAACTGAAAAGGTGGAGAGAGAAACTGAAGTAAGAGAGAGAAAGTAAAAAGTGAGTTAAAATATTAAAAAGTGGATGACATGGGTGGAAAAAGAGGAGAAAGTAGATGTGACATGTTACCTAAGATAGAAAAAGCAACCGTTTATAGATTAAAAAGAAACAGACCAAAAAGGAAAGTGTGTAAATTAAAAAGAAACGGAGGGAGTAAATGGTTTTGCCACTTCATTTGAGAAGTGAAAAAGCCAAGACAGAAAAGTGGGTGTTAGATTTAGGTTTCTATACATCGAGATGAGGTCTATATTTACTGAAGAAATAAAGAGAAAAAACTTACTAAAATAGTATTGTGTAGCAAGTAAGTTTTTTAAAAATTTGGTAAGATAAATTACATTAACGCCCTCTCACAGGGCACCTAAATACAACATACCCCAAAGCCCCCCAAACCCCCCGATGAGAATCGAACCCACAACCTGTGGGTGGAAGATGAAAGGGTTTACCACCCTTCCACTCCCTCATTCTCAATTTCTCATTGTGTAGCAAGTAAGTGGGGACATGCAAAATATATATACATGGAAAAAAGACGGAGAGAGTACTAAGGATGTGATAGATATTTGCCGGAAGCGCATTAAAAACATTCTTATGATTTATGAACCGGAGCTAATGCACGAGATATTCTTGATTTAGGAATTAGCTATCAGTGTTGATGAATGGAATAATCTTTATTTACTCATATTTAGAGTTAGCTTTCTAAATAAATTCTAATGCATGGAAAAAAAAAGTGTATTAATTATTGTTTTAATGATGTAAAAGAGAGAAAAAGAATGAAATAGAGAGGAGGAAAATGAAAAAAGCCAGTGTTAAAAGGAGGTCCTCTCAAAAATTTCGAACACGCTAAAATAGTAAGTTTGAAAATGAATTGGAGACTAATGTTGTATATAATGACATAAGGTTGAAAGTCTTGAGATAACTTCTAGGATTAGAGTTAACTGACGCCATATAGTCCTACATAGTCGCCGCAATATATGTTTTTTTTCTATTACACGAGAGGATCAAGTGTTGTACAAATAGAGCCATAATATTACTTATATGAGCAAAAAATCAATAATTGGCATATCTAACTTTTTATTTCAATGCATATAGAAAAAATGGATTTTACTTTCTCCGTATAGAAATAGTTGCACTATTTGCATAGTATTTACTATTCACATCTTATACTTTGATTATCTTTGGTGATTTATATTTTAAGAAAAAACATAGTCATATAGAATCTTGTTAGACTCGTCTCAATGTATATATTTTTAATATCAACTTTTTATAATTTAAACTTATTGATAGTTAAATATATTAATGTTTGAAACCATGCATCAGCAAGCTAAAAAACATAAAATGGTACAATTATTTCTAAACGGATGAAGTATCTATTTATTTATATTTTATGGTTGCATTGAATCAATAATCTAAATAATTGAATTATTGATTAGGCACAGGAGGAGGTGTACTACATGGAACTACAAGTGAGGCCATCATTTGCACATTGGTTGCAGCAAGAGATCGAGCAATGGAGACTGCAAAATTTGACAATCCATCAAAATTGGTAGTTTATGGCTCTGATCAAACACATTCTACGTTCACTAAGGCATGCAAGTTAATTGGCATACCACCTAATAATATCCGATTAATCTCAACAACCGTTGAGTCAAAATTCGCTATGCCACCCTCTGAGTTTCGCAAGTCCATTGAAGCTGATGTGGCAGCTGGATTTGTCCCACTTTACCTATGTGTCACTTTGGGCACCACTTCTACTGCTGCAATTGATCCATTGGAAGATCTCGTAAATATTGCAGGTTAGTCATACATGTTCATTATTGTTTTGTTTTCAAGTTACAAACTCTGGGAAAAACAAAATAAAAATAAAAAAGAGACCCTGTGTGTCAAAGAAAGAGATATAAATAATATGTTGGCAAAAATGTCAATATTGCTAGTACTCCTTCCGTCTTTCATTACTTGCTACATTGTTGTGGATACAAATATTTAGAAATTGAGAAAAGGTGTGGTAGTAACAATAACTTTATGAGAAATGACATATATTTGAGAGTTATAGGTAGGCTGATGAAAAAATTAAAGGAGAACATTGATATTATTTGGTGGTTCAGAGTAAACACAGAAAGAAATGTAACAAGAAAAAAAAGACATTTATATATAGATTTGTAGCAAGTAAAATAGAAGCCAAGTAAGAAAAAGACTTATTTATAGATTTATAGATTTGTAGCGAGTAAGGAAGTAATATACAACTTATCAAGATAGAAATATTACTAAGTAAAAATACTGAGAAAGGATGTAGGTCAAGTTCACATCTTAACAGGAGCTTTCCACTTTCCAGTAGTCAGTAGTATGTCTGCATGTGCTATGTTTTTATGTTAGATTTGTTCGGGTGTCCCTATAGCTATCTCAGGGAAGCGAAAACATGTAAAATTTCTCATCCAAGTGGGAGCTTTGAAAATAAAGTATCATTCATAGTACTTGAAATAATTGCACGTAGCACCTCATATTGCTATCAAGACGGTAAAAACGTGTAGAATTAATCATCTTAATTTGGAAGCTAGCTAGCTTTAAACAGATTAATTGTAGCAACCTAATTATCAATTCTTGGAAATTGGAATGAGTTTACCTATCCTATCTAAGTATCAACTATCAATGTACTAATTACTAAACTAGTAATAACTTGTTGAATTGTTCCTTTTCTATTCATTTATCAATGGTACGTAAGTATATACTCATTTTCACATTTAAATTAGCATGCATAGACGTTTTCTTGTTATGATCCTATTGTGAAGTTACCGTATTATTTTAGTAAGTTTAAATAATTATATGTCTTTGTTGGATTTGTTTTGCAATCCCTAGAAATTAAAATCTTCTATCCTACTTATTGTGTGCCACTTTATTTTATTGGTTGATAATATTATTATAGTTCACCAGTTTTAATTTAAACCAATAAAAATAAGTAGCACACAAATAGTACGCATAATGTGGGACAAAAGAATTGAATTCCTTCACTAGGCCTATGGGCCTTGTTTCTTCAACTTCAATAGAGGGATATGAATTTTTTTGGTATTCTTTAATCTAGTTTCTTTGTTATTTCTCCTTTAGTTCTATCTGTTGGTTTTCCAATATAGCGATATGATATTATGCTATTTTTTGGTCTATTTTTTGCTGTTCTATAATTATATCTGTCTTTGCTATTCTTCTTTTAGTTCTTTGCCTACTTATTGGAAATAATAAGTAAATGGCACTAAACTTGGATTTGAATTTTTTTGGTCTCATTTAGTCTAGTTTGGTATATGATGATTCCAACAAGAATAAATAGTTTGTTTCTGAAATATGGTGAATAAAACATAAATCCCACATTATCTTTATAACAACTACTCTTATTTGGAGCAATATAGTCATTCTACAATTCTGCTTTACCTCTTATAAAACGAAAAATTCACATGGTTAAACCCCTTATGATTGGTCTCCTCATAATAATTTCAAATATTGATGATGTGTACGTAATATAAAATACCAACTATGGGGTTTCTTGCCAAGATAATTAGTTGACCCACAAAACCTCATTTAGAAGATCAACTGATTTAACTCTAGTTAGATAGGGTAAGGGAGTAGACCAAAGATAAGCAAAGAAGGAAGAACCCGCAAAAGCCAATAATAAAATAACAACAAATCAAACTTTCTATCTATCACTTATAATTATATTGGAAACAAACACTTATAATTAGATTTAGGCAAAATTGGCCTCAACACTTTGAACTATAGCTTGGGTGCACCCAACACCACCAACAATGACTAGTAGCCTAAACACCACCAACTACGGGGTGGAGTGCAGTCTATACCATAAAAACCCCCGCCTTCGGCAACATTTTTGGCTTCCGGCCTAATTTATGGTACGGAATGCACCCCACCTCATAGTTGGTGGTGTTTAAGCTACTAGTCGTAGTTGATGGTGTTGGATGCACCCGAGCTATAGTTGAGGGTGTTGAGGCCAATTTTACTTTAGATTTATAATACCAACTATGGGGTTTCTTGCCAAGATTTATAGTTGAGTATTATTATTAAATCGGCCATAATTTTAATTATTCTCATGATTTTTTCTAGCAAATAGTTCAAAAAGGAGGTAAACTTTTCCTCTAAAAAAAGGAGGTAAAGTTTTTATTTGAGGGAATCCATTAATTAAGGACTAATTCATTAAATCAGAGTGAGCCAAATCTACACTTACCCACTTGCATCATGATAGAGTGAGCTAAAAAGTGGGCAACCTTATTGATGTTCCGCTTAACAAAGGAAAAACTAATAACACTAAAAGAACTACTCCCTCCGTCCCATAATATAAGTCCTGATTATGTTTTTACATGGGAATTAAGGTAAAGTGGAATATTGTTTTATTTGAATAAAAAGATTCATTTTTATTGCGAAACACTTACATTGTTTTTTTTTCTTTTTAACAAAAAATAAAATATGAACATTAATGTTGCATGGTTTAATGTGTAGAAGAGTTTAATGGGGTAAAAGTTTCCATTTTGTCATTAATAATAGTCCATTGGAAGCTGAAACTATGAGGACATTTTGGGAATTAAATTATTTTCATGAGGGTATTTTGGACATAATTATTGATTGAAAATAGAAATATGACTTATATTTTGGGACACCTTATAAGGAAACAAAACTTATATTATGGGATGGAGGGAGTAGCAATCTCTAAAATGTCATCAACTAACAAATGGAAGATGCTCACTCCAACTTCACGGTATTGGATAGCTTTGATTGTAATCAATCAAACTATCACTCTCCACCACCACCTTGCGAATGCCTCTAGTAGATTTTAGAACGCAATTATGTGGTTAGTGGTTTTAAGACAATAATGCATCACGTAGGACTTTCATCACATCACCAAACAAGCCAAAGCAGTGTTTAAAAACCAATGAATTATTTACTCATCATAAATGTTGACAAACATAAAAAATAACGTTAGTTTTAATTATTGTGCAGGTGATTACGACATTTGGGTTCATTTGGATGCTGCTTACGCTGGAAGTGCTTGTATCTGCCCTGAATTTAGGCACTACTTAAATGGGGTTGAGCGAGTTGACTCATTGAGTCTTGCCCCACACAAGTGGCTACTAACTTACTTGGATTGTTGTTGCTTGTGGGTCAAGAATCCGAGTTTGTTAACCAAAACACTTAGTACTAACCCAGAGTACTTAAAAAACAAACTCAGCGAGTCAAACTCAGTAGTGGATTTTAAAGATTGGCAAATTGGTACGGGTCGACGGTTCAAGTCGCTCCGTTTATGGTTCGTGTTACGTAGCTATGGTACTATTAATCTTCAAAATCATATTAGGTCCGACATTTGCATGGCTCGGACTTTCGAGAATTTGGTTAAATCCGATACTCGTTTTGAGATCGTTGCACCCGTTAATTTTGCTTTGGTTTGTTTCCGGTTCAACCCTAATAGAAAGTTTGAACCCGAACAAATTGAGGGTTTAAATAGAGAGCTACTCGAGCGGGTCAACTCAACGGGTCGAATTTACATAACTCATACCATTGCTGGTGGGATCTACATGTTGAGATTTGCAGTGGGGACCACACTCACTGAGAAGCGCCACGTGGTTGCTGGTTGGGAGGTGATTAAGGAAGAAGCTGAGGTTATATCAATCACATCAAAACAAATCAAATTGGAAGTTATGTCTTCGGCAACAAACACATCTATTGCAGAAAAGTGTGGCTGATTCTTTTGCATATGATGATCATCATATTCCAAATCATACGGACCAACCAATAATATCATCTATTTCTCTAATATAAATTAGGGTTGGAGAAAATAGTTCAAGTATTTTACTGTATGTCTGTATCGTACGATATCTATTTTTTTTTCTTCTCGTTATCAGTTTCTTTAGTCATAAGGTTTCATTGGAATATGGAATTTTGATTTCAAATTATGCAAAAATGGGTCATATGGTAAATGACACTAAATGTCCCTAATCAGATGAGTTGTACTTCATATTGATATACCTCTATGTTGAGGCATGTAGTGCTTTGATGATTGTAGACAAATGATGATTATCCAACTAACACGTGTGTTTGAGATGTGCATATTACGTTACCATAGAACAAGTCATGAAAGGTTAAATATATCACATCATGAAGAGTTCCTAGAAGAAATCCAATAAGTGAAGTTCCTGAGGAAGAAATCCAAAGAGAGAAGAACTTTCATTATACAGATGTGCTACTAGATTTTATGTAAGTTCCTGAGATGGAACCAAGCATGAAGAGTTCAAGAAAAATGTTATAGAAGCAAGCACAAACAAAGTTCCTAGAACAGTTCCTAGAAGGAACACAAACAGAGCAGTTCCTAGGTATATCCTAAGAGGAACATTGAATATGCAGTTCCTGAGTGGGAGCAGTTCCTGAAGTTTCATAGTTGAAACAAGCAATTCCTGAGCAGGAACTATATGTGCGAAGTTCCTTAAAGATAAAAGATAAAAGATAAGTTTTAAATAAAATATTTTTAAAATAAAATCGGTTTTTATTTTAGATTATGATTTTGATATCTTTTGTTTATTTAATCTTATCTTATCAGTTTTTGGAAAATAAAACGTACGCCTAGATCTATAATACATTCAATGAGTTTTTGAGTGCAGGAACTTGTAGACGCGAGTTCCTGTACGAATAGGAACTCATGTACTTATGTCAGGTTTATGGAAAAAGTTTTCTAGTAAAATATTTTTGCATAAGAAAATAAATAAAAAGTGAGTTTTGGAAAAATATCTCTTGCATTATATTTTGATAAAACGTAACTTTTTCTCCAAGTATTTATTTTCTTTTTGTTTCCTATTTTTACTCTAACTGCTTTACTGTAAACGTGACATAAGTTGTGCCCAAGAAGTTGACTGCTTCTTCCCCAAGTTTCTCCCAGCTAACTGATCATGGGTTAGTGGAGAAATAAGTGGAAGTGGTGCTCAAGTTTTGAACGTACTATAAATAGAGGCTTATGTATTCTTTTTAAGTTGTCTGACTGGTGTCTTTCATAGTGTCTGACTTATGTCATTCCATAAGGTCTGGCTTAAGGAATAAAGTTACAGTAAGAATTATATTTTCTATTCCTTGTTTTGAGTCAGTTCCTGTGAGTTCCAAGTAACTACGAGTGGCATGTTCCTTTACAGTTATTCAGTTTCTATATACTAGAGTTAATCCAAATTAACAAGCGTCTGTATTTGAGTTTGGGGTTAAAGGGTTTGAGTGAACTCTTGTAATGGGAACTTGGTAAAGGGTTTGAGTGAATTATTGTATCAAGTTCGAGTTAGGAACTTGGGTAAGTTCTTGTTGTTTATGCGTAGACTTGGGGTGAAGTCTATCCAGGGGTAAAGGATTTGAGTAAACCTGTTGTAAAGAGTTGTGGGAACTCTTAAGGGACTTAGAGTTAAGTCTAGAGAGCTAAAGTTCATAGTGGAACTTGTGAGCGAGTTGGAGTTCTGAGTGGAACTTGTGCATGTAATAGGTTGTAACAAAAGAAGTTTCCTATTATAGTGAAGAGTTTAAATCCTGAGGAGGTCGTGGTTTTTCTTCTTGTATTGGGACCAGGGCTGACAGTGCCTCCACTTTGGAGGGGCCTCAAATTTTGAAAAAAAATCTTTAAACAAAAAACTGAAATGACGTGAAGTACTCAGAAACAACAGTACTTTGCAGGTTGCACCAAGAGAACACACAACACTAGTACAGTACACTTTCTCTCTCCTTCCTTTTCCCTAAATATCTGATATTTCTCTGTCCTTCCTTTTCCCTAAATCTCTGATCTTTCTCTCTCCTTACCTCTTTTTCTCTCTTACTCCTCTGACGCTACTCAAAAATCCATCACCAATTTCCTTGAATATTATTGTTTTAATTGGTGTTGGAAAAATAATCAATGGATTGAAATTGGAAGAAGTATAATTCGAGAAAACGGAGTTAAGAAATTGATTGTGGCGCTTAATTCAGAAAGTAATATTCGAGTCAAATTGGTCGAGATTCTTCTCTGGCTTGCACCTTGCCTAGAGTCTATGAATATACAAGGAATACACTTTAGATTGCAAGATTCTCAAGGTAATTTACTAATTTTGTTTTGTAAATGTTCTTCTGGAGTCTTGTTTTGGTTGTAAGCCACTTATTCCTTGTAATACTTTACACTGTGGCTCAATTGGGAGATTCTGTCTAGAAGCTCCCTTGTTTCAAGAAATATATGTTGCAGAAACACTACCAAATAAGAGAAAGGGAAGAGATCACAACCATTATGCAAAATAATTAGTACTGTTAAGTTTTAAGAGTCGAAAGAGTATACACTACACTAGTTAGAACAACAGAGACTGTCTTATAAAAGGAAGTTGGATCTTGTATTTTTTAGTGAATATTTGGATTTTTTCAAATTGAATCTGGGTGTTTTTTTGGGCAAGTTTGTTGGACAATATATCTTGGTTTTATGATATGGTGTTTTGTTGGTGTAAACTAAATAAAAACGGGATTTGTTTATTGTACTTGTATGAGACATGATTGTTAGGAAATTTAGAAACCCATAAGAAAGATTTTATAGGTGTTATTTGCATCTTTTTTTATATAACAATTGTTCCTTTGAATTTTTTGAAACAATTTAGAAACCCGATAGATTTTACCGGGCCTATGTTTTAAAATCAGCACAGGGCTCCATATTGATTGGGCCGGGGCTGATTGGGACAAGAAATTTCCACGTAAAAATCTCTCTTGCACTTTGAGTTCTGTTGTGTTTGAACTTTGCATATTTTGATGATGATAAACACCTTGTGCTATAACATGTATGTATGTCACAGTGATCTAAGAAAGTTATTAAGATTGGAAGCTCATGAAAGATTGAAGACTTTGAAGAAATGGAAGTTTAGACATTGTTATATACTTAGTGATAATTACGCGAATGTAAAGTATTAGATCTGTGTGATAAACTTTGTGCTATAAATAGAAATGTGAAATTAGAATGATTATTATTTTTCTTAGAGTTAAGAAAATAGATAATCATATTAATTTCATATATCTATATAAAAAGGGAAGTTTGGTTTTTAAAATAAAAAGGATTTTATAAAAATTGAGTTTGATAAAACGTTTTGTATATAAAAGATAAAAGTTTTTTTTTAAAAAAAAAACATAATAAAAACGTTCTAAAGAATTTTAGTAAGAAGGAGAAAAACTGATTTTTTAAATGTGATAACGTTTGTTTAATAAAAACTGATTTAAGAGTTGATCTAGGGAAAAGAAAAATCAGTTTTTACAAAAGATAAAATTGGTTTTTGAATAGGAAAAGAATTTTATCCCTTTATTTTAGGAATAAAAATTGTTCAAAAAGATAATACATCTTGGAGAAGGATTTTTATTCAGTTCACTAAGATATATAAGGGATAGAAATCAATATACAATCTCACGTTTTCAGATTAGAGAGTTTAAGTTTTTGAGAGCTGAAAACGATTTCCTAAGCCACAGAGTATTTCACAGAGTTCTAGTCAAATTAGGAAACTAAACAACGTTTGTAATTGTTCTCTAATTTGCTTGAATAAGAAGCACGCTTTTGAGGGATTATTCTTTCTGTAATTTTCGATATTATAGAGAGTAGCAACACTTAGGGTTAAGTGTTGGTGAGCACTACTAGAGTTAGTAGTGGGGGAATCGAATTGTATCAAAAGTTTAATATCTTGCGATTCAAGTAATAAAAGAGTAGTTTGTGTGGACGTAGATCTCAGAGGTGAGATTGAACCACGTTAAATTCCTGTGTTTTATTATTTGATATAGTTGTTTTAGTGTTTAATTCAGTTTCGTTTGAGAAAAAAAAAAGGTCAATCGGAGATTTTACGAGTGAATAACACAGTACACGGCACTGTGCCATAAATGTGTTTTTGCGAAAATCGATTAGATTTAGCCACTCAATTCAACCCCCATTCTTGAGTGTCACCTTGTGTTCCAACAAGTGGTATCAGAGCAGGCTATTCTCGAAAGGCTCTTTCATAGAGAATAGAAGTCATGAATATGCAAGATGACTCTCGAGATAGACACACCAAGTGCCCGATTTTCAACGGAAAAGACTACGGATGGTGGAAAGCTAGGATGAGGATCTACATCCAAGGATCGGATTATGAATGGTAGAAAGTCATTAGAAAAGAACCAATTTCTATCCAAGGAAAAAACGCTGAAGGAAAGATGGTCGACAAGGATGAAGATGACTACGATTCGGTCGACTATGCAAAAGCCGAAAAGAACTACAAAGCAATGAGTATTCTCCAATATGGAATTGGACCTGATGAATACTCAAGGATTTCCGCTTGTACTACAGCAAAAGAAATATAGGACACGGTGGAATTGGCCCACGAAGGTACGAATGAGGTAAAACAATCTAGAATAGATTTGCTATTCCAACAATATGAATTGTTTACTATGAATAAGGACGAATCTATTAAAGAGATGTTCACAAGATTTACACTAATCACTAATGAATTACATTCTCTAGGCAAAACATATAATTCTGAGGACTTAGTGAGAAAGGTACTAAGAAGTTTAACAAATTGATGGCTTCCAAAAATAACCGCCATTCAAGAAGCTAAAGATTTAACTAAACTCTCACTAGAACAACTAATTGGATCATTAATGACTCACGAACTTGTCTTAGATTCCAAAACTAATGAACCAAAAAATAAAGGTCTTGCCTTGAGAACTGAATTGGAAACTGAAGATAGTGATAGTGATGATGATGTTGCACTTCTCACTAGGAGATTTCAAAATTTTCTCAAAAAGAACAAATTTAACAATCCTAGGAAAAGTGGAAATTTCAAAGGTAAGAGCACTACCTCTAATTCTAAGAAAAGTGCTACTAACTTCGGTTGTTTCAAGTGTAGAGAGTTCAATCACAGGATTAAGGAATGTCCCTTATGGGATGATGAGAAACCCAAAGAAAGAAGGGAACAATCCAAGAAAGAGTTCAAAAATGCCATGATAGCTGCCGTTTAGGGAGATTTGGATTCTGATGAAGAACAGTCAGAGGCAGAGTGCCATAAAGTAAAACTATGTGTGAATGCTGTACAGACATCACAGAGAAGGGCACAGTGCCAGGACGATTCATACTTGTGTTTAATGGCAAAAGGCTCGAATTCCCAAGACGAAACGGAAAACAGTGAGGTAAGTCTTATCTCCCTAAAACCTTCAATACATCTTCTTTCGAAAAACCAACTTGCTACTTTGCTTAGTAATGTCATTGATGATTGTCAAGAGATGAATGATAATTTTTCAAACATGAAAAAAGAAGTAAAAATTTTGACTAAGCAAAAGATTGGGTTGGAATTGGAATATAAGGATTTATTAAAGGACTGTAAAGAACTGATGAAAAAGAATGATGAACAGGAAAAAACTGTCGAAGAAATAAATGTTGAGTTAAGTGCCTTAAGGTACGAAAAGTCTCTCACAAAAGAAGTCGTTGATAACACTGTGCCGTACACTGAGCTAGAAGCTAAAAATTCGAATCTTGAAAAACAAATTGAATCTCTAAAACTTGAGTTAATTAAAGTAAAAGAGTCTAGACAAAGATCCAGAATTGTTCCACTTATGTTGCCTCATGATGCTAAGTTAAGTGACGAACTTGATAAAGCTAAAAGAGATTTGGAAATTTCAAGAAAAAGAAATATCGATCTAAACACTTCTGTTGAATTCTTAGAATCACAATTGACTATTGCTCGGAAAATGTATGAAAAATGGTTAGATGGTCAAAAAGCCCTAGACTATATTTCCAGTACAACTAGCAACCAAAACAGAATTGGTTTAGGATATACAGACCAGAGGCACAGTGTAAGGCACAGTGCCCAAAATTTTGAAAGAGACTTTCGTAAACGAAAATATGTCGATTTACCTGAGTATTTGATTTGCAACTTCTGTGGAAAGAATGGACACCTTATGGATAACTGCAATATCAAGAAAAAGAGTGTTACCAAAAATGTTAAGTATGTAAATCAAATATGAGTTAGAAAAGATCTATTAGAGGCTCAACGAAAGAAAAAGGGACCCAAGCAAATTTGGTTCCTAAAACTAACAAGTGATCTTTTTGCAGGCGAATGTGAGAGGAAGTAGCCTATGGTATCTCGACAGTGGCTGCTCAAGACATATGACTGATGATAAATCTCAATTCCTCTCATTAGTAGCCCACCATAGAGGATGTGTAACATTTGGCGACAACAAAAAGGGAGAGATAATCGGTATTGGAAACGTCGGCAAATCCCTAACACACTCCATAGAGAATGTAATGCTGGTAAATGGTTTGAAACACAATTTGTTAAGTATCTCACGATTGTGTGATCGAGGTAATGTTGTTGAATTTCATGCTGATTTTTGCAAAATCATTAACAAGGATTCTCATGAATTGATATTGGAAGGGAAGAGGGTAAATAATGTCTACTTAACATGTTTAAACAACTTACCTAACAATACTATTTCTTGCATGCGTGTGCTGCAAGATAATCCTTTACTTTGGCATAAAAGACTTGGACATGTAAGCTCAAGATTGCTTAACAAGTTGAGAAAAATGGATTTAGTTGATGGTTTACCTTCCATAAATTTTGATTGGGAAACAATTTGTAAATCATGTGCTAGATGTAAACATGTTCGATCCTCTTTTAAGTCAAAGAAATTTGTTAGCACCTCTAAACCTTTGGAGTTAATTCATATGGACCTTTGTGGTCCTATGCGAGTAAGGAGTAGAGGTGGTAGCAAATATGTACTAGTACTTGTTGATGATTTCTCTAGATTTGTATGGACTCTATTTATTGGTGGAAAAGATGAAACTTTTGAAGTATTTCTAGTCCATATTCGTAAAGTCCAAAATCAATCTAATTGCAAATTGCTGTCTGTCAGAACTGATCATGGCACTGAGTTTGAAAACACTGATTTTGAAATGTTTTGCAATGAAAATGGAATTAATCATAACTTCTCCGCTCCAAGAACTCCACAACAAAATGGAGTGGTAGAAAGAATGAACCGTACTTTGGAAGACATGTCACGAACTATGCTTTTACATAGTGGCCTACCTAGAAACTTTTGGGCCGAGGCCGTAAGTACCGCATGTTACATATACAATAGGACAAAAGTACGGTCCATTTTGAATAAAACTCCTTATGAACTTGTTAAAGGAAGAAAACCAAATATTTCTCACCTTAGATGCTTTGGATGTACTTGTTATGTTCATAAAAATGGTAAGGATAATTTGGGTAAATTTGATCCAAGGAGTGACGAAGCGGTGTTCATAGGATACTCTCCTGATAGTAAAGCATATAAAGTATATAACAAAAGAACAATGCGTATGGAAGAGAGTGTCCATGTTATTTTTGATGAAACTGACAGAAATTTTCAAGAAGTGCAGGTAGATGATGATGAAGACTTCTCTATTGGACTGATTAGAGAAACATCTGATGCACTAGAGGACCGTTATGCTGAAAAACGGTTGGAAACACCTTCTCGCAACACGAGGCACGGCACAGCGAGAACAAATTGAAAATTCAAATGAACGGGATCTTAGTGAAAGACTGGAAGAAATAGCAGTGGTAGATGAAGAGAGACCACAAGAAGAATCCTCAGCTGACTGTCGTACTCCAAGAGTAGAACATGATACCAACAGCTCAGAGCATGGCACTGCGCTACAGAACGTGCCCTTCACTCCAAAGAAGTGGAAACATCAGAGTTCGCACCCTACTGACCTAATTCTTACTGATATTGCCAAGGGGTACAAACTCGTTCATCCCTTCATAACTTTTGTGCTTTCAATGCTTTCATATCTGAAATTGAACCTCCAAATTATAAAATTGCATTGACTGACCCTGATTGGATTCTTGCTATGCAAGATGAGCTTGATCAATTTAAAAGAAATGAAGTTTGGCATTTGGATCCTCGTCCCACTAATCAATCAGTTATTGGCACAAAATGGGTTTTTCGAAATAAATTAGATGATAGTGGGATGATTGTTCGAAATAAAGCCAGACTTGTATGTCAAGGATTCAATTAGCAGGAGGGAATTGACTTTGATGAAACTTTTGCTCCTGTGGCTCGTTTGGAAGATATTAGAATTTGATAGCTTTTGCTGCATTTAAGAATATTAAGCTCTATCAAATGGATGTTAAGACTGCATTTCTTAATTGTTATCTGAAAGAAACTGTATATGTAGAGCACTCCCCCGGCTGTGTTGATAATGATTTTCCTAATCATGTTTTTAAACTTGATAAGGCTCTTTATGGTTTAAAACAAGCTACTAGAGCTTGGTATGAACGTTTATCTATCTTTCTAATGGAAAAAGGATTCAAACGAGGCTCAGTTGATAGGACACTATTTCTAAAAATTAAGGGTGAAGAATTGTTGATTGTCCAAATCTATGTTGACGATATTATCTTTGGGGCAACCACCGAATTATATGTCACTATTTTGCTGAACTAATGAAAAGTGAATTTGAAATGTCTATGATGGGAGAATTAAGTTTCTTCCTAGGGTTACAAGTCAAACAACTTGAGACAGGAATAATGATACATCAACAGAAATACGTGAAGGAGCTCTTGAAAAAATATGTTATGGAAGATTCCAAGATTCATTCTACTCCTATACCTACTGCTACCAAGCTAGATCTTGATGAAAATGGTAAGAAAGTAGATGAGACGATCTACAGAGGTATGATTGGATCACTTCTCTATTTAACTTCTAGTAGACCGGATATTCTGCACATTGTATGCCTCTGTGCCAGATTTCAGTCCTGCCCAAAAGAGTCTCATTTTAAGGCTGTAAAATGAATTCTTCGATACCTAAAAGGAACCAATAATCTGTATCTATGGTATCCTAAAGAAGGAAATTTTGACTTGACTGGTTTTCCTGATGCAGATTATGCCGGGTATCTGGTAGATAGAAAGAGCACATCTGGAACGGCCACCTTCTTAGGTCCATGCTTAATATCATGGGCCTCCAAGAAACAAAATTCAGTTGCTCTCTCCACCGCCGAGGCTGAATATGTTGCAGCTGCCTCATGCTGTGCACAGGTATTATGGGTAAGACAACAACTACGAGATTTCGGAATTATGATTGATAATGTGCCAATTATGTGTGATAATACTAGTGCAATTAACATCTCAAAAAATCATGTTCAATACCCACGCACCAAGCACATCGAAATAAGATATCATTTTTTGCGTGATAATGTAGAAAAAGGTAATATTGCACTTGAGTTCATTTGCACTGATGATCAAATAGCCGATATTTTCACCAAACTACTTGCTCGTGAACGTTTTGAAAAACTTAGAGTGGCTTTGGGATTAATTTCTGGAACTTAGTTGGGTATTATGCCTGTTGTCCTCCTTAAATATGTCAATTGGAGTCCAAGTACTTTGTTTTGTCAAACAGGGTGAGAACTAGTCTATGTGATTTTATAAGGACTCACACAAGAGCTATTGATGCTGTCCTGATAATTTGAACCTAAGTTGCTTCATTAAATTCCTTGAAAAAACCACATACATCACCAGTTTTCTTTGCAAAATTGATGTGGCTTTCAAATAAAAATGTTTCGAAAAATTGTTTTTCATAAAATATTTTCCAAAGTTTAGGCCCTCGTGAATATTAGTATGCAGCTCTTTTTTTTTCTTTTCCAACAAAACTAAACCCAAACCCTTTAACCCATTCTATCACACAAAACCCAGCCCCCTAGCTTCCTAAATCTGACGCCCCCCAAACTTCATCTCCTTCCTTCAGATTTTTTTTCAAATTATAACCTCTTTTCTCACTTTCCTTCTCAAGCAATCTCAACCATGGTGAAAGTGAAAACCTCCCGCAAATCACAGGCCAAGAAAACCACTCGAAAACCGCCGGTGAAGCCCAAAACACCGGTGAAAAGAAAAATCCCAGCCAAGAAATCACAAAACCCTTCCCCACCACCTTCCCCTTCACCGCTAAACAACCCCACCACCATCGAAGCCACTATTTCTGACCCTCAACCTTCCAACCTGCCCGAAAACCCTTATCCTGTTGCTGCGTCGCCTGGCTCTCGTCGTTCCCACGTCCCCAAGAAACTGTCTCAGGCGACCCCGCTACCTCGCCACCACTGACAAAGAAGCGCAAATCCGTTTCTTCTCCCCCAGGTAAACAAAAGTCTCGTCCCTCTGCTTCAAAGATCTCTAAGAGGCCGAAAATTTCCGACCCATCACACGGGCCGAAAATTCTTCAAGGCCGCATTTTTCCGGCTTCTTGGTTGGCTCGCCGTGAATTCGTGTTTCTTTCCGATTCCTTTGCCATGCAAGGTTGGGTTTCTCTCTTGAGTTTTAATGATGCCATTTATGAGAATGAAATCCGAGAATTTTATCACAATTTATCTATTGATGGCGAATTGGTTTTGCATTCATCTGTGAATGGGGTTGCCTTACATTTAGATGTTGCTGCCCTAGCCCTTGTGTTAGGAATCCCTTATGCAGGTTTCTCTGATTATAATACCAAAACTTGGCCATTTCTTGAGGGGATTAACAATACCACAATTTCTTGCACTTTGTCTGATCAACCCTTCACTCATGCCCAAATCTTTCCTGCTGCCCTTCTCCCTGCAAAATACAAACTCGCACGTAGTATCATCACAAAAACTGTTCTTCCTTGTGTTAAAAACCGTGGTCATTGCCTGATTATGGATCAGGTTCTGTTGTGGTTACTTGATCATGGTCACCCTATCAGTTTACCCCATCTCATGCTACATCACATGCGCCATTTACCCCCCTCACCCACCTTTTCACCCTATGGTGTGTGGCTTACTAAATTGTTTCGGGCTTATGATGTCTTGCTTGATTCCTCTAAGGGTGTGAGTGCAAAGGATATAATGACTGATGGTGTTTTGAGTAAGATGGAGCTCTGTGTGTTGGGTGGCGGATTGTTAAAGAAGGGCTTTTTGGGTTTTCAGTCTAAAGAAGCTTGTGCTGGTTGTCTTCAGATGAAAGACCAGATGGCCCAGCTCAACAAACAACAGCAACAAATGTTGGCTAGGGAGCGCGCTCAAGACAGGTTGGCCAGACAGCAGCATCGCCAAATTATGAGTGCCTTCAACCTGCTCCTCAACCCTCCTGCTCCCTGATTTTACATTGCTGCTTACTGATCTTTCTAAGGGTTCTGTTTTTGGTTCACTACACTACTTTTAAACTGTTTTTGGTGATGCTTTATGGCTGCTTCTTGTTTTTTTTTTACGATTGTGAATTGGTTGACATTGTAGCACCAGCATCACTAGCTTAACTGTTTGAGCAACTGACTTATTTTGCTAAGACTCTCATTTTGTAAAGCTACATGTGTTTCCTCTCCTTTTTGATAATGTCAAAAGGGGGAAGATAAGTATAATGCTTAACTTTAGGAAGGAAAATATCTCTCGTATTAACTTTTGGGTATGTACTTTGATATTGGCAATTGGATTATGGTAATTGTGTTGGCTATTGGACTATGGTGATTGATATTGTGAATGATGATGTTATGTTTTGATATTGTGTATGTCATCACATTTTGATTTCTCTACAATGATTAATGATGCATTATTTGAGGGGGGAAATATTGTGTGTTTGTCATCATCAAAAAGGGGGAATTTGTTGTGTTTGAACTTTGCATATTTTGATGATGATAAACACCTTGTGCTATAACATTTATGTATGTCACAGTGATCTAAGAAAGTTATCAAGATTGGAAGCTCATGAAAGATTGAAGACTTTGAAGAAATAGAAGTTTTGACATTGTTATATACTTAGTGATAATTACGCGAATGTAAAGTATTAGAACTGTGTGATAAACTTTGTGCTATAAATTGAAATGTGAAATTAGAATGATTATTATTTTTCTTAGGGTTAAGAAAATAGATAATCATATTAATTTCATATATCTATATAAAAAGGGAAGTTTGGTTTTTAAAATAAAAAAAGGATTTTATAAAAACTGAGTTTGATAAAACGTTTTGTATATAAAAGATAAAAGTTTTTTTTGAAAAAAAAAACATAAAAAAAACGTTCTAAAGAATTTTAGTACGAAGGAGAAAAACTGATTTTTTAAATGTGATAACGTTTGTCTAATAAAAACTGATTTAAGAGTTGATCTAGTTAATATAAGATATGGAGAAATCCTTATCCTATAAGGAAAAGAAAAATCAGTTTTTACAAAAGATAAAATTGGTTTTTGAATAGGAATAGAATTTTATCCCTTTATTTTAGGAATAAAAATTGTTCAAAAAGATAATACATCTTGGAGAAGGATTTTTATTCAGTTCACTAACAGATATAGGGGATAGAAATCAATATACAATCTCACGTTTTCAGATTAGAGAGTTTAAGTTTTTGAGAGCTGAAAACGATTTCCTAAGGCACAGAGTATTTTACAGAGTTCTAGTCATATTAGGAAACTAAACAACGTTTGTAATTGTCCTCTAATTTGCTTGAATATGAAGTACGCTTTTGAGGGATTATTCTTTCTGTAATTTATGATATTATAGAGAGTAGCAATACTTAGGGTTAAGTGTGGGGGAGCACTACTAGAGTTAGTAGTGGGGGAATCGAATTGTATCAAGAGTTTGATATTTTGCGATTCAAGTAATAAAAGAGTAGTTTGGGTGGACGTAGATCTCAGAGGTGAGATTGAACCACGTTAAATTCCTGTGTTTTATTATTTGATATAATAGTTATTTTAGTGTTTAATTCAGTTTCATTTGAGAAAAAAAACGTCAATCGGAGATTTTACGAGTGAATAACACAGTGCACGGCACTGTGCCATAAAGGTGTTTTTGCGAAAATCGATTAGATTTAGCCACTCAATTCAACCCCCCCTTCTTGAGTGTCACCTTGTGTTCCAACAAGTTCCTTATTACCTACTCCCTCCGTTTCTTTTTAATCTACACACTTTCCTTTTTGGTCCGTTTCTTTTTAATCTACACACTGTTGCTTTTTCTATTTTTGGTAACATGTCACATCTACTCTCTCCTCTTTCTCTACCCATGTCATCCACTTTTTAATATTTTAACCCACTTTTTAATTTCTCTCCCTCACTTTTCAATTTCTCTTTCCACCTTTTCATTTTCTCTCTCATACTTTTGCATTTTCTCCTTGGTTCTCCCCCAAAATGAAGTGAGTAAATTAAAATGAAACGGAGCGAGTATATTTTAAGTTACGCATTATTTGGCAATAAGTTCCACACTACAATTCACCCCCCCTCTTGTAGTTCTTTCCGAGTTAACACTCTAGCTTTTGTTGACAATTAGTAATTTTCTTATTATGATTACTTCGTATCTAGTTGTTGAATTTGAGCGACACCCCATATTATTTAATAAAAACAAAAAGATGTCATTTTTGGAGTTTGCATTTTATCACAAACCTCTTAACTTGAAGGTTAGGTTATCATCTGCAAAGTGAGGAGCCACCAAGAATTCACAACCTCTTAGAAACATTTTTCATTAAATTTTGTCAAACGATTCATTATTCTCCCACAAGCTAGGAGGGCAAAAGCCATGGTTAGATTCATTGGACAATAGAGACGATATAAATAAATATGGCATACGGGTTATTATTTATTGATAGCAAGGCGTTCGAATATAGAGCGTGTAAAGTCGACCTTCAATACAAGCCCCTCATAAATTTCACATATTGAACTAATCAACAGTAAAATATATGTAAGCTACTAAGCTATATTTATGCTCTAAACTAATAAAAAAGGTTCTATAATATTTCATGTGCTAATGTAATTAGTAGTGTTTGAGAAGCAGCTCAAATAAAATTTTAGGTTGTTAAAATATCTTAAATTGATAAGTTAAAAATTTAACTCATCAAAAGTAGGTGTAATATGCCGAAACCTTAAACATGATTAATTAACTAATTAAGAAAGTTAAAATTTTGATTAATAATAATTATAAGCTAAATTAACATGTTATGAATTTTTGGGGCTAAAAGAAATTAGAAATATAAAATTTCTATAAATAGATTAACAAATTTGAGACTATGATAAACATATAATTGCTAGAAGTTTACTAACATCTAGCAGGGGTAAAATTGTAAATTTATATGAGACAAGAAAGATAAAGTTGTCAGTCAAATGAAAAGACGATCTCAGAAAATGTGATGCTAATAAATAAGTGTTCATACAACTACAAATCTACAATAATGTTCGTGTAATTACAAATAGTGATTATGCAAGTAACAAATAGTATTCATGAAATATAAATAGTGTTTACAAATAATGTTAGTTTAGCAAAAAGTTGTCAGTCTAACAAAAAGGTTGACCTCGAAAAATGCAATGTTAACAAATAGTGTTCATGCATTGATAGGAGTGTTTATGCAACTAACAAATAGTGGTCATAAAATATAAATAGTGGTCATGAAACCAAGTAGTATTTTTATATATTAAAGTTTAATAAAAATTTGGAAACAAAAAATTTATTTTATTTCTTTTTTATATTATCTTTTATTACTTTTTTATTCCTTGCTAGAGGTTAGTAAATATCTAGCAATTAGATATTTATCATAGCTCCAAATTTGACCAACAAGAACCAGTGATGAATTAGTATGAAGTTTACAAAATAAATGAAACAAACTAAAATAAGAGAGAAAGAAACCCCCCTGAGAAAGCCCCAGGACCCCAAACCCACGGCATTTCACCGACACGACACCCCACGCCCCTATGCTTCCCTATCTCCTCTTTGTCCCCTACCTCCCTTTTGTCTGATAAATCCATCTATAAGAACCCATTGAATTAGGATTCTGAAAATCAGAATTTCAACAATAAAATCTACAAATTTCTCAAACCACAAAGTTTCCCTTTCTCGTGCGCCGCACCACCACCAGCGCATCACCAGTGCACCACCTGCCGGCAACCTGCCCCTGCTGCTCGTGGCCCTGCTTCCTCTTTTCCTTTTTCTCTCGCGCCCTGCTTCGCCTGCGCTGCTGCCCAGCTCGTCGGAGCATCACCGCTCGAACCACCTGCTAGCGTCGCCGCCACCAGCCGCGCGGTGTCGCCAGTCTTGTTGCCCAGCTGGCCGGAACTCGTCGAGCATCCCCACTGCTCTGTTCTTCCTTGCTCTTGAAGCAGAGGTAAAAGCTACCTCTTAGTTCCCTCTTAAAGTCCTGAATTGTAAGTTTAGGATATAAGCCCAATTAAACTGAATTATGTAGTTGCATTTGATGAGCTTAATGGATTGTTTCGCTTAGCTTGGATTAAACCACTTAAGTTAAGCTATTTAGTAGATTAAATGGGCTATCCTTGTAAAAGTTAAACTGACTTAGTTCTCTGTTACGCAATTTAGTTTAAATAGTAACTTATAAATGTTAGGCTTAGGTGGACTGATTAATTGAATAATAATTAAACTACTTAGTTAAGCTCACACCTTTAACTAGTTTGGGTTGATCTTGTATTGATGATTAAACTAAGTATGCTAAAATAAACTAGTTCTTGTAATCTGAATTGGTGTTAACTTTAGAAACCCTTAAGCTTGTATAATGACTTTATACTAGTTCGTGAATATTTGACAACTATTATATACTACTATATTAATGATAACGTATTGTATAATTAGATTAAAGATAACAAGTCATCTAATTTAGTAATAATTATGCTAAGCTTATGTTTAAGCAGGTAATTTGATAGCTTCCACTCGTTAGTTTAAAAGTATGAATCGAATTAAAGTTAGAATATAAGTTTTCTTAACACATGTTCATTTAGTAACATGATAAGGGATTATGACTATAATGACTTTAGTTTATCATTAGTCATGTATAAGTTTATAATATTATTAGACGAGTAACTATAAGCAGTAAAGATGCTTAAGTTTTATTATAGGTTGATAACTTAGTAAATATGCACTTAAAGTAAGATATAGAAAATGAAATAATTAGAATTTGAAAACCTTATCTACAGGTCACTGAACATGGATTACTACAAGTCAAGATTATTTATTATTACTTATTATTACCATTTCAATGTAGTTTTTATGTTTAAAAGACGTTAAGAATAGTAATATAAATTATAAAGTCAAGACTATAGTTATTTACGCTTAAGTATAACTCTTATGATTAAGGAGACGTTACTAGTAACGACATAAGTATTATAACGGCCTAATGAAAGAATGCTTAAGAAAAATCCAAGTCAAATTAAATAGTAATGAATCTCATTATTTCAATTCTTAATTAGATTAAAGGAAGGGAATATTACAAGCCTACCCCCGACTATCAAGTTGGTATGCAGGATTTCAGGTAACGTCTACTGTTAGCACCCGTACTCCCCTTCCAACTATGTTTTATGATGCTTTATACGATGTTTATCCGATGTTATTTATGGTGTGCGGGATATGAAATGTTTGCTATGTAAATGACGTTTATTAAATGATTTAATGATGGGATGACGATTTTGATTTTATGAAAATATGATTATGATTACGTTTAATGATTACAGTTACGTTTTATGATTACGATTAAGATGATGTAATGTACTTATGATACGTAAAAGAAACGAAACATGATGAAGTTAAGTGAAAGATGGTTCTTGGCAGTTTTCTGTTCATTTGGTCGTGCATGTTCCATCCTGGCGGTTCTTGTCACCTTCTGTTGGGGGAAATAATCTCTCGTGACACCCGCATACGGCGATGCCACCTTCTGTTTGGGGATAATAATCTCCCATGTCACCCGTATTCCGTTATGCCACCTTCTGTTGGGGGACAATAGTCTCCCGTGGCACTTGCAATCGGTTATGCCCCTTCTATTGGCGAACTAAGGTTCTCCGTGGCTTGCCTTCTGCCGTACTTGCCAAGTTACCAATATGATTAGGATGAAAAGATAATGATGAAACTTATGATATGTTTATGAAACAATCTTATATGTTTATGAAATGGTTTTACCGTTTCTCTCCTCCCTGTTTGCTAACAAAATGATATGAAATGCTTTTACGATGTTAGGGTAGAATGTTACTGAGCCTCGGCTCATGATGTTTTGTTTTATGTTTTAGGTGTGGAAGAACAGTTGCAGTATCAATATTATAAAGAGATGAGTTGAGGAGATTATGTTTGATTTGGGATATCTAGGATATTCTGTGTTAATGGTAATCAAGAATTTATTTATGATAAGCAATTGTATAGTTGAAATACTATTTTAGGCTATTATTTTATTAGTGGGCCATAACCCACAGTCTTAAGCTACGATTCCGCTGCCGATTAAGGTTATGTATTTCCGGGGCGTTACACCAGATGACTGAAATTTTGGAAAATCTTTCTAAAATTTTGATAACAACTAACTTTGCCAAAATAATTTAATAATTTAAGCAACTAATTTACGAAATAGTTAAGCTAATTATCTACCTTATCAGTTTCAGTTTACTTACCAGTTTTAGCTGCTAATCAACTAGTATTGCCAAACAAACCCTATATTTAGTAACGTAGGATTATATTCTTGGATTTAGTCCAGGCATAACCTTGGGGCAAAAAACCTAGTAAGGTTAGCAGTAATTGACAAACTTAGTTAAAAACCATCTCTCTCTCTAAAGCTCTTCTCCGAGAAACCCAAAGCGAGTACAACCGCCCTCCTAGGCTCGCTGGCGGCTATGGCATGAGCGCTCTTCGCTGGCAAGCCTACTCCCATCAACGCTTCTTCGTTCCAGTCATCTCCGGTAGGGTAGTCAATGGTGGAATAGTTACCCGCTTCCTCATTGCCACTTTTTGATTTTCTCATCGGCAGCTCACCGTCGTAGTAAGGAGGAATTATTCAGATCTAGTGTCATATGCTCGGGCAGCCTTTCTCCAAAATTTTCCCGAACGCCGCCGTCGATAATCTCACCGGTAAAGGTAAAAGTTTAGGGTTAGGGTTTCTTTTTTGGGTTAGGAATAAGGACTAAATTCGAGGTTGTTGGATCTGTTTAATAAGGAATTGTCTACTTTATACTGGAGCTAACCTTGCTACCGCCGTCTTGCGGTTTCGAAGTTACCCCAATTTTGATGGTAAAGGTAAAGATATAAGTTAGGTTTTCTGTTTTGGCATTAGGACTTGGCGATTTACTTGGATTTTCCCCCGCCTTTGTTTGATTTAGCGGTTGTTAGGTTTTGCTTGCTCCCTGCTAGCTGTTTTTGTCTTAGTATGTCTAATGGTTGTTCTTACTGCTGGGTAGTGTTGCTTTAGCCTCTATTTAGTTGTGTTGGATGTTTTCTTATTAAGGTTGTTGATTCAAGTATTAGCTTGTGGTTTTCAAGTTTGTGCTTTAGTTCTGAGTAACCTGTGTGGGATAGTTTAGTTTGGATGATTGTTGATGTAAAACAGATGGAATTTTGGAATAGAAGCCTAAAGGCTTTGCTAATTGGTGTTGTATCCTCATTTACTGGATGGAGTTAGAAGTTTGCAGGACATGTTGTGTTTGTTGGTGAGGAGGACCCTTTTTTCTTCACTAGAATTTTCGAAGATTACATTCTGGGGTAGTATGTCAAGTAGAAGACACTTGACTGACTTGAGTGGGAGGGGTGTGGGTACTCTTGGGTCGGGGTTGTCAGTTTGTGTATGAGATTAACTGATGTTAATTTTCAATTTCGCTTAGCAATGACATTGGATTTCATCGCTTTCAAAACTTCTCATTTTTTAAGGGGTTCATAGCATGCTTATCAAGTCATATTTGAGTGACTTTTGTTGCTTGTGATCAATTCACAAGTTCGTTGTCTCCGGCTTGGATCAATGGATCATTACTACCCTTCTCTTTCTCTCCTTGTTATTTAAGTTTCCTAGGTTTTCACGTGTTCTTAATGTGTATGATTCCAAGTGGCGCTCAATCATCTTCAATGGAAGTAATACCGATGGCTTTGGTGCGTCTGGAGGTTTGCAAACCAAGTCATCTCAAAAAACAAGGATCCAACGGAGGAGCTTATTTTACCCTTTTAATTTCTTGTAATTTGGTTTTACTTTCTCTTCTAAGTGTTGTAAGGGTCACTAATGACCCAAGTAGTAAGTAGTATGTAAACTCTCTTTATTTATGTAAATTTTCTGGATGTTAAAAAAAAATGACCAACTTAGTTAACTGGCGCCTACTAGTTATGTCCAACTTTAATCTCTTAACCATTTTTTTATGTTCACTAATGGCAATCTGAATCACTAATAATACAACTAGAGTACTGCATGTTTCTGCATGTAGTGGTATCTAAAAACAAAATAATTGAAATTAAGAAATGGTTTATTAGATCAAGCCCGGTTTTCACGCTCTCAACTTCTCAAATTTTTTGGTGTTGTTGGTTGACAAATTCATGGGAAGTAGAAATTCCAAGGAAGTTCCACTTTCCAGAAAATGGGGGAAATTACTTACCTAAGGTGACCTTGGTAAGTGGAAATTCTCAAGGGAATTTTCATTTTTCATGAATCACCAAACAACATTTAGCAATCCTTAGGAGATACTATTACATGGGAAAACAAAGTTCCAAGGAATTTATACTCTCTATATTCAACCAAACAAGCACTAAATATGCGTGTTAATGTCTTCGGGTGCAACTAAACGAAATCGAAGGATTTACATATTAACTTTATCTTAAGGCTGGCTTTTTAAAATTAATACATGGTCCCTGAGATAGACGGCCTAGATAAAAGGAACACAATAGCCAGAAACTTAAATGAATAAATAAAATTGTCAAATTTAATCTATACTTGTACTTTTTGCTTTGGTTTGTTGTATTCGATTTGTATGTTTTGTCATATGATTTGATTTCTATCGAAGGTTTGGTGTGACTTTCAACTAATTTATTAGTTCTTCGTCAACAATTGGAAATCCTACCACAAGACCAAACACCAAAGGCAATCTAAGAGCTAGCTTGTGAACCTTGCCCGGATATATGCCGTACATGGGACTGATTCCCTACATATTATGCACTTAGGCCATGTTCTTCGGCCAATATATAATATAAAGTTAATTTCATCTAAAGTTTTTGAGAAACATGGTAATTATGAACTTTTTTTTTTGACAACGGGGAAAATTTGCATTAATTAAACAACGGAAGTACAACATAATGCTAATACAACCAAACAAAAGCAAAGAAAAACAAACTGAGCTTTACTCGCTCTTACATAACAAGTACAATAACCTAAAAGACTTAGATAAAGCTGCTCGATCTGGAGAGTTGTGTTGTACGATAGTTGTATTGCAGCACTGCTACTGGTGGATGATGATCGCCAGAAACCTGATGAAAGGTGCGGGAGGAGTGAACTGATTGCACAATCGGGGCAAAAACGTAACCAACAGGACCAATCCCAGTGACCTTTTGTCGCATGGGATTCTTGAATCCAAAGTCCTAAACGAGTCACAATCCTTTGTGACTGAATACCCTCTTGAAGGGGTATTTCAGGATTCTCCATTAAGGGGAAGCTCAAATGAGTTGACGCGCTATAAACTCAATTGATAAATTGGGGAGCCGTATTCAGATATCTTTTTGTCAAGGTAATGATCGATAAAATCATTACCAAGCGAGACTGAAATCTAGCCATTGTTAGATCTCGAACAACCATCCGATTTTCGGAATCGCAGAAACCATACCCCAACCATGAAATATCTTTCTACGCAAACCCTAACCAACCACACAAATCAGCCCCAACATCTTGAAAACATTATCTACCTCCAGCAATTGTCAAAATTATCAAGCAGATGGAGTGAACAAATACTAAACGCATAATGACACAACCACAACGAAACACTAAAATAAAAACTTACGAGAATGGGAGACGACAGACACATTTCCAACTAAACACTAGGGGATAGGGAAAGAGGGACGAACAACCATCGGGGAAAGGGGACTCTACACTAAACTATGGAGGTGGGGGAGCGGGAAGGGGAAGCCCAAAGCAATACCAACATACCACGGAACAGGGGAGGGGGAAAGAGAAGCCCAACTAGGCTGACGTAAGACTAAACAGGGGAGGGGGACGTGCAGCCAAACTAACACTAGGGGGAGGGGGGGAGGGAAGCCCAAACTGACCACCGGACTACTAAACAGGGGAGGGGGAAGGGGAAGCCCAAGATAAACCACCGGACGACTAAATAGGGGAGGGGGAAGGGAAAACCCAAACCAAGACCGACTCACAACTAGGGAGGGGGGATACCGCCGACGACGGGTGTTGAAAAGCCGCAACACAGGGAAAGAGGTGGTATGCCAGAAAAGGAAGTAAAACCTACCAGATACGACAGGGGAGGGGGATGACAACCTGGTGGAGAAACGAAAACTAGGAAAAGGCTACGAAAAACGAAAGAAAACACCGAGAAAATACAGTGGAACTCACCGGCGAACCCGCCAGAATCTTGGGCGGCACCAGAACTCCGGCGAGCTCCTAGGGTTAGGGTGAGTTACTCTTTGTGTTTTAGAGAGAAGGCAGAGAAATTGGTTTAGAGAGAAGAAGCGAACTCATCTTACCTTTTTTTAGTTTGATCGCTCCTGTTTTGACTGAACCTTCACCGTATTTTGATGTTAATTCATCAAGCGATTATATTATGTAGAATTATCTTTGATACATCTCGTTATGTATTACTCTATCTGTCCCAGAATACTCTTTACACTTTCCTTTTTCATCTATCCCAGAATACTCTTTACACTTCTATTTTTGGATATGACCCACTATTATTTTAATCCTTCTACCTTTAAAACATTGGCCCACACTCTCTCACCTCCAAATAAAATAATACTACTCCTATTACATACCAACTCTAACTATGGCCCACATTCGATCTCTCTCCTTAAAATAAAGTAGCACTACTTTTACTAACTATTAACTCTTATCACATCTACTTTTCAATAAAATAACAATTGATAACCAAACAACAACTTATCATCTAAAACTATGTGCCTTGATAAGTGTCAAGAGTATTTTGGGACGGAGGGAGTATTCAATTATCTCGTTTTCATAATCTATACTAAGACGAAATAAAACATCTTTATAAGTAATAAGTTAATGAGGATAAGAATATGTGGTCAAATTAATCTAATATCATATATAACTAACATATAAAGCAGAGTCTAAAAGTGCACAAGGTCGTGACATTTAGCGTCCTCATTAGACATCATTTGTCGCACTTAATGCCATGTCATTATTTTTGAAAAGAATTAAGAGTTTTCAATTGATAAAACTCATATACATTGTTTAGGATAAGAAGAAATAGAGTTTAGTTTACAATTAAATGCTTAAGTATAGTTAATACTTGATATAACTTTTAATACATATTTCGAAAAATTGTAATTTTGTACCATTGAAAAATATTTCTAAAATACTTTAACACAAGATCTATTTATGATATATCTAAAATTTTGCGAAAATTAGCAATATCTCTTTTATTCCCTAATATGTTTGAACTAAGACACATGTTATAAAATTCCCTAATAAACAATAATCACGGGTCCACTAAAAATAACGTATAAAAGAAACACAAAGCCTTATATGGCCACACATATAGTTAATGGTGTGGCAGGTCTATATATAAGGTTAATTATTGTATCTTAAGGTTACTAATTAATATACTATGGGTTACCTATAATTATTGGGGTTACTTATAATTATTGGGGTTACTTTTTACAATAGTAGGGGTTATTGAAAATTGATGGGTTACTTCTTTTATTTCAAAATAGTTGCACCGCTTTAAGTTTACTATGATGCATTGATGCTTGACATTGACATCCTCTAATCATCAATATCTTTGCTTTTGTATTTTATAAGAATTATACAGATTTGATATTATCAATACAAAAATCTAATTAATCGCATATTACATGATAACTTTTGTTGTTGTACATCGAGCAAAAACTACAGTCAAGTTGGGTTTCTGAATATTTTAGAAGTCTACATCTTCACAAAAAACCTGGGTATTTTCCTGGATCCCAATACTAGTATATATATGTAACTAATATATAAAGTACAGTCCAAAAATTAGGGCAGGAGGTCGCGACATTTGGTGTCCTCATTAGACGTCCATTTGTAACGCTAGCTAAGTTCCATGTCATTAAATATGCGTGTCAATTTCTTTGATGTTAACTAAAAGAAATCAAAGGGAAGTACATAATAACTTTATCTTTTGCTCGTTTTTTTAAAATTAATACATTGTCCCTGATGAGATAGACAACCTAGATAAAAGGTACACAATAGCCAGAAACTTAAATAAATAAATAAAATTGTCAAATTTAACCTATAACTGTACTTTTCGCTATGTTTTGTTGTTATTTGATTTGTATGTTTTCATATGATTTGATTTCTATTGAAGGTTTGGTATTACTTGTTGGGTAATGATGTGGAGATGGGTAAAGAGGCGTGTGTGTGTGTGTGTGTGTATGGTGTGGTGTGGCAAGAGAGAACACAAAGCATCGAACAACACAGCCACCCGCGGGATATGGCGTGTAGAAGAGCCCGCACCCACAGCCTAGCGTGACCAGAGAGCTTTAGTAATCTGCCAGCCCGCAGGTCTTGCCCCTCGCCAGCAAGATTTGGCGCGCATAGCCAACACGACATACTACCAGCCCGCGGGTTGTGACCCCGCACCAGCAGGTTTTGCCGCCTAGCTAAGGTATTTTTCTATTTTGCACGGTTTTCCTAGGTCTTCTAGGATTATGTTTGCTACCCTTTTATAAATATGTTTTGAGGCCATTATTGTTTATTATAGATATGATGCCATATGTGAAGAGAGAGAATTTTTTTTCAATATAGAGAGACTAGAGAACCTAGAGAGAGGTTAGAGAGTCCAGAGAGATTAAAGATTTATCCTTGTATCATCATCTCATATTAAAAGTCCTAGTGCAGTGTTCGTGGTTTTCTCCCTATTCAAGGGTTTCCAGGTTAAATCTTCGTGTGTTCTTTATTGCTTTATTTCTTAATTCCTCCGTATATTATACTTTATTGTTCGATTTGTTAGCACCTATGATACATATTCCTAACAAGTGGTATCAGAGTTAGGTTGAATCGTTGTGCGGCTAGATCGTGTTGAATAGGTATAATGGATGTCGGAAAGGTGAGGATCGATAAATTCGATGGTAAGGATTTCAGTTTTTGGAAGATACAGATTGAGGATTATCTGTACCAGAAAGACTTGCACCAACCTCTGTCGGAAAAGAAGCCTGCTGCAATGAAAGATGAAGATTGGGTAACGTTGGATCGGAAAGCACTAGGTGTGGTTCGATTGACATTAGCAAAGAGTGTTGCTTTTAATGTCAAGGATGTGAAAACAACGGCGGGTTTGATCAAAACTCTTTCAGACATGTACGAAAAGCCTTCTGCTGTAAATAAGGTATATCTGATGCGTCGTTTGTTTGAACTTGAGATAATTAATGGTGAATCTGCTGCTGAATTTATTAATGAATTTAATAAAATTATTAGTCATTTGACCTCTATGAAAATACCTTTGAAGATGAGGTAAAAGCTTTGATTTTGTTGTCCTCTTTAACAAAAGAGTGGGAGACTGTTGTTGCTGCTATTAGTAATTCCGCAGCGAAGGAAGTACTAAAGTTGGATGATGTTAGGGATTTGGTGTTGAGTGAGAGTACTCGGCGTAAGGATTCCGGGGAGTCATCCGGTGGAGCATACAGCGCTGAGGGTAGAGGGAGGAGACAACACAGTAGATGTAAGCGGGGAAAGTCCAGGGGAAAGAGTTGGTAAGGCAGAAGTGGAGTATTGGGGATGTGGCGAGAAAGGTCACTATAGGAGACAATGCCCAGATTCCAAAGACATTGATAAGGGGAAGAAAAAGAAGGAGGATCAAGATAGTGATGAAGAGAGTGATGCTTCGACGAACTCTGTAACGGAGTATGTTTCTGATGCTTTGGTGGTAAGCAGTGCAGAGAGCTCAACTGGTTCATGGATCTTGGATTCGGGTTCTTCGTTTCATTCTTCGCCCTACAAGGAGTTGTTTCAAAATCTCAAAATTTGAGAAACTCGGGAAAGTGTACCTTGCAGATGATAGACCATTAGAGGTTGAAGGAAAGGGAGATGTAAGCGTGAAGCTTGCAAGTGGGGACGTGTTTGAGTTGAAGGATGTTAAGTTCATCCTTAGTTTGAAGAAGAACTTGATATCAATTAGTCAACTTGACAAGTCCAGCTACAAGGTAGTGTTCGAGGGTGGTTCATGGAAAGTTGCGAAGGGTGCTATGGTAGTAGATCGAGGTGCAAGAAGTGGAACGATGTACACCATGGGGAACACGACAAAGGTAGTTAAGGAAGAGATGAAGAAAACTTCACAAAGAGTGTCGTTCAGTCAAAAGTTTGTATAGAGTAGGCCTGTGAAGAAGAACCGTGGTGGTAAAGTCGGTGTCTCTTCGGCTAAAGTGGATCTGGGAACGAACAAGGTGAAGAAGGCACACATGAGTGTGGTACGTGAGAAGTCGAGCATAGAGAAGGATGTTTTGTTCGGGTGGGAGCATTTGATTTATTCTTGAGATGGCAATAGTCTGCTAGGTCAACTAGCTCCAAACAATCGCTCTCCAAAATAACTACGCAAGGGTAATGTTAACTCGTTTAGTTGAACAAAATTTTGATGTCGATTTTCACGTTTGGGGATCTAATTACATCTTCATTATCAGCCTTATTATGTCATCCTTTTGTAAAACCATTTAGAATTTTTGAACCTATTCTTTTGAGTGGATCTCAATTAAATTGAATTGCAAAATGAAACAATAATTATTATTTATTTTCATACCAACTATTATAATTTAATTGATAATAATAATATTAATATTAATAATAATAACAATAATCATAGTAGTAATAATAAAGATAATTAGGTAAAATAATGATAACAATAATAATAATAGCAGTACAATACAGTAACACTAACGTTTTAGTAGCAACAAAATAAGTTATTGAATAATTGGAATTGAAATGAGCTGAACTGTCAAGTAAATTCAAAGAGAGTAAAATAGTACTAATTATTATTTTAACTTATATAATAATACATTCACATTAAGGAACAATCAACATCCACTACTTCCATTTGTTAACATAATGTGTGAATGTATTATTTGATATGCTTAGTTAATTATTATTTTATCTAATTTAACTGAATAATCTTAATATCTAATGGTTTTTCTAACCTATGCATCAAGTGCATAGGTTTAACTATTTGTTTTTAGCTTTAGTCAACAAAATTGATAAATATGACATCGTCAATTAAAGATATTGTTTTCTTAATTGATATCTTATTCCTGTTATTAGAATAATATCTTTAATTAACCATGCCACATTTATCAATTTTAAAAACAAATTAAATATAGAAAAATAATTGGTGAAAACCTTGTTTTAATTACACATCCAAAATATCCAATGATATCACATCCATTGCTCATGCTCTAAGCGGCAAAGTAAAGCGATTTAAGGTGAAGTGATACTGGGTAAACGAAGAGAAATAGACAGCTTGCCTAGCAAATGTCAAAGAATATATATTCGAAAAATCATTTAATCACTCTCCAAAAGTATTGCGCAAGTGCAGAAGGCTCACGAACTAGTCACCTCCATCATGATTCATGAATCCTCAACTCCATATCTTAGGCCCCGTTCGGTATTACTGTGGTTTTCTGTTTTTTGGTTTTTTTATTTTCAAAGTCATATGATATATGTCCAATAATGAATAAAAATTTAGTCAAATTTATTGGGAACATGATGATTTTGAAAACTGACAACTAAAAAGTGAAAACCACTTTTTCAGGTTTCCTGTTTTTGGTTTTTAGTTTTCAAAAAAACTGAAAACTGAAAACAAAAAATGATAACGAACGGGCCCTTAGTTTTTAGTTTTGTTCTCTTTGGATTTGTATTTTTTTCGACGTCAAAAAAAATTACTACGCAAGTGATCGATACAAGGTTTTTTTTGTTGAAATTCTCTTTCATCACTACTGGCCAAAAATTAAATACTTAAATTGCTTGTTTTGGAAAAAATTAGACTTAACGTACAACAGACTAAGCAGCAAATAAGCGAATAATCGAAATCGATTAATAAAGTGACTAGTTGGTACAAGACGAGAAATAAACAGCTGGTCTAGCAATTTTTTTATGCATACTAGACTAGCAATGTCAAAGATAATATAAGTACTACATTTTTGAAACATTATTTCATTTGATTTTTTCTTGAGATGGCGATAGTCTGATAGGTGAACTACTCAAAACAATCGCTCTCCAAAATTACCACACATGGGTAATGTTAACTTGTTTAGTGGAACCAAATTTTGATGTCGATTTTCAAATTTGGGGATCTAATTTCATCTTCATTATCAGCCTTATTATGTCATCTTTTCGTAAAACCATTTAGAATTTTAGAACCTATTCTTTTGAGTGGATCTCAACTAAACTGAATTGAAAAATTAAACATAATAATAATTATTATTATTTATTTTCATACCAATTATTATAATTTAATTGATAATAATAATAATAATAAAAAAATAACAATAGTAGTAGTAGTAGTAATAATAATGATAATTAGGTAAAATAATGATAACTATAATAATAATAACAGTAGAATATAGTAACACTAACGTTTTAATAGCAACAAAATAATTTATTGAATTGGAATTGGAATGAGCTGAACTGTCAAATAAACTCAAAGATAGTAAAATAGTACTAATTATTATTTTATCTTATTTAATAATACATTCACACTAAGGAACAATTAACATCCACTACTTCCATTTGTTAACATAACGTGTAAATGTATTATTTGATATGCTTAGTTAATTATTATTTTATCTAATTTAACTGAATAATCATAATATCTAATGGTTTTTCTAACCTATGCATCTAGTGCATAGGTTTAACTATTTGTTTTTAGCTTTATTCAACAAAATTGATAAATATGACATAGATAATTAAAGGTATTGTTCTCATAATTGATATCTTATTCTGATTATGAGAATAATATCTTTAATTAACCATGCCATATTTATCAATTTTAAAAACAAATATAGAAAAATAATTGGTGAAAACTTGTTTCAATTACACATCCAAAATATCCAATGCTAGCCCATCCATTGCTCATGCTCTAAGCGGCAAAGTAAAGCGATTTAAGGTGAAGTGACTGCTGGGTACAAGAAGAGAAATAGACAGCTAGCCTAGCAGATGTCAATGATTATATATTCGAAAAATCTTTTAATCACTCTCCAAAATTATTACGCAAGTGAAAAGGGCTCACGAACTAGTCATCTCCATCATGATTCATGAATGCTCAACTCCATATCTTAGTTTTTAGTTTTGTTCTCTTTTGATTTGTACTTGTTTCGATTTAAAAAAAAAATTACTACGCAAGTGATCGATCCAAGGTTTTTTTGTTGAATTCTCTTTCATCACTACTAGCCAAAAATTAAATACTTAAATTGCTTGTTCGGGAAAAATATAGACCTAACGTACAACCGTACTAAGCAAAGCAAATAAGTGAATAATCAAAATCGTTGAATAAAGTGACTAGTTGGTACAAGACGAGAAATAAACAAACTAGTCTAGCAAGTTTTTTTGATGCGGACTAGACTAGCAATGTCAAAAGATAATATAATACTACATTTTTGAAACATCATTACATTTGATTTTTTCTTGAGATGGCGATAGTCTGATAGGTGAACTAGCTCCAAACAATCGCTCTCCAAAATTACCACACAAGGGTAATGTTAACTTGTTTAGTTGAACAAAATTTTGATGTCGAATTTCAAATTTGGGGATCTAATTTTATCTTCATTATCAGCCTTATTATGTCATCCTTTCGTAAAACCATTTAGAATTTTAGAACCTATTCTTTTGAGTGGATCTCAACTAAATTGAATTGAAAAATTAAACATAATAATAATAATTATTATTTATATTCATACCAATTATTATAATTAAATTGATAATAATAATAATAATAATAATAATAATAATAATTAAAAAAAATAACAATAGTAGTAGTAGTAATAATAATGATAATTAGGTAAAATAATGATAACAATAATAATAATAATAGTAGAATATAGTAACACTAACGCTTTTAATAGCAACAAAATAAATTATTGAATTGGAATTGAAATGAGCTGAACCGTCAAGTAAACTCAAAGATAGTAAAAAAAATACTAATTATTATTTTATCTTATTTAATAATACATTCACATTAAGGAACAATTAACATCCACTACTTCCATATGTTAACATAACGTGTAAATGTATTATTTGACATGCTTAGTTAATTATTATTTTATCTAACTTAACTGAATAATCTTAATATCTAATGGTTTTTCTAAATTATGCATCTAGTGCATAGGTTTAACTATTTGTTTTTAGTTTTATTCAACAAAATTGATAAATATGACATAGTTAATAAAAGATATTGTTTTCATGAATGATATCTTATTTCTATTATGAGAATAATATCTTTACTTAAACATGCCATATTTATCAATTTTAAAAACAAATATAGAAAAATAGCCGGAGAAAACCTTGTTTCAATTACACATCCACAATATCCAATGCTATCCCATCCATTGCTCATGCTCTAAGCGGCAAAGTAAAGCGATATAAGGTGAATTGACTACTTGGTAAAAGCAGAGAAATAGACAGCTAACCTAGCAAATGTCAAAGATTATATATTCGAAAAATCATTTAATCAATCTCCAAAACTACTACGCAAGTGCAGAAGGCTCGTGAACTAGTCACCTCCATCATGATTCATGAATGCTCAACTCCATATCTTAGTTTTTAGTTTTGCTCTCTTTTGATTTGAATATTTTTCGATGTCAGAAAAAAATTACTACGAAAGTGATCGATCCAATATTTTTTTTGTTGAAATTCTCTTTCATTACTACTGGCCAAAAATTAAATACTTAAATTGCTTGTTCGGGAAAAACATAGACCTAACCTACAACAAACTAAGCAGCAAATAAGCGAATAATCGAAATTGATTAATAAAGTGACTAGTTGGTACAAGACAAGAAATAGACAGCTAGTCTAGCAATGTTTTTTCTTATGCAGACTAGACTAGCAATGTCAAAGATAAGAAAATACTACATTTTCGAAAAATCGTTTCATTTGATTTTTTCTTGAGATGGTGATAGTCTAACGGGTGAACTAGCTCCAAACAATTGTTCTCCAAAATTACCACACAAGGGTAATGTTAACTTGTTCAGCTTAAACAAAATTTTGATGTCGATTTTCAAATTTGGGGATCTAAGTTCATCTTCATTATCGACTTATTATCTCATCCTTTCGTAAAAACCATTTAGAATTTTAGAACCTATTCTTTTGAGTGGATCTCAACAGAACCGAATTGAAAAATTAAACATAATAATTATTATTATTATTTATTTTCATACCAATTATTATAATTTAATTGATAATAATAATAATAATAATAGTAATAATAATAATAATAATAATAATAATAATAATAATAATAATAATAATAATAAAAATAATAAAAATAAAAATAACAATAGTAGTAGTAGTAATAATAATGATATTTAGGTAAAATAATAATAACAATAATAATAATAACAAGTAGAATATAGTAACACTAACGTTTTAGTAGCAACAAAATAAATTATTGAATTGGAATTGAAATGAGCTATACTGTCAAGTAATCTCAAAGATAGTAAAATAGTAGTAATTATTATTTTATATTATTTAATAATACATTCACACTAAGGAACAATTAACATCCACTACTTCCATTTGTTAACATAACGTGTGAATGTATTATTAGATATGCTTAGTTAATTATTATTTTATCTAATTTAACTGAATAATATTAATATCTAATGGATTTTCTAACCTATGCATCTAGTGCATAGGTTTAACTATTTGTTTTTAGCTTTATTCAACAAAATTGATAAATATGACATAGTTAATTAAAGATATTGTTCTCATAATTGATATCTTATTCCTATTATGAGAATAATATCTTTAATTAACCATGCCATATTTATCAATTTTTAAAAAAAATATAGAAAAATAATTGGTGAAAACTTGTTTCAATTACACATCCAAAATATCCAATGCTAGCCCATCCATTGCTCATGTTCTAAGCGGCAAAGTAAAGCAATTTAAGGTGAAGTGACTACTGGATACAAGAAGAGAAATAGACAACTAGCCTAGCAAATGTCAAAGATTATATATTCGAAAAATCATTTAATCACTGTCCAAAATTACTACGCAAATGAAGAAGGCTCACGAACTAGTCACCTCCATCATGATTCATGAATGCTCAATGTCAAAAAAAAAATTACTACGCAAGTGATCGATCCAAGGTTTTTTTTGTTGAATTTCTCTTTCATCACTACTAGCCAAAAATTAAATACTTAAATTGGTTTATCGGGAAAAACATAGACCTAACGTACAACAGACTAAGCAGCAAATAAGCGAATAATCAAAATCGATTAATAAAGTGACTAGTTGGTACAAGACAAGAAAAAAACAGCTAGTCTAGCAATTTTTTTTTGATGCAAACTAGACTAGCAATGTCAAAGATAATATAATACTACATTTTTTAAACATCATTTCATTTGATTTTTTCTTGAGACGACGATAGTCCGATATGTGAACTAGCTCCAAACAATTGCTCTCCGAAAAACTACGCAAGGGTAATGTTAACTTGTCTAGTTGAACAAAAATTTGATGTCGATTTTCAAGTTTGGGGATCTAATTTCATCTTCATTATCAGCCTTATTATGTCATCCTTTTGTAAATCCTTTAGAATTTTTGAACCTATTCTTTTTAGTGGATCTCAATTAAATTAAATTGCAAAATGAAACATAATAACAATAATATCTATTATTTATTTTCATACGAATTATTATAATTTAATTGATAATAATAATAAAAATAACAATAATAATAATGATAATTAGGTAAAATAATGATAACAATAATAAAAATAGCAGTACAATATAGTAACACTAACGTTTTAGTAGCAACATAATAAATTATTGAATTGAAATTGAAATGAGCTGAATTGTCAAGTAAACTCAAAGATAGTAAAATAGTAATTAATAATTGTTATTTTATCTTGTTTAATAATACATTCAGACTAAGGAACCATTAACATCCACTGCTTCCATTTGTTAACATAACGTGTGAATGTATTATTTTATATGCTTAGTTAATTATTATTTTATCTAATTTAACTGAATAATCTTAATCTAATGGTTTTTCTAACCTATGCATCTAGTGATTGGTTTAACTATTTGTTTTTAGCTTTATTCATCAAAATTGATAAATATGACATAGTTAATTATTGATATTGTTCTCATTATTAGTATCTTATTCCTATTATGAGAATAATATTTTTAATTAACCATGTCATATTTATCAATTTTAAAAACAAATATAGAAAAGTATTTGGAAAAAACCTTGTTTCAATTACACATCCAAAATATCCAATTCTAGCCCATCCATTGCTCATGATCTAAGCGGCAAATTAAAGCGATTTAAGGTGAAGTGACTACCGGGTACAAGAAGAGAAATAGACAGCTAGCCTAGCAAATGTCAAAGATTATATATTCGAAAAATCATTTAATCACTCTCCAAAATTACTACGCAGGTACGTAAGGTTCACGAACTAGTCACCTCCATCATGATTCATGAATGCTCAACTCCATATCTTAGTTTTTAGTTTTGTTGTCTTTTGATTTGTATTTTTTTCGATGTAAAAAAAAAAAAAAAAAAATACTACGCAAGTGATCGATCCAAGGTTTTTTTGTTGAAATTCTCTTTCATCACTACTAGGCAAAAATTAAATACTTAATTGGCTTGTTCGGGAAAAACATAGACCTAACGTACAAATGTACTAATCAAGAAATAAACGAATAATCGAAATCGATTAATAAAATGACTAGTTGGTACAAGACCAAAAATAGACAGACTAGTCTAGCAGTGTTTTTTTTTTTTTTTATGCGAGACTAGACTAGCAATGTCAAAGATAATATAATACTACATTTTTGAAACATCATTTCATTTGATTTTTTCTTGATATGGCGATAGTCCGATATGTGAACTAGCTCTAAATAATCGCTCTCCGAAATAACTACGCGATGCTAATGTTAACTTGTTTAGTTGAATAAATTTTTGATGTCGATTTTCAAGTTTGGGGGATCTAATTTCATCTTCATTATCGCCCTTATTATGTCATCCTTTCGTAAAACCATTTAGAATTTTAGAACATATTCCTTTGAGTGGATCTCAACGAAACCGAATTGAAAAATTAATCATAATAATAATAATTATTATTATTTATTTTCATACCAATTATTATATTTTAATTGATAATAATAATAATAATAATAATAATAATAATAATAATAATAATAATAATAATAATAATAATAATAACAAGAGTACTAGTAATAATAATGATAAATAGCTAAAATAATGATAACCATAATAATGATAGCAGTAGAATATAGTAACACTAACGTTTTAGTAGCAACAAAATATATTATAAAATTGGAATTGAAATGAGCTGAACTGTCAAGTAAACTCATAGATAGTAAAATAGTTCTAATTATTATTTTATCTTATTTAATAATACATTCACACTAAGGAACAATTAACATCCACTACTTCCATTTGCTAACATAACGTGTGAATGTATTATTTGATATGCTTAGTTAATTATTATTTTATCTAATTTAACTGAATAGTCTTAATATAATGGTATCGGTACCCCCCTCCAAAACTAAAAACAAAAAAAGAAATACAACAAATTAACGCACCCTGTATATAAGTGGATTCTTAGAGTTTCATTGGTCACCCATTTGGAAAAGAAGACCATGACGAAGAGAAAAATACTTATATTTGGAGCAACAGGGTATCTTGGTAGATACATAGTTCAAGCCAGACTTACATAGTTACATGGTTCAATAATTAATACAACGGACCACTGGAATGAAAAAGATAAGAACGTGCTACCATACAGAATATGATGTTACAAACTTACGAATTACAATACAACAGACTACTAGAATGGCAAGGATAAAAACGTGCTACGAATACGATAGGATGAAGGATGAATGAAATGAGACACTGAGACAATGATCGATCGCTTATAACTCATAGATATTATGTTTCAATAAATTAAAAAAATTAAATTAAATATTACCCCATTCTCTGTATTATTTTCTTCTTTCTATTTGCAAGCACTTAGCCACTCGACGCTAAGGTAGTTCCTATTTGTTTACTCGTTAGAGTAAGGAGAGAGAACAAAGGTTTTACAAATATCCCATCGGGAGAGGCAGGAGAGAACCTTAAGGCTGTTTGGGACTCTGGAGAAGAAAAAGCTTTTCGAAAAAAATTCAAAGTATAGAAAAATAAAAGAGAATGAGCGGGGCCTCCTCGGCTTCTCCTCTCCTCTTCCTCCTAAAAGACCCTAATTCTATTCTTCTAGATGGGGGCTGCTATCATCCATTCAGTGGTGCCCGTGGTGGTAAGCCCGCAATTCTTTTCTATTCTTCTAGTTTTTATTGCTTTTGTTAGTAATTATAATCCCATTTTCTCTCTCTTTTTGAGAGTTTTCTATCCGATTTTTGGGTTCTTTTTCTCCTTCCATGGGAGTTTGGAGTTGATTTTATTCTCCTCCCACATGCAAATTTGAAAAATGATGTGGAAAATTGTCCTTATTTGTTGAAGTTCAAGACTATCAACATAAATGTAGTGGAAACTCGGATGCGGTCAACATAGTTAATTAGATCAAGAATGTTCCTCCCCAAACTATATCAGAATGATGGACAACCTGATCAATAGTTGTTTGCTTAAGGAAAAAAAGAGGTTGCGTTGTATTACTCGATCTAGTCGATTGTAGTCTCTTCGAAGATTAATTTGATTTGATATTGTCTGATTGTATCTTGTTTTTTTAATACTTATTTTAGATATCACTTGGCCTTAATTAAGGAAATTTCTCTTTTAAAAAAAAGAAAAAGAGAATGGAGGGAGTGTTAAGCTTTTAATCTATATATGAGTCAAATTTCCGATAACAATTAAGATAATACTTCATTTAATTTAAGCTATAAAAAATATTGAACTAATGCAAGAAAATAGCTATTAAGATTACAAACGTTTGAGGGGGTGAACAGCTACTAATTCAAAATATAAATAACAAGGCATAGGGGTAGGGAACTCGATTAACAACTAATAATGGAGTAAAACATTAGAAACTACTCAACCAATGTAGCTGTAAAATTCATGGGGTAATAAACCAACACTTCATACAATTATTGATTCCCTACTCTTGCTGGTGAATTGGGGAAAAACTTAGTCTATCCAGTGGATAATCCACCCACTAGAGATAGACATTAATAATTAGTGGAGTACAACTCAGTAGAGTTAATTATACTTTAATTGTCAAATATGGAAAAGGCATTCTTAGATATGATTTATTTATAGATAAAGAAATATAGTATGATTTTGATATGAGAAGACATAAAAATTGGGAATTGTGATGTCAATTTTTAAAATATCTAGTTGTTGCACCGCGCGCGTAGGCGCGCGGCACCCCAAAATGGCGTATTTGCGATATTCAAATTAGGCTAGATCTAATTAGCATGTTAAAGGTGAAGCTATGCTATAAGATGTTTGGTACTTGCACTTACAATGTTGGTTTTATGTGGCAAAGCAATTAGTTTTTTAATTAGAGCTACACGTTTTAATTTTCCTAAAGTTGTTAACTAAAGAGAATAAATTGCCACTAAAAATCTGAATTTTAATATGGAATTCAAACCATAGGTTAAAAACACGGTATCTATCACGATCGTGGCAACGGTCACGGTGATGCAGGAACATGGATGATGCGTTTGTCATACCGCCAAATAATACCATGAAATATCCCTAGAACTCACCTAAAATGCGATTTTTTTATACCTTTAAAGATGCCGGTTTTGTTACACCTTTAAAGATGTCGGCAACATCGGTTCGGTAGATTTTAAAACGTTTACAACACTGGCGATGCGAAAAGATGCAACCTTGTTTTGACACCATGATTTAAACAAACCAGGAGTTAGACTGACCTTATTGTTTGAGATAAGGAGCATGAAATAAATTTTTGAATTCGAAACAAATTATTCATAGGAAAACAAATAATTTCCAGATCATGGAAAAGTTGTATATTGGAATTGAAATACTACATGTCCCCAACAAAGAAATAGTAAATCACACTCCACGATTGGCACTTATTAATTAATTGGTTGATTAATTGATACAAAGCCACCACCAAATATTACCAAAGACCAACTTAATTTAGGATTACTTCTTCACAACTTGTAAAATCAATTCCTAAGTTCTAGTAATATTAAATTTAAGTCAAGCAACAATATCCAACTAACATATATAGTCAAGCAAATTAAAAGAAAGAATTATAGCATAAAAATAAAACAAATGATTGCAAGGTGACTATTTCAACTTTGAAGTACTACCCGTTGGACATAAATGGTGTGTGGGCTGAAGACCGTAAGTTGCTTTCCTGCAGATTATGATAGATTGTTGGGGCGAAACATTCACAAGAAAGTGAGTAAGACTGTACTTAAGGAAGGTGGGACCGTGACTCCTATTCAGAGCCAAAGGCTATGCATAACCTTTAGTAGTGATGATGTTAAGCAAGCTCTATTTGATATAGAGGAGACTACGGCTCGTGGACCAGATGGATACACTAGTGGATTTTTTAAGGAAGCCTCGGAGCTGCATTGGGTCCTAACATCACACCCGCCATCTTGGATTTCTTTCGAGTAGCAAGTTATTGAAACAGTAAATGCTACCACATTGTGTTTGATACCTATATGTGAACAACCTATGGATGTTACATAGTTTAGGCCCATAACTTGCTGTAATATAATGTATAAAATTATTTCTAAAATGATTTGTAGTAGATTAACTGAGGTTTTACCTAGCCTAGTTAATCAGGTGCAAAGCGCATTCATAAAAAAAATAGAGCTATTCTTCACAATATCTTTCTTTGCCAAGATATCGTGAAGAATTATGTGGGAAAATAATGTCTCACCATTTACTAAACATAGTAAAGTAGTTTACTATTTATCATAATTCACATTATGTAAATTATCTACTTTTGCGTGAGGAATGTGTGCTTAACCATTCCTATAATTAGCTATGCTATTTTTATCATTGTTATGCTATTATAAATAGCTTAGTGTTTGTTTAGAATTACATTTACAACAACAACAACAAACATTGTATATTATTCTCACCTTATTTATTAACATTCCCATTTCATATTTGTGGAATTAATATTGCATCATTCGCTAGTATAATTTTATCATCTTTATTAATGTCTTTTGGTTGAATTTATTGTTTCCGCGCACTCTGAACCCTACAAATTGGTATCAGAGCTTTATATATTCAACTGGGATTTTTTATCATGTCTACAAAATTTGATATTGAGAAGTTTGATGGTAAAATTAGTTTTGCCATATGGCGAATTCAAATGCAAGCCATTCTTACCCAGAATGGTTTAAAGAAGGCTTTGGATGGAAAGTCCAAAAAGTCATCCACTTTGACAGATGAACAATGGGATGATATGGATGAGAAAGCGTTGTCTGTAATTCAGTTATGTTTGTCTCGTGAGGTGTTACGTGAGGTCATGAGTGAAAAGTCCACTGCAGATATTTGGGCTAAATTAGAATCTCTTTACATGACCAAAAGCCTTGCAAACAAACTTCGCCTCAAGGAAAGACTCTTTACACTCAAAATGGCAGAAGGTACTCCTATTCAAACTCACCTTGATGAGTTTAATTCTATTATTGTTGATTTGGAGAACTTGGATGTCAAAATTGATGATGAGGATAAAGCAGTTTTACTTATTATTTCATTACCACTCTCATATCGACACTTTAAGGAAATAATGTTATACGGAAATTATGTTACATTATTCTTTAAAGATGTCAAGTCTCACCTATTATCAAAAGAAAAATTTGATACTGATATAAATACGGAACATTCGGGTGAAGGCTTGGTTGTTAGAGGAAGAAGTTTTGAAAAAGGTAGTACAAGTAAAAACAGGTTTAAATCAAAATCTAGAGATACCAAATCTAAATTTAGCTGTTATTGCAAGAAAAAGGGACACGAAATATCTGATTGCTATAAATTGAAAAATAAGCAAGAAAAAGAACAAAAGGGTAAACAATCCGAAACTCACGTTGAAGCTAGTGTTGTTCAGCCGGGTCGATGGGGATTTATTATTAGCGGCTGACTCCGAACAAAGATTTAGAAATGAATGGATTCTTGATTCTGGTTGTACATTTCACATGTCACCGAATAGAGACTGGTTTACCACCTATGAACCAGTTGATGGTGGTCTTGTTTTGATGGGCAATGATGCCCAATGCAAGGTTGTTGGTAAAGGTACGATCAAAATTAAGACAAATGATGGCGTTACTAGAACTTTGACCGGTGTTAGACACGTTCCCGATTTGAAACGCAATCTTATTTCTTTAGGCACCCTTGAATCACTTGGGTGTAGGTATTCAGCTGAAGGTGGAGTGCTTAAAGTGTCCAAAGGTGCTCTTGTTTTACTAAAGGCAAATCGATCTGGTAGTTTATATGTGCTGCAGGGATTTACTATTACAGGATCTGCAACTACTGCCTCATCCAACAATGATAATACAAAGTTGTGGCATTTGAGATTGGGCCACAAGAGTGAAAAAGGAATGCATGTCCTTAACAAAAGAGGATTCCTTGGCAATCATTGTACTGGTAAGGTTGGTTTCTGCGAGCATTGTATTTTTGGCAAGCAGAAAAGAGTTAGCTTTTCAAAAGGCGTTCACCAAACTAAAGGTACATTAGATTATATTCATTCGGATCTTTGGGGTCCTTCACAAGTTCCTTCCACAGGAGAACGTCATTATATGTTGACCATTATTGATGATTTCTCAAGAAAACTTTGGGTCTATTTTCTTAAGTATAAAAGTGAGGTATTTTCAACTTTCAAGGATTGGAAAACCTTAATTGAAAATCAAACTGGTAAGAAAATTAAAAGGCTGAGAACAGACAATGGTCTTGAATTCTGGTTAAATGAGTTTAATAGGTTCTGCAAGAAAGAAGGTATTGCAAGACATCATACCATTCCAGGTACTCCACAACAAAATGGAGTTGCAGAACGAATGAACAGAACTATTTTGGAGAGAGTTCGTTGTATGCTATCTCATTCTAGCTTGAAAAAGGGATTTTGGGCTGAAGCGGCAAACAATGCAAGCTATTTGATAAACCGATCCCCAAATAGATCACTTGATGGTAATGTTCCAGAAGAAGTTTGGTCAGGTAATCCTGTTCATTATTCTAATCTTAGAATATTTGGTTGTCCTGCTTATTCGCACGTTAGCGAGGGGAAATTGGAACCTCGTGCTAAAAAGTGCATATTCTTATGTTATGGTTCAGGGGTTAAAGGTTATCGTTTATATGACCCTGAGTCTCGTAAAACCTTTTATAGTAGGAACATAACATTTAATGAAAATGAAATGTTATCTTCTGTAGAAAAAATTGTGTTTCTCCTACCATTACAGATTCTGAAAATATCGGAGATAAGGTGGAGTTTGAGGTCCCATCCTCAAAATCAGAGGAAGATGTCCCTACTTTCTTAGCTCAACCTGATTGCGATGATAATATTGTTACGACTGAAAATATGAGTCCACAACATCTACCACAAAGACGAGGTTTACCAGATCCATGGTCAATGGCTCAAAATATGCCTGGTCAAAGACCAAGAAGACAAAATCAAAGATATATTGGTCAAAGTGCTAATATTGCTTATGCTTTGGTTGCTGCACAAGAAATTGATGACTCCAATGAGCCTAAAAATTATTATGAGGCTATATCTCGTGCAGATTCAGCAAAATTGGATTGCAGCGATGCAAGAAGAAGTTGAAAGTCTTCATAAAAATGAAACTTGGGATCTGGTGAAGTTACCCGAAGGTAAACGAGCTATTAGTTGCAAATGGCTGTTTAAGAGAAAAGAAGGCATCCCCGGCGTTGAGAATGCAAGGTACAAAGCAAGATATGTTGTTAGAGGTTTTGACCAACAAGAAGGTATTGACTTCAATGAAGTATTTTCTCCCGTTGTTCGTCATACCTCGATTCGTGTATAACTTGCTTTAGTCGCTTTGCATGATTTGGAGTTGGAGAAGTTAGATGTTAAAACTGCTTTTCTTCATGGTAATCTTGAAGAAGAAATTTATATCCATCAGCCTGAGGGATTCATAATTCCTGACAAAGAGAATTATGTATGTCGTTTGAAAAAATCTCTTTATGGTTTGAAATAATCTCCGCGATAATGGCACAAAAGGTTTGATTCCTTTATGATGTGACAAGGCTACTCAAGAAGTAGTTATGATAACTGTGTTTATTTTCAGAAGACGTCAAATGGGTCTTTTATATATTTATTACTCTATGTTGATGATATGTTGATTGCTGCCCAAGATAAATCTTTAGTCAGCAAGTTAAAGACTCAAATGAGTAGTGAATTTGATATGGAGGACTTAGGTCCTGCCAAGAAAATTCTTGGAATGGAGATAAGCAGGGATCGTCAAGCTGGAAAACTCTTTTTATCACAGAAAAATTATATCGTGAAGATGCTTGATAAGTTCAACTTGAAAGACACTAAACCTGTTAATACTCCTATTGCTGCTCATTTCAAATTGTCCTCTGAACAATGTCCACAAACAGACGACGAAGACAAAAGGCGCATGATTCATGTTCCTTATTCTAATGCAATTTGGAAGTTTAATGTACGCCATGGTGTGTACTCGACCGGATTTGGCTTATGCAAGTAAGTGTTGTTAGTCGGTTCATGCACAATCCAGGCAAACAACATTGGGAAGCTGTAAAATGGATACTTCGATACCTTAAGGGTTCTTGTGATATTGGTTTGATATTTGATAAAGGAAGAGCTGATCCCGGTGGTGTAGTTGGTTATGTGGATGCTGACTATGGTGGTGATTTAGATCGGAGAAGATCACTTTCATCTTATATTTTTACACTTTGTGGCTATGCTATTAGTTGGTATTCTTCACTTCAAGCTATTGCGGCTTTGTCTACAACTGAAGCAGAATATATTGCTGCCACCGAAGGTATGAAAGAGGCTATATGGCTCCGAGGTTTGGTGTATGAACTTGGTTTACAACAAGATATTCTTGTCGTGTTTTGCGACATGCAAAGTGCTGTCCACTTGACCAAGACTAGTAAACATCATTCAAAGACCAAGCATATTGATAGCAAGCACCATTTTATAAAAGATATTGTTGCCGCAGGAGAATTAGTTGTCGAAAAGATTCATACAAGCGATAATCCTGCTGATATGCTTACCAAACCACTTCCCACAACTAAGTTTGATCATTGCCTTAACTTAGCTGGAATCACCCGGTGAAATGGCGAGCCAAGGTGGAGATTTGTGGGAAAATAATGTCTCACCATTTACTATGTTTAGTAAAGTAGTTTACTATTTATCACAATTCACATTATGTGAATTATCTACTTTTGCGTGAGGAATGTGTGCTTAACCATTCCTATAATTAGCTATGCTATTTTTATCCTTGTTATGCTATTATAAATAGCTTAGTGTCTGTTTAGAATTACATTTACAACAACAACAACAAACATTGTATATTATTCTCACCTTATTTATTAACATTCCCATTTCATATTTGTGGAATTAATATTGCATCTTTCGCTAGTATAATTTTATCATCTTTATTAATTTCTCTTAATCTTTGGTTGAATTTATTGCTTCCGCGCACTCTGAACCCTACAAATTACAGGAGGAAAAATGGCCCTGCTAGGTGCATTATGAAAGTGGACTTAAGGAAAGCCTATGATTCCTTGCATTGGGAATTCATTAGGGATTTGTTGGTGGGATTAAAATTTCCTGAAAAGTTCACTGAATGGGTGATGCTATGTGTCACTACTCCATCTTTCACCTTGAGTATTAATGGAAGCTTATGTGGATTCTTCAAAGGTAAAAAGGGCATTAGACAAGGTGATCCAATGTCACCTCTTCTTTTTGTCCTAGCAATGGAAATATTTTTCAAGACTGATCAGTATGATGAGTAAAAAGGAGGAGTTTGCTTTTCACTACAGATGTGCTCCCCTGAGAGTCAGTCACTTGATTTTTGCTGATGATTTGATGTTATTCTGCAAGGGTGAAGTTACTAATATGATTAAGATGAAAAGATAATGATGAAGTTTATTATATGTTTATGAGATTTGCAGTGTGGACCACACTCACAGAGGAGAGCCACATGGTTGCTGGTTGGGAGGTGATCAAGGAAGAAGCCGATTGTTATATCAATCACATCAAAACAAATCAAATTGGAAGTTACGTCTTCAGCAACAAATGCCCTGTTCTTTTGGACTTATTTTCAGCAAAAATAAGTAAAAATAAGTTCAGTTCAGCAAAAATAAGTAAAAATAAGTTCAGTTCAGCAAAAATAAGTAAAAATAAGTTCAGTATTACTATTAATGTTGTAATTATTATTTTTGTTTTCAATATTACTATTAATATTGTTATTATTGTTAATATTATAATTATAATAACTATGAATTTGTAAATTTTTTTTTATTTCAATATTTTTATTATTTATTATTTAGTAATTATTATTTATTATTTATTATTTATTATTTATTATTTATTATTTATTATTTATTATTTATTATTTATCATTTATTATTTATTATTTATTATTTATTATTTATTATCTATTATTTATTATTTATTATTTATTATTTATTATTTATTATTTATTATTTATTATTTATTATTTATTATTTATTATTTATTATTTATTATTTATTATTTATTATTTATTATTTATTATTTATTATTTATTATTTATTATTTATTATTATTTATTATTTGTTATTTATTATTATTATTATTTAGCAAAAATAAGTTCAGTTCAACAAAAATAAGTAATAAGTTCAGTTCAGCAAAAATAAGTAAAAATAAGTTCAGTTTAGCAAAAATAAGTTCAGTTCAGCAAAAATAAAATAAGTTCAGTTCAGTTCAACCAAAATAAGTTCAAAAGAACTGGGCCAAACACGTCTATTGCGGAAAAGTGTGGCTGATTCTTTTGCATTTGATGATCATCATATTCCAAATCATACACTCCAACTAATAATATCATCTATATTTCTCTAATATAAATCAGGATTGGAGAATATAGTTCAAGTATTTTACAGTATGTCTGTATCGTACGATATTTAATTTTTCTTCTTCTTATTGTCAGTTTCTTGAATTCATAAGGTTTGATTGGAATATGGAATTTTAATTTCAAATTATGCAAAAATGGATCATATGGTGATTGACACTAATCAGATGATTTATACTTCATATTGATATACCTCTAGCTTTTGTAGACAACCAGTAATTTTCTTATTATGATTACTTCGTATCTAGTTGTTGAATTTGAGCGATTAGCTTAGTATGAGTAATTAGGATTATTTGAATCCATAATATTGGCTTAGTATAAATAATATTAGGTAGGAGAGAGTAATTAAAAAAAATAGGTTGGGAAGAAGTGTGGTAAAATATATGAAATTTGGGCTCAATTTATAGATAAAATTATTTTATAGTAGTTAGTGTATTTTTTTTAATTAATGGCTGGATTTTTTTTAACGTTACAAAAATACCCGTTACAAAAATCAGCACAAATACAACATGCAATCTGACAAAAGCGAACATGTGGAAAGCTACCATTTGCTAGTCAGTGGGCCTCTGACGCGCGTCAGGGCCACTGACAGCAAACAGTAGCTTTGGGCCCAGCAATTGTGCAGCGTGTGTGGGAGTGATGCGTTTCAGGGGTATTTTGCTTCTCTTTTTCTCCCATTTCTTCAATGCTCCGCGTTTCATTTGGCCAACAACATTTATTTGCCCAGTTTATTCGCCACTTGTCCAAAATCCATTTGTCCTATGTACTCCATCCGAGGTGCATTTGGTCTGGAAGACTGCACCAACCAACTCCAAGGGCCAAATTACCCCAATAAGAAAACCCAAGTAGAGCTTTAGTTTTACTACTTCCTAGACCAACTAAAAACCCACCAATTGTAAATGCTCCTAACTTGGTGGTTAGGTTATCATCTGCAAATTGAGGAGCCACCAATAATTTACAACCTCTTACAAACATTTTTCTTTAAATTTCGTGAAACGATTCATTATTCTCCCAAAAGCTAGGAAGGCAAAACCCATGGTTAGATTCATTGGACAATAGGGACGATTCAAATATGGCATACGGGTTATTGTTTATTGATAGGAAAGCCACCGAATAATAGGGCGTGTAAAATCAACCTACAATACAGGGGCCCTCATATATATAGGGCCCAAAAATCTAAAATTTATTGTTAACATTAGATACCTTGTCCATAATCTCGGCAATTTAGGTGCTTTATTTTGTATAATTGAATCTTAATGTAGAAGTAGCAATTTCATGGAATATATATGTTTTTTCGTTATCTAAAGTTGTGCATACAATTGCATCCAACAGAAATTGTGCAAGGCCCATTTTCAAAATTAGTATTACACGGTCTCCGAAATGTTTAAGACCGTCTTGATTACAAATTTTATTATACATCTGGGTGTAACGTGAGTATGACACACTCAAGGCTTTTATCTTGCTCATTGCTCATTTGAATATTCCAAATGAACAAGTTAAGCAGAATGTGAGGAGAGCTCCAAATTTTTAAAAATAGCGTCCGATATATTGTATATATGATACAACCCCGAGTGTAATGAATGCACTCCGACCTTAATTGATAGGAGGTAAGAGCAAGATTGAGGTTCTCGTATGGATAAGTATACGGCCTTGTTCTGTTTAACTTATTTTCAGTCCTTATTGGGAAAAAAAAAAGTTAAGATAAGTTAAGATAGATTCTAAATAAGGTCTAATCAGGATTAATAATGACTAATTTCTAATAAGTTTAGTTAAGCAAAAATAAGGTTTCACACATTCAAAAAAATTAGGTCAAATAAGTTCAGATAAGTTCAGATTAGGTCTATTAGTACTAATAAGTTCAAATAAGTCTAATTTATTAAGTTCAAATAATTTCTGATAAATCCAGTTAAATTCGGATATGTCCAAATAAATTTAGATTCGTAAAAATGAGTTGAAAAGAATAGGGTCGTAGTAATAGTAACATCGGCGTTGACGATGAGAAGAGATGTCAAAAGATGATGGTAATAGTAATAAGAGTAGTTTCTAGGGGCACTCATGAGAACTTGATAATCTTCCGGGATATTAGTTGATCAGAGATAGGTATCTAGGAGAAAGATTGATGTCTTTGTCAGGAGAAAGAAAATTGATGAAAATCATAGAAATAGAAGCCTAAGAAGGTGGGAAATCTTTTATAATCTTAATATGATCATCGTCCAAATTAAAATAAACTAACATGCTTTAAAGAGAAACTCTTGGTGATAATATGGTGGAACCACCTATTAAAAAAATTGCAATTAACGAGGAAAGGTAGTTAGCCTAGTATCAAGTATGGGTATATTGGTATCAATAGTTGGTATCATGTGTTTGTATCAAGTATGTGTAAGTTAGTATCAAATATGTGTTAGTTGGTATCACGTATTCACGTATGTGTAAGTTGGTATCAAATTTGTGTTAATTGGTATTAAGTATGTGTAAGTTGGTATGAAATTTGTGTAAGTTGGTATTAAATTTGAGTAAGTTGGTATCAAATGGTTAAGCTAATTAGCTATATTATTAGTTTCAACTACTACCTTATCAGTTTCAATTTATTTACTAGTTTTAGCTGCTTTTCAACTGATATTGCCATACAGATGTTATATTTAGTAATATAGGATTATATTCTTGGATATAGTCCAAGCATAATCTTGGGTCAAAAAAACTAGCAAGGTATAAAGCAGTAATTGACCAACTTAGTTAACTAGCGCCTACTAGTTATGTCCAACTTTGATCTCTTAACTATTTTTTTTATCTTCTCTAATGGCGATCTGAATCACTAATAATACAACTACAGTACTGCATGTTTCAGCATGTAATGGTAGCTAAGGAAAAAATAATTCAGATTAAGAAATGATTTATTAGATCAATCCCCGGTTTCACGCTCTAATCTTCTCTATTCAATTTCAATAACGCGAACACGCTGTCCTTTCCGGGTTGACTAGATTGTGAGTTGGCACATGTATCATGTATGCGAGGAACATTTATAGACTGTAGTGTTGTGTGCAAATACCAGGGTCGGACCGGATCGGAATTTGAACCGGATCGGACTGAAGATTCATGTTCGGTCCTCGGTCCATAGAAAACCCGATTCTGGGTTTCTGGTCTGATCCGGTCCAAACCCGGAAAATTCCGGTCCGGACCGGTGGACCGGAATTTCTGTTTTTTTTAGTAAAAAAAAAAGTTTATATGTTAAAAAAGTTTAAAAGGTAGAAAGTTAGAAAGTTAAAAACCTACTATTTATTACCTTTAGGAATATTGTTATTAAAATGATTAAATTATAATGTAACTAATTTATAAACATGTTTAAATCAAATAAAAAAGATTTTTTTTTAAAAAAAATATAGATTCTGGTCCAACAGGTCCAAAACCGGATCAGACCGGAACAATTCCGGTCCCGGTCCAAAAAAATTCCTGATTTCGGTCCACCGACTGGACCGGTGAACACCTCTAATTATAGTACTCTCCACGTTTTAAGAAGATGTTCCCATTTCTCCTTTTCACGTTTATCTATGTACCTTTTGTATCATTTATATCTTTAATTACATATTAGTAAAAATTATTATTATAAGTTTGATTTTCCTAATGTATTCATTGAAACGAATTAAACAATATCCTAATCACATACTTCACTTTAACCATAATTTTTTTTATATCTTAATAATAATTTGTTTAAAACTGATTATTACTCCCTCATTTTTTTTAATTGCACATTTTTTCTTAAATGGTTGATCTTTTTAGTTGATACATTGTTTAAACTTTCCTTATTTGTGGTACTTGGCCCACCATAAAGTAATATTATTATATTTGTTTTTCTCTTTTTCCAGCCAAACGTATTACTTTTTCACTTTTCTCCACATTAAATGGGTCAAAAAGTACCCTCCAAAAAGCTTGAAAGTGACATTGCCTAAATTGTTGTGCATACAACAATGTAGCAATTAGAAAAAAAAAGAAGGGAGTAGTATATAAAATAATTTTTGATTGATTTTAATGAATTTTTTTCAAAATCTCTCATAATTGTTACCAATAAATTAGCAAATGTACAAGTCTAACTATTATATATAATGGTAAAAAATTAGTGTTTGGGACCTGGTGATGCCCCAAATTATTTTAAAAATCGTGTTAATAGAATGAGAATAAGTTATTTAGTAGTTGGATTTGGAATATGGTTTCATATAAGAGATGTAGCTTGTTTGTAAGAACATGACATTATGAAGTAAGAGCTCACGAGATTAAGACTTATTATTACGCTATTTTTTAAATATTTTATAGGGGAAAATGTCATGTCGTAGTATGAAAGTGCGTTGTTGACAAACGCAAAAAGATCAACTTTTTGTAATTATTACTTGTTCGTATTTTAATACATTATTGGTCAAAATTTTGCATTGGCATGCGTACAAGTCAAACTATGTATATTAAAAGGAAATATAGATAGTAATGTTATTAGGATATATCATATGACAAAGCAAGTAATAATATAAACAAGTCTGAACCCACGAAAATTGATCCAATCTGAACCTGAAGAAAAAAGCGAAAAGTGGCCATCTTGCTTAAAGAGTGTGAAGATTTGCAAATTGCTTTCAGATAACAAATTTGGCAATGACACCTACCATGTCATTATATTCGAATGAATGACAAAGAATGCAAATTTTTTATATTTTTGACTAATCATCTCTCAGCTAAGTGCTTATCTATAAAGTTAAAGTAGTTTATTTATTAATTGTATATCTACCATCAATCTTATATTTGCTTCAGCAATACTATATGAATATATAAGAACCTGGATGTTTGAGACATGGACCAACCTCATTAATAAAAACACATGCCCATCATTTTTTCTTTCATATTTTACTTCTAAGTCATGTCTAATGATTGCTCTCCAGATAGCTTAATTTGCAAGGATTATCTAGTATTGAAGACAGAAGAAGCAAGTTATTGTGATCTTCTTCGGCTTTTATGTTGTAATGATAGAAGAAAATTGATAGTTAGCCCTTCAGAATTTGGAGAAGAATTAAGAAGATTCAACTATCGATGGCTCGTCTTTATTTCTGCTTTTATGCTGAAGTTGTTCCAAAGCATGAAGACACCAATGGGACATATTGGCTACTTAATCGAAGCTTGGATAAATCTAATCACAAACAATGGTGGGATGCTCAAGTTGCTGTTAAATCTCATCAAAGGTTTGTAATATTCTCACCTCTTCTTCTTTTTTTCTTTGTTGTTTATTTAATTGTGTCTTATCTGTTTGCTTTTGCACAATCTATAATGTATATTTTCAACCATCAATATAAATCTTTTTAAAGGAGATCATTGATATATTTAGTTAATTAAAATGGGTGTTTATATCGTAAAATGATAATTAAAATGAGCTTTATACACAAATGTTGTGTGTGCAAGAATGTTCATTTGACATCTTCTGAGGATCCAAGAACTTGCTACATTTAAACAGTAGATTAGTTCATCTTCAACTTTTTTTTTTTATATTTTCAATAATATGTATGTATACTCAATATTTTTAAATGACAGGAAAAAGTATTCGCATTATTCTCTTTATTGGCACTTAATTGCACTTAATTTTACATGTAAAGATTCCAAGTAGTTGTTTATGAATTGATATGCATTTATTTTGCATGTCTTATATCGTATGTGTGTGTGTATGCTATAGTCAATGGAGGACTAGTCAGTTTTTGCAATCGTAACGCAATATGCATTTCCTTTTCTAGGCATACATATACAGTCCATATGTTTGGTTGCTTATTGTGATTCTGTAGTGTGTGTGCATAAACGCATAAAGTCAATTAAATAAAATTGTTCTTCTTTTTGTAATCACAATCTAGCAGAAAATAAAATTGGTTAAACCAACAATCTGGCAAATTATTTTTAAAAATAATTTCCTTGATTAGTCTAAAAAACTGATTGATTCTTTTTATTCATCAATTTTGCAAAAAAGATTATCAGAAAATTTTATGTGCAACTACAATTTAATAATTTGGTTGATTGAATTTTGTGGCAAAGAAATCAATTGTTAAAGTGACGAATATTGAACAATATTTTATTTAATTTTCTTAAAGAAAAACTCTATGTATACGTTAGTTACGAGAGTTGAAGTATAATAAATTAAATTTTAAGAAGTTGAGCGAAGTTATACAATTGATGAGCATGAGTTCCTTTTTTTTTTGGTTACTTTGTTATAATGAATTTTATAACATTGTTTGAGTGAGGTGTGATACATGGCTACCTAGGTGCCTACATATGATATATTTCTTGCCCATGCTTTGTAATAATGTAGGTTCTATTGAATAGCAATCTAGCAAGTAATAGCAAAACAATACTAGAACAACGAAAGAACGAAAGCAATAAAAGACACAAGAGAAATTTTAACGTGGAAACCCAAGAACTGGGAGAAAAACCACGAATATGTACTAGGAATCGATGAATGTTCAAAAGAAGGTTACAAAAGCTCTTCAACATCTCTCTCTAGCCTTTCCTCTCTTGAATATGAGAATAATATTGAATAATGGTCTAATAAACGCATTAGGTTAAACCTAATTATAACTTAACTCGGAAAATCGCGTTTCCGCGTCAAATTAACCTCCGCCCGATCGGGTCGGGCGACATCCGCCCGATCAGGCGACCAATATTGCCAAACATATTTGCACTCGGGCCCGATCAGGCGACCTTCGCCCGGTCGCTCACCCGGTCAAGATCGGTACATCGCCCTGATCGGGCGCCCTGCTTCCACGCCCCTGCTAACCGACCCCGCCCGATTGGGCGGGCCTGCAAATCAGCTATTTGATGAACTACAGCTTCACGCAACCTCATCTCCACACCATACACACACATTGAGCCCCATATGACACCATATGCCCAACAATCTCCCACTTGGAGATAGGTGTAAGTGAAGTATACCTTATACCATTATCATCCTCTCATTCATCTCAATTCCTAAAGCACCTCCTTCATCAACAATTACCGAAGGCCAACTAAGGTTCGGCACAACCTTAGTTTGTCACAACTCACACTCTTAGTGAGCATATCTGCTGGGTTCTTAGCACCCAACACTTTCTCCAGACATAACACATTTTCCTCCACTAAACTCTTGATGTAGTGAAAGCGCCGACGAATGTGCTTAGTCCTACAATGATACATGGAATTCTTAGCCAAAGGCACTGCACTTTGACTATCACTATAAAGTACCACTTTCTCCTGTTTAATGCCCATCTCTTCTAGAAAACCAATAAGCCATTACATCTCCTTACCTGCCTCAGACATAGCCACATACTCAGACTCTGTAATAGACAGGGAGATACACTTCTGTAACTTGGACATCCAGCTCACTGTAGTACCACCAACAATAGAGACATATCCTGACGTGCTTTTACTAGTATCAATATCTCCACTGAGATCAGCATCAGCATAACCCTCAAGCTTCACTCCTTTCTTCCAAAAACAAAGCCCCATACCTGAAGTGCCCTTCAAGTACCTTAGTAACCACTTCACAGCATCCCAATGTTTCTCACCTGGATTAGATACAAATCTACTCACAACTCCCACTGCAAAAGCAATGTCTGGCCGTGTGCAAACCATGGGATACGTCAAGCTACCAACCTCCGAAGCATAGGGAACAGTGGCCATCCGCTCATTTTCTTCTTTTGTAGTTGGTGAGTACTCCCTTGTCAATTTGAGGTCGCTAGGAAGCGGCGAATTTCTGGGTTTTGCATCTCCCACATTAAACCTCTTAAGTACCTTTAGAATGTAATCTTCCTGAGACAACTTCAACATGCCAGTAGACTTGTCCCTGAAAATCCTCATACCTAAGATTTGTGTAGATTCACCCAAATCCTTCATCTCAAATTTCTGTGACAGTTTTCCCTTCACAATATTTATCACCTTCATGCTCGTAGTCGTAGCATCAATCAGCATATCATAAACATACAGAAGTAAGTAAACATAGTCATTTACATACCTTTGAAAATAGCAACAATGATCGCTATCAGCTCTCTTGAACCCGCTGCTACACATGAAAGCGTCAAACTTTATGTACTGTCTCAGAGCCTGCTTCAATCCATATAAGCTCCTCTTGAGCTTGCACACCAAGTTCTCATTTCCCCGAACTTTAAAGCCACCTGGTTGCTTCATGTAAATCTCCTCATCCAGATCACCATGTAGAAACGCGGTCTTAACATCCATCCGTTCTAAGAACAGATTTTCAGCAGCAACAATAGCCAACAAGATATGTATAGTAGTCAACTTCACAATAGGAGCAAATATCTCGTTGTAGTCAATGCCCTCTTGTTGTAGGAACCCCTTTACTACTAATCCCGCTTTATACCTGACACTTCCATCAGGCTCTTTCTTCAATCTGAAGATCCACTTGTTGCTAAGTGCTGTCATACCTGCAGGCAATGCAGACAACTCCCATGTCTGATTCTTTTCCAGGGACTGCATTTCATCTTTCATGGCTAACTCCCACTTGGATGAGTCAGTCGAATTTATTGCTTCTTTATATGATTCTGGTTCACCTGCATCAGTTAGTAGCAAATAAAACATAGAAGGAGAATATCGATTAGGTGTTTTAGACACCCTTGCAGATTTTCTTAAGTCAATTTGAGAGACTATTCTCCCTGTACTAGAACTGGAGCCTCTTAGTGGTGTGACAACTGCACCATCTGAATTACCTTGCTGTGAGATATCTGACTCATCTGAATCAGACCCTGCAGGAGTATGAGCCTCATCTCTATGTAGCTCAACCCGTTCTAGAACAATGACATCTCTCCCATCAATGCCTTCAGTCTCCACAAACTCCTCAACCTGAACTCCCACTGGCTCAGTAATCTCAGATTCATCACCATAAACATCTTTGTACACCTTAGTCTCATCAAATGTGACATCATAGTGTCTCAAAATCTTCCTACTTTTAGGTTCCCAACACTGATACCCATACTTCTCAGAACCATACCCAATAAAATAACATTTAACGGCCTTTGAGTCTAACTTGTCGCGTTTCTCATATTGAACATAAGCAACACAACCAAATAATTTCAGAAACGAAAGATTTACCTCCTTCCCACTCCAAACCTCCTCTGGTAGCTTGAACTTCAATGGAACTGATGGTCCCGTGTTGATCAAGTAAGCTGTTGTACTAACTGAATCTGCCATGAATGTTTTAGATAGCCCTGCATGCAACCTCATACTTCTAGCTCTTTTAGTCAGTGTCATGTTCATCCTATCTGCGACTCCATTCTGTCGAGGTTTCCCTGGAACAGTCCTCTTTAGAATGATGCCATTCTCCTCACAGAGCTTTGTGTACTCTGCCAGATCATACTCACCTCCATTATCTGACTTAATGCACTTAATCTTCTTTTCAATCTGATTCTCTACCTCAGCTTTCCATTTTTGAAGGTCTCATGAAGCTCAGATTTCCTCTTCATGAAATAGACCCATACCTTCCTGTTGTGGTCATCAATGAAAGAAACAAAGTAACGTGAGCCACCATGGGATCTGACTGGGAAGGCCCCCACAAATCAGTGCGCACCAACTCTAGCTTCTCAGTTTTCAACTCTTTCTTGGCTTTTGTGAAAGTCACCTTTTTCTGCTTGCCATAGACACAACTCTCACAAAATTTCATGTCAACTGATTTCAACCCTGACAACTTGCCACTTGAAGCTAAAATCTTCATCCCTTTCTCACTCATGTGACCAAGTCTAGTATGCCATAACTTAGTCTCATCAACTGTAGATGCAGCAACCATGTCTCTGTACACCCTACAATAGTGTATAATGTTCCCATCTTAGTACCTCTAGCCAAGATCATGGAACCTTTTAAAATTTTCCACTTCCCCTCACAGAACACAGTCTTGTAGCCACATGAGTCCAGTTGACTCACATAAATTAGATTCTTTGCTAGGCCTGGAATGTACCTAACATCTTGCAGTTTTAAAGTTCCCTCGTTCGCAGTCCTGACAATCACATCTCCCTTCCCCATGATATCCAAGGTCTTATCATCAGCAAGATAGACCTTACCCAACTTCTTTGCTTTGAAGTCATGGAACGGCTCCCTCATAGGTGAAGAGTGAAACGATGCCCCCAAATCTAGGATCCACGACTCTATGGAACTATCAACACTTAGGACCAAAGCATCCTCAATCTCATTCGATGCAGAATAAATCGATGAGTTATCACTATCCTCCTGTTTATCATTATGGTCGGATTTTCCACCCTTCTTTTTGGGATATGGACACTCCCTCTTTGGATGGCCTTCTCACCACAATTCCAACAGGTAATACTAGCTCTGCCTTTTGACTTACTTCGGCCCCTAGACTTTGATTTACCCTGAAAGTTCTTTCCTTTTCTCTTTTGTTTTCCCCTCCCTCTACCCTCAGCACTGTATGCTCCAGATGATTCTCCACTCTCCTTCCTTCGTATACTCTCACTCAAAACCAGATCACGGACAACATCATAAACCAATTTTTCTTTACCAGAAGAATTACTAACAGCAGTTACTACAGTTTCCCAAGCAACAAGTAAGGAGGACAACAAAATTAAGGATTTCACTTCATCATCAAAGACAATATTTACCGAAGATAATTGACTTATTATTGAATTAAATTCATTAATATCTTCACCAACAGAACTACCATTATTCATCTCTAAATCAAATAAACGGCGCATCAGATATACCTTATTTATAGCTGAGGGCTTTTCATACATATCTGAAAGAGCTTTGATCAATCCCGCCGTTGTTTTGATATCCTTGACATTGAAGGCCACAGTCCGAGCCAATGTCAATCGCACCACCGCTAGTGCTTGCCTATCGAGTACCTTCCACTTTGCCTCATCAATGTCTGTCGGCTTCGTCTCAGACAAGGGTTGAGACAGATTCTTCTGATATAGGAAGTCTTCAATTTGCATCTTCCAATATCCAAAATATGTGCCATCAAACTTCTCAATTCTGATCTTCGCATCCTCCATTATTAATCACTTCTAGATCTAAACAATAATCCGACCTGGCTCTTGATACCACTTGTAGGTTCTATTGAATAGCAGTTTAGCAAGTAATAGCAAACAAATACTAGAACAACGAAAGAACGAAAGCATAAAAGACACAAGAGAACTTTTAACGTGGAAACCCAAGAACTGGGAGAAAAACCACGAATATGCACTAGGAATCGATGAATGTTGAAAAGAAGGTTACAAAAGCTCTTCAAGATCTCTCTCAAGCCTTTCCTCTCTTGAATATGAGAATGATAATGAATAATGGTCTAATAAACGCATTAGGTTAAACCTAATTATAACTTAACTCAAAAAATCGCATTAATATTGCCAAATAGATTTGCACTCGGGCCCGATCGGGCGACCTTCGCCCGGTCGCTCGCCCGGTCAAGATCGGTACGTCGCCCGATCGGGCGCCCTGCTTCCACGCCCCTGCTAAGACGATCGACCCCGCCCAATCGGGCGGGCCTGCAATTCAGCTATTTGACGAATTACAGCTTCACACAACCTCATCTCCACACCATACACACACATTGAGCCCCATATGACACCATATGCCCAATAAATAATAATATATTGTGTTATTATTTGATTTTTCTCTTGTAATATATCATTTAAATTTTGAAAATCCACAAGGATTTAATAGTTGAAATATGACACCATGTAAAAGATGTAGCTTAGCTTCTTGGTGGTGCGTTTATAACTAGGGATGCAGGTGGGGCGGGTCAAACAGGAGACCCGCCCCATCCCCGCCCCACCTATACCCGTCCCACCTGCCCCATCTTTAAATAAATTTGAGTTAAAAGTCAAAAATATCAAAAAGCCAATGGGCCTTTACATTATTTTTGGGTCGTTTCATTATTTATGTATTTTTAGGCCTTTTATATGTATCAATGTCAAAACTCAAAAATATTGTACATGTTTCTTTCCTTTCAAGGCGGGTCTGAGGTGGGGATTTGGAGGGTGGTGGGGCGGGGAAACTTGGGATTAGGCGAGTATGGATACCCACATGGGTGGTGGTGCGGGGATGGTTTTATGTTCATACCCGCCGGGGTGGGGATGGGGATAGCCTTTGTACCCACCATGGGGATGGGGATGAGGATGGGGATTATATTTATAGGTGGGGATGGGGATGGAAAGAACAAAATCCGCCCCGCCTCGCCCCGCTCCAGTTGCATCCCTATTTATAACGTACATTTGAAGTGAAAGTTCATTTTATTGTAGTACTTTTGTAATGTATACAAATTCTTCCCTCCCTCTTCTTAGCTTTCTCTTTTTTAAATTCATTACTTTTATTTGGGTGTTTTGAAGTAGATTTCACACTTCTCTCCGTTCTTTTCCTTGGTAACCTGTACATGATATGCTCACACTAGCTTTTTAGAGATATTCCTTTCTTTATAATTGGTACTACTAGTAAGACGTAACAATAAAACTATGTAGATAAAATTATTTGAAGAAATGAAAATCAAATAATGGTATGTAATTTAAAGAAATTTGCATTTGACAACTTTCATCTAATCATCTTCATTAGCAAATTAAATATTAATTAGCTTTATTGATGGAATCAACGAAAATGGACAGGAAATGTGCTTATGCCAGATGAGTCAAGCGAGACATATAGATCAATGATAGCACTTCTTGATAGGAGAGTTGATTTGGACCCAAGCATTCAACCGGGACATACCAATTATGAGGCCTCGTTATCTTGGATGGCTTCTAAGTTATCCTATGAAAACTCAGCCTTCATCAAAACTATTGTTGAAGATCATTGGAAGGTAATAACAAAAAAATTTCTTTGTTCTTTCCCTTTTCATTTTGGGGTAGTGGATATTGGCATTGATTAAAAGGTAGGAATTAAAGATATTGACATTATATTTCTTCAATTTGTAACAGATGAAGCTATTAGAAACCTACAACTTTCGAAATGGTAAGCATTGAGTTTGCTCCCCTCAAAAAAAAAAAAAAAAAAAAAAAGCATTGAGTTTGCATTTTATTATGTAATGCCCTCTTTAAACCAAAATAGTTGTTCATACTATAAACTCTAAGTTCTAGCGAGTCCCACCAAAAATTATAGTGAACCGAGCTACTAATGCTAATTGATTGGATTCCTAAGATTGGGAGATACTCCCTTTTAATATACTTCAATGTAACTAGGGTTTTTTTAGTCAAGTGCATTTAAGAGATATTACTATATTAGTCATATTAATGAAGATGAAATAACTTGAGTTGTGTGTCTAAAATGGATATGAATTATAAATATCCTAACAGCCATGGGTAGAGGTGGCAATGGATCGGATCGGAGGTGGATCGGGTGGCGCTCCATCCGCCTCCATACGTGAACAATCCATCCACCATCGATCCAATCCATCTGTCACCCGATTTACTCTTCACCCACATCCGATTCATCCATTCTCCATGGATGAATTGAGTGGGGGGTGATGAATCAGGTGAAATAAAATAATACAGATGTATTGTCGCACTTTCAAAAAAAAAAAAAAAAAAAGATTTGGGAATGAAGTGATCAAATATTATAACTTTGATACATCCTAATATGTGTTCCTTTCTACTGACAAAAAATCACAATTCAACCCAGATGTTGCAAATTGACAAACTATTAATTGTTATTAATTGTATGTAAAATGTTATTCTATAGATATATATTTAGCGGGTGAATGGATAGGCCGGATGATGGATCAGGTGATGGGTTGGATGGACGTCCACCCGGATTCGACCCAATCTATCACCCGATCCATCCATCATCCGTTTATCATCCACTTAAATTCGGATTTTGTCCATGCATCTGGATCGGATAGATGGTTATCCATCAGATTTGAATGAAATTGCTAGCCCTAGCCATAGGTTTCCAAATTATAATATACTCGTAAAATGAAAGTGAGTAACTTCTAAATCATTAATTGTTGAAGAAAATTTATGCAATAAAAAAGATCAGTTTGAGTTAGTTATATATTTAATTTCTCTCAGCACATACATATTATGTCTTAACTTGGAGTTGTCAACTTTTCATTTACCTATACTTTACCAATTCAGCGGAATTGATATATCTACCCATTTGGTAAACTATCCACTAGAGTTGGACAATTAATATTAACTTCACTCGTTACTAATGTCTCTCTACTGAGTAGATTACTCACTGGGTAGATAATTTTTTTTTCTATTAATAAGCGACGTCAATCTTGGTAACTGGAAATTACACCTTTCTTCCAAAAACTTTACAGATTCGAGGCTTAACTTTTTTATGTTAACTATTTATTTCTATATACTTATGTTTGAAGATAATTAATTACAATGTCACATTATGGTTGAATACTTGAACCCGGTTCTATAATAAAGAGGAGTGCCAGGCTACCGTGCCACGGGACATGTAGGCAATTAATATTGTCAAAAGACCAACTCAACCAAAAGCTTAAGATGATGGTTAGAGTCCTAGCAATAGTTTTATACTCTATTAAATATAAATATTGTCAGCTTGTCTGCTTGTCAATGATGCAAATGAACATGTCACGGTAATCAAGTATATTATGTATTCATGATTGCTAAAAATTAACAGGTCTAGTGAATGAGAGATGTAAACAAGAAAATTAAATTAGAGTATATTGCTAAGTTTTTGTCCAATGAATCTAGTAAGAGTATATATATATATCATATCACTTAATTTATGTGAATTAACAACATACCTGTTTATTTCATTTTTTTATTAGCTACTTAAAAGTTAGACGAATAGAGTTCTTCAATCATATATAGTGACATGCATGAGAACACTAATGAAATAATAATGGTTTTGACATATGTTTTAGATTTTCAAGCCAACAATTCCACACATGCATTTATGTTGCGCAACGTAAGCAAGGAAAAAGACTTAATCGTGGTGGCGTTCAGAGGCACAAAACCCTTTGATGCTGATGATTGGTGTGCAGACATTGATATCTCTTGGTATGGGCTAACTAATGTAGGAAAAGTTCACGGTGGATTCATGAAGGCATTGGGCCTCCAAAATAGTAAAAATGGTGTTGGATGGCCCAAAGAGATTGAAATGGGCCAGGGAAAACCACAATTTGCATATTACACAATTAGACAAGTTCTAAGAAACATATCTCAAGAAAATAAGAATGCAAAATTTGTATTGACAGGACATAGTATGGGAGGTGCATTAGCAATTTTATTTGCTAGTGTGTTGAAATTACATGCGCAGAAAGAATTGCTTGATAGATTGGAGGGAGTTTATACATTTGGACAACCAAGGGTTGGAGATGAGGAATTTGGGGAGTTTATGAAGAAAAACTTGAAGGAATACAATGTGAAATATTGTAGGTATGTATATTGCAATGATATGGTCCCTCGACTTCCTTATGATGACAAGACACTCTTGTTCAAACATTTTGGACCTTGTCTCTACTATGATAGTTGCTACCAAGGAAAGGTAAACCTTTTGTGTTTATCTACATTTATTTAGTTAATTTTCTCGAACGCATTTATACCAGTATATATTTCTGAATATATTTTTATGAATATGAAATTGCATAGATAATTAAATTAATCAACATGCGTAGAGAAAGTAACTAAATAATTTATTTGGTATAATTGTTCTAAACATAGTGATAAACATTTGATCGTGATATTTTAAATTTTATTATACCATCATTCTAATAATTTCATATACTATCGATTTTAGGAAATATAGCGTGTAGAATGTGATTAAAGTAGAAATATTTCTAACTGTTATGCGTTGAACATGTGCTATTATAATTCCACCAAAGTTCTTGTACGCACATCTTACATACATCTGTTGGAATATTGCTTCAAATTAGTGGTTGGTTAATTATCATTGTCTAGGAGTATGTGTTAGTTGCTTAGGATTCTTGTGTTAGTGTTAGTGAGTCGATATAGTTGCTCACAAAATATGATCATGGGATTGTTTTTCCTATTTTGTAGTAAGTAGTTAGTTTGTCTAGTTATATATAGCTTCTTCTTATGTACGTTTAAAGTGATATGAATATTAGTTTTCCTCCTCTTCTCTTCTTCAATTCTCTTATAAATTTCTACAACAACACTTTTAACAAAAATTATTTCGTACAAATTAATGTAGGAACTGGAAGAGGAGCCCAATAAGAACTACTTCTCATTGTTATGGATGATACCCAAGTACATGAATGCAGTATGGGAGCTATTTAGGGGTTTTATACTTCCATATATAAGATGGGGTCCAGATTACAAAGAAGGCTGGTGTGAACGATTACATCGAGTAATGGGACTGGTAATTCCAGGACTTTCGGCTCATGGTCCACAAGATTATGGTAACTTAACTCGGTTGGGCAGCATGTCTTTGCCTCTTGATGATCATACGAAAAAAATTAATTGATTACATGAGACATTATTTCTTACTTCATTATTGTACAATAGGTGCAGTTTGATTGCAGTGTAAGTGACAGATCAACTCAAACGTTACGTAGAAGTTTGAGAAGAGAAATCAAAACCTCAACCGCAATATTTTCCTCTGATAATTTCAGAGAGAATTTTCTCTATTCACAGTTTGTATTTCTTAATCTTTGCTTTGTGTGTTACAACGGCTATACTACCCTGATTCTCTATATATATACAAGGCAAACATAAAACCTAGAGAACTATCTCTATATGCAGACAAATATACAAGACCAGTTGTACAAAGAGACAAAATAAAGATACAAGATCAGTCTATGATCATGTGACTAATATTAGGAGCACTTATCTTGTAAGGTACATGACACAAAGAAGATGTGTGGAACTCCATGCTTGTATATTTGCGCCAAAGAACCAAAATTAATCATTATTAAGTGTAGCAGCTAATCACCATCCTTCACACCTCCCCCCTTCAAGTTGGAGCTGATGAGAGACCAACTTGGAAGAGAGGTGGTTATGTTGCTGTTCACTTAAAGATTTGGTCATTATATCTGCTAGTTGTAGAAAAGATCTCACATGTAGTGTATTGATGAGCCCATCTTAAATATGATAACTAACATAGTGGCAATCAAGCTTAAGGTGTTCAGTTCTCTCATGGAAGACAGGGTTGTGAGAGATGTAAATAGCAGCTTTGTTGTCACAGAATAGGTTGATGGGTTTGGGAGGATGAAAATCCAAGTCTTCTAACAAGCCATCAATACATACAATTTCAGCAGCAGTTTGTGACATACACCTGTATTCTGCTTCAGCAGAAGATTTAGAAACAGTTTTCTGTTTCTTAGTTTTCCAGGAAATTAAGTTTTGTCCAAGGAAAACACAAAATCTTGTCAAAGAACGACCACTAAAGGCACATGTGCCCCAATCTGCATCACAAAATGCTGACATGGTTGCCTCATATGCTGTTTGATAGTAGAGACCCCAATTAATTGTGCCTGCTAGGTATCTGATCACATGAGTAGCAGCCAATAAGTGAGGCATTCTAGGATTAGCCATGAACTGGCTTAATTGCTGCACAGAATATGATATATTAGGCCTTGTGAGGTGAGATAAAGAAGCTTCCCAACAATGCTTCTGTAGATTTCAGGATCATCAAGTTCCTCTCCTTCATCTAAGAACAACTTGATTCCCTTTGGGAATGGGAATGTGCAAGGTTTACAGTCTGTCATTCCTGCTTGTTGAATGATATCCAGAACAAATTTCCTTTGATTCAGCATAGTTCCTTTCTCATTTCTGGATACTTCAATTCCCCAAAAATATCTAATCTCCCCTAAATATTTGCAAGTGAAAGCATTATCAACATATACAAGTATGATGACTTGTTTTCCATCTTGCTTTTTGGAGAATAGGGAATAGTCCCTCTTACTTTGCTCAAAGTTTTCATTGAGAAGGAACTTAGTCAGTGCAAGGTTCCACTGCCTTAAAGCCTGTTTTAAACCATACAGACTTCTCTTCAATCTGCATACCTTTCCACTCTTTTCTTCAGGATGGCCTGGAGGTGGCTTCATGTACATTTCTTCATCTATATACCCATGTAGGAAAGCATTGTTGATGTCTAAGTGATGGAGAGGCCATTGTTGACATGTTGACAATGCAATTACAGTAGTGAACTTAACAACTGGTGAGAATATATGTTTGTAATCCTTCCCCTTATCTGTCTATCACCTCTGGCAACCAGCCTGGCTTTCAATCTTTCCACTTCTCCAGAGGGTCTCAACTTCACCTTATATACCCATTTACAGTCAATGGCCCTCTTGTTTGTTGGGAGTGTTGTAATTTCCCAAGTCCCATTCTCTTCCAGGGCCTGCAGTTCCTTTTGCATATCAAGGATCCACCCCTCATGTTTTGCTGCTTCCTTGTAATTCAAAGGCTGAACTACCTTTAGAACATTTTTCAGAGAAGTAATGTAATCTTCTGAATAATATTTTGAATTTTGCAAGTCTTTCATGATCATGTTCACTGCACCATTTTCTTGTGTTCCTTCCATGGATTTTGGAAGATTCACAACATAATCCTTCAGTCTCTCTGGTAGAATCCTTGTTCTGCTAGGCCTTGCATTCTCTATCACATTATGAGTAATAGGACCAGTAACATTAGCTTCAGTTCTGCCTTCTTGTGTCTCTACCTCTCTTTCATGAAGAGCTTGATTTTGATTGAGATCAAGGGAAATCTGCTATAAAATTTCTTCATCATTTGAATCATTCATCAGAGACATCCCATCTCTTATGATGTTGATGTGATGCTCTCTTTCACTCTCCTTCAAGAAGGGGAATATTTCCTCTTGAAAAACAACATCCATGCTGACAAATATCTTCCTTTTTTCAATGTCATATAACTTGTATCCTTTCTGACAACAAAGATACCCAATCATCACACTTCTTACACCTCTTTCGGCAAACTTGTCACTAGTTTTTCTAGGTGTGCTAGCATAACAAAGGCTTCCTATGACTCTTAGATGGTCATAAGTTGGTTTCTTTTTCATGAGTTCTTCATATGGTTTCTTCCAATCAATCACAGCACTAGGGAGAAGATTAATCAAGTGTGTAGCAGTTAAAATACACTCACCCCACAAATTATCAGGTAAGTTAGCATGAATTTTCAAAGCTCTCACTAGTACAGAATTGTCAATTTGCGTCGGACCTGGGACCCCCATTTACGTCGGACATAGGTCCGACGGCACAGGTCTCGTCGCAAATGATGGAGACAGGATCTGCGTCGGATAAGACACGACGCAATTGATTTACTATTTACGTCGGACCAAGCCCAACGTGCGACGCATATGATGGGAGACAGCAGCCTAGCAGGGGCCACTCATTTGCGTCGGACCTAGTACTCCATCCGACGCAAATTGCCCTTTTTTAAAAAAAAAAATTATAATATCAACCCACAACCAAACAGAAACCTCCAAAAAAAAATGAAATTCAAAGAACAACAAAGAATTTGTAGAGAGGGTGGAAAATCAAAGAAAACTAATAAACAATAAAGCGAGAGTTTGTAGAAATACTTGGAATTTCAGTACATATATAATACACAATTCATAAAAACAAATCTATCAATAACTAATATAGTACAAAAATTTGTACATAACCTAACCCACAACTTCCAGATTTTGGAGCTTCCTTCAAATCTTGATCTTCCTTCTCGTTTTTATAATTCGAACAAATGAATCAGCAGCGATTAAGACACAGACGAAAATGAAAAACGAGGAGGTCTTCAAACAGATTTGGAAAAATTGAGACAGGGATAATGAAAAAGTAAGACAGACGAAAAAAAAAAGTAAAAGAAAAAGAGAAGGAGAAAAAGGCAAAAGACATACAGATAGCAAAAACAACTCCAATTCCTCAAAAGTACCAAAATAATCCATCTCCTAAATACGAAAATAGTTAGTTTTGCACCTCTAATTCAACTCAGCAGAACAAACAAACATATTCCACGCATTTTTGAAAAATCGATATCAAAAATCAAAAAGAGGGAGATGAGGCGAAACTGAAGTTTGCCACCAAAGGCAATATCGAATCCTATAATCAATTTCCAAACAAAACCAACAATTATATACAATAAAATTAAAAAGGGAACCCAGAAAATTAAGAAATAAAATGAACCCATAAATTAAAAACGTAAATAAAGGTATACCAAATGTCTTCAAGAAATCCGTATTTGATGAGTTCTTCGTTTTCGTATTTATCAAGACCCAGCTTCGGGTCGAGCCTTGAAGTAAAACGCCATCTTCTTCTTCTGTTTGAAGTTTCGCAAGTAAAGCTTCTTGCGACCAAAAAGGCGATAGATCTTCGAAAGTCGAAGACGAAGGAGAAGCAGGCGCCTCCGCTTACTCCGTCGTAGGAACAACCTCCGGCGGCAGCAAGTTTCAGTGAGATGCGAACCAGAATGGCGTCGGAGGTTTCAATGAGATGCGAATGGTGAGGGAGATGAGGGAAAACCGACGAGTTGAGAGAGTTGAGAGTTGAGATGCGAATGGTGAGGGAGATGAGGGCAAACCGACGAGTTGAGAGAGATGAAACAGATCTAGGTTAAAAATGGAAGAGTGAGAAGGTGAGAGAAATAAACGGTTGAGAGGAAATTAAATGGGAGTCAAAATGGGCATTTTTTATGAGAAGCTTATCTGCGTCGCATATATAGCACATGCAACGCATTTGACATGTTTTTTTAGATTATCAGCCCAAATCATCTGCGTCGGATGGGCCATAGAGTCCGACGCAATTAACTTTTTGCATCGCACAAAAGATACGTGCGACGTAGATTGGGAAGTATCCAAGGTCTGGATAGATGCAGCTATGTGCGTCGCATCTTCTCAGCACGCGACGCAAATATCCGGATTCCAACATGTGCGACGCACATGAGCTACGTGCGACGCAAATCGTGTTCGTCATTTGTGTCGCGTCCTCATTATGATGCGATGCAAATGACCCTTCCGTGATTATTTGCGTCACGTGTTTTCTGATGTCCGATGCAAATAGGCTCTTCCTGAGCTTTTGCGTCAGTTCTTCGAGAGTGCGACGCAAATAAGCCGACGCAAATTGACAATTTTGTACTAGTGTCTAGCTGTCTCAAGAAGGAATCTATGCTTCATTTCCACCCTACCATTTTGCTGAGGTCTTCCTACTACACTTCTCTCATGAAAAATTCCTTTTTCTGCCAGGATCTTCCCACATTCTTGCTGGAAAATTTATGTTCCATTGTTTGATCTCACCTTTTTAACTTTGCTGTTAAAATGGTTTTCAACATGAGCCAGGAAACCGACAATGATTCCTTTTACTTGCTCTTTGTTAGCAAGTAGGTGGGTCTAGGTTGCCCTAGAATTATCATCTACTATAGTAAGGAAGTAGATAGCACCTGTTATAGCTTTCACACTATATGGTCCCCACAAATCTATGTGTATCAAATCAAAGACATTTTCAGCAATCGAATTACTTGACATAAAAGGCAACCTGTGATGTTTAGCTACAGAGCAAGTGTCACAAACATAACTTTTCAAAGTTTAAAGTTGCAAAAGTCTAAATGTTTCATCTTAGATAATGAGATGTGTCCTAATCTTGCATGTATTAAATCTAACTTAGGACATTCCTTCTCAAAATCTTTTCTTCTTTCTGCTGCCATCGCTTTCTTTTCTCTTACATCATCATCTTCAGGCTTCCTTTAATCAATCATTAGCTTGTACAGGTCACTCTCATTCCTTCCATGAGCTATGATCTGCTCGGTGGTAAGGTCCTGTACACAACACCCACTTTTATCAAAGATGGACTTCATGGTCTTATTGTCTTGTATTACTTTACTTACAGACAACAAGTTGTGTTTAAAATCATCCACAAAGAGTACATTTCTCAATGTAATGTCAGGAGATATTTCTATATCTCCAAATTCTTTCACCTGTTTTACTGAACCATCAGGTAGGCCTACTCTTATAGTCCCTTTCAGAAATTTTATGTTGCTAAATAGCTTCCTGTTTCCACATATGTGATCACTAGCACCTGAATCTATGATCCAAGAATCACAATCGTACATCTTTTTATGATTTACAGCATTTGAAAGGACTGCTTTACCTGCAAAATTGTTGTAGGCTACCGCATTTCCTCCTAATGCCTTCATCACTTCTTGCACTACAGTTGAAATAAGCTTGCTGTCATCTTTCTTCTCACTTGCCTCACCTTGATTGCTACTGAAACGTGTCTTCAGTTGCTTCTCTTTCATCTTTCATGACATTTGCAGCCTGTTTGTAGCTGTTCCTCCATCTAGGGTTTTTGGATATGTCTGTATATCCATTAAGTTTCTAGCATTCCTCCCTGACATGATTTTTCAAACCATAGTAATCACATTTCTTTCCTTCCCTCTCATTTCTCACTTTCTTGTAGTAATCTTTCTTCTGAAATTGTGCCAAAGGACCCAAATGTTACACTGGTATGCTCACATTCAATGCACTCATTTCGTTTCCCAAACTTATCTCTCCTGTAATATGTTTTTGCTTCTCAACCTGCAGCACCAGATTGTAAGCTTTGTTGACAGCAAGCAGGGGATCCATTCCCAAGAAATTTCCTTTCATATGCTCATATCCATCATTCAGTCCCATGATGAACTTGAGAATTTTGTTGTTTGATTGGATTTCCATCATTTTCTTGTGCATCTCGCAGGTGCACTTACCCATAGCCCCACAAGTGCATTCTGGTATTTCTTACAGTTGACTGATTTGATCCCATAACTCCTTGAGCTTACAATAATACTCACTCACACTTAAGTTGTTTTGTTGAAATTCCCACAACTCTTTCTTAAGATGGAATAGTTGTGGTGCATTGGTTTGCCCATATCTTTCCACAATCTCTTGCCATAACTCCTTAGTTGACTACATAAACACCAAGCTTCCAAAGAACTTCACTCTTTATTGTTGCAAGCAACCAAGACCCGACCATATATCACATCTCACCCATTTTTGTTGCTCATCTCCAGCCTCAGTGGGTTTTGGGTGTTTTCCTTCAAGGAAACCCATTTTGTTTTTGGCTCCAAGAGCTATTTTAATGCTCCTGCTCCAGTTCAAGAAGTTGTTACCATCAAGGGTGATACTTCCTAGAGCTGTACCAACATTCTCATTCACAGCAATAAAAAGAGGGTCTTTGTAAGGGTTGTTAGACTAATTAGTCTTCTCCCTTTTTCAGCCATATTTTTGCTTGAATGGATGAAGATTGAAACTTCGTGAAATTTCCGGATGCGATGAAGTTTTGATATCTCGCTAAGGATCTTATAGACCTTGCTCGATACCATGAAGATAAATCAAAACCTTAACCGCAATATTTTCCTCCCGATAATTTCGCAGAGAATTTTCTCTATTCACGCTTTGTATTTCTTAACCTTTGCTTTGTGTGTTACAACGGCTATACTACCCTGATTCTCTATATATATACAAGGCACACATAAAACCTAGAGAACTATCTCTATATGCAGACAAATATACAAGACCAGCTGTACAAAGAGACAAAATAAAGATACAAGATCAGTCTAGGATCATGTGACTAATATTAGGAGCACTTATCGTGTAAGGTACATGACACAGCAAGATATGTGGAACTTCATGCTTGTATATTTGTGCCAGCAACCAAAATTAATCATTATTAAGTGTAGCAGCTAATCACCATTCTTCACAGTTTGTATTTAGTGTTTGTCTAAATCTAACTTGATCTACAAGACCAAATAAACTAACTATGACCCAACCTCATAGTAACCTAATTATGTGGTGATCATGAATCAACTCATATTTGACACATTCTCTGAGTTGGGAATCTCTCTATTTTCCTAAAAGATATAGATGGTCCATTGGGGAAAAAATGGGTCTTTTACGAGTATATGTTTGCTAAATAATAGTCGATTTATTGATCTCATTACAATTAGATGAACCATCGACATCAGCTTAGTTTGTAATAAACCATCATATGTACTTAGTCCTGAATCATGATCAAGTAAAAGAATATTCTATTCATTTCTTAAAGCTAAGTGATGAACTATGCCTTTAATTAATTATGTGGCGCCAGGATTAACCTAGCACGAGGGTATGTAACCTCTGCCTCCGTATTATTCTGTAATTTGTACTCTCTCCTAAACCTAAAAAAACCGTTTCTCCTCTGCATGTGGACGTAGCTAACACATTGTTAGTGAACAGATTGTTAGTGAACCACGTTAATTCTTGTGTCGATTGTTCATTCTTATTTGTTTCGTTAATTGCATCTATCACAATACTAAGTTTGTCTTAACCAATGTCATTAGGATCATGATCCTACTTTGGATCGCAAGGGTTGGTAGGATCAAATCGACATGATCGAATCGTAGGATCGTAAGATCTTACAACATAGGGTAAATTAGTGATAATTATGCTATAATGTTTTAAAAAGACTCATGTTAAAACTTTACACACATTAATAATGATATTTTTTCCTTCTTAAATGATGATAGTAGTTCAATACTCTATGACTGAGGTAACATGTTACCAAAATCTAATAGGAGAAAGATAATATTTGTAATTATTTTATGGTAGAATCGGATCGTAGAATCGTGTTATGATCCTACCACATGAATTTTGGTAGTTGGGTAGGATCGAAAGATCCTATTAAATTAAGATTCTATGTAGGATCGAGATCGAAAAGGTCCTTACGGGTCGTAGATTTGTAGGATCGTAAAATCTGGTCGGGATTCTATTAACATTGGTCTCAACTACTATTCATATCATTCAACTGAGAAAACCTGGCCATATCTAGTTCTTTTTACGAAAGAAAAAAGTATGATACTTTTAGATTATTTTCAGTATTCATATATTTCGATATCAATTTTTCATAAGCTTTTCAATATGTACTATCAAGGTGTACATTGAATATCTTCTGTAAATCGGGAAGCTTCTTAAGGGTTGGGTGGAGGTATAAATATTCTAAAATCATACACGGACATCTCGAACTCAAATGAAACCATAACTAATCCACATGGACCCGCCAAAAATCAAATTAAGAGATGCGCCAATATTAATATAATTGGACATCTCGAACTCGGAGGTCGAAACAACCCTTTATATATGAATGGAGATGATCATAACCTTAACACGATATAAACCATCATACATTCCTAATATATTCGAACCAATAATAATAGAACTTGATTGTCACCCTAATATAATATACCCAATTTGGTCAACATAATACAAATCGAATCACAATCTAATCAAAGCTTAAGTGAAACTGAATATTCCACATGACTTAACTTGAATTCGTGAATGATGCGATCTAAACTTATTTTACTTGAAACGAGACATTACCCATATATATCTAAATTGGATTTGCTCGAGTCAGATATATAATTGACCTGAACATGATAAGCACCCCGAACTTGAAAGAATCTACAAAGTTGTAAATTCGACTTGATTAGAATCTGAAAGATATGACCCTAATGCGACCTAAACTCATTATTACATAAACTTAACATGCCAAAACCCAACATGATCGAGTTGAAATGCCGGACACAAGTCTAATACGATTACTCACCAAGATATTGATTTATACTTATTTTGACAACAAATATACTTATATTCTCTCCTTAATAATTACGGTTTCTTAAAAGAAAACTTATGTTCATTTTTTTTACTTTACTGTTTTTTTTAAATAAAATAATATTAACCAAATCAACGATTTCTTTTTTTCCAGGCCTATGTATATTTGATACTATTATTGATCAATAGGATTCCCCTGCTTACGTATTTGGTTCTTCAAGATATTCTTTCCACCTGGAATATTTGTTAAACACTGCAGATTAATAGGGAAAACTATATATAGTTACTTTAGATCAGTTTTATTCAAATATATAGATCTTTTTAAGAAGCTTGCATTAACCTAATACTTATTAATCTAGACTAAGGTCAACCTATGTTTATCTATGTTGTGACTCTAAGTCAATGTTATTTTGATGTTGATAAACGCTTTATGCTATAACATGTATGTATGTAATGTGATCTAAGAAAGCTATCAAGATTGGATGTTCATGAAAGATCAAGAACTTGAAGATATGGAAGCTTAGGTCTAGTTATGTTCTTAGTCACGTTTATGCAATGTAATTAACATATTGGAACTTTGTGCTAAAATTAGAAATATGAAATTAGGATGATTAACTATTTTCTTAGAGTTAAGAAAATAGGTGATTATATTAATTTCATGTTTATATGGTTTAAAGAAAAAGAAGGGAGAGTTTTATTAAAACAAGGATTTCGAAAATCAGTTTAGAAAGAAAAAGATTTTATATTCGAAAATAAGTTTTTAAAAGAAAAAGATTTTAATTTTCGAAAAACAGTTTTAAAAAGAAAAAGAATATTTATTTTCGAAAAATCAGGTTTTGAAAAAGATAAAAGTTTTGTTTAAAAAAAAAAAAAGAGATAAAGAAAACGTAGTTGAAGATTTTCGGAAAAAAAGGGAAGTGTTTATGAAAAGAAAAATCTGATTTTTAAAGAAAAGGATTTTGGATAAAAAAACTGATATGAATGAAATTGGGATAAGATATGGAGTAATCCTTATCTTACAAGGAGTAAAGGAAATCAGTTTTTTATAAAAGATAAAATTGGTTTTTGAATAGGAAAAGAATTCTATCCCTTTATTTTAGGAATAAAAATTATTCAAAAAGATAATACATCTTGGAGAAGGATTCTTATTCAGTTGATGGAATTATATAAGGGATAGAAATCATTATAGCAACAGACATTTTCAGATTTGGAGAGAACAAGATTTTGAGAGCTGAAAACGAACTCCCACAAAGACAAGGTAATACGACACGAGTTCTAGTAAGTTAAGGCTTCTAAACAACGATTGTAACGATCCTCTATTTGCTTGAATAAGAAGCACGCTTTTGAGGGATTATTCTTTCGTAATTTCTTATATTAATAGACAGCAAAGAACACTTAGGGTTAAGTGTTGGGGAGCACTACTAGAGTTAGTAGTGGGGGAATCGAATTGTATCGAGAGTTTGATATTTTACGATTCAAGTAATAAAAGAGTAGTTTGTGTGGACGTAGATCTCAGAGGTGAGATTGAACCACGTTCAATTCCCGTGTTTTATTATTTGATTTAATTGTTTTAGTGTTTGATTCATTTTTGTTCGAGCAAAAACATCAATCGGAGATTTTACGAGTGAATAACACGGTGCACTGCATCGTGCCATAATAGTGTTTTTGCGAAAATCGATTAGATTTAGCCACTCAATTCAACCCCCCCTTCTTGAGTGTCACCTTGTGTTCCAACAAGTGGTATCAGAGCAGGCTATTTTCGAAAGGCTCATCCCTAGAGAATAGAAGTCATGAACATGCAAGATGACTCTCGAGATAGACACACCAAGTGTCCGATTTTCAACGGAAAAGACTACGGATGGTGGAAGGCTAGGATGAGGATCTACATCCAAGGATTGGACTATGAATGCTGGAAAGTTATAAGGAATGCACCAATCCTTATCCAAGCCAAAAATGCTGAAGGAAAGATGGTCGACAAGGATGAAGACGACTACAATTCAGTTGACTATGCAAAAGTCGAAAAAAACTTGAAAGATATGAGTATTCTCCAATATGGAATTGGACCTGATGAATACTCAAGGATCTCGGCTTGTACTACAAAGCAAAAGAATTATGGGATACGCCGGAGTTGGCCCACGAAGGTACGAATGAGGTAAAACAATCTAGAATATATTTGCTTGTCCAACAATACTAATTATTTACTATGAATAAGGACGAATCTATTAAAGAGATGTTCACTAGATTTACACTAATCACTAATGAATTACGTTCTCTATGCAAAACATATACTTCTGAAGATTTAGTGAGAAAGGTGTTAAGAAGTTTAACAAATCGATGGCTCCCAAACATAACCCCTATTCAAGAAGCTAAAGATTTGACTAAACTTTCACTAGAACAACTTATTGGATCATTAATGACTCATGAACTTGTCTTAGATTCTAAAACTAATGAACCAAAAAGTAAAGGTATAGCCTTGAGAACTGAATTGGAAATTGAAAATAGTGATAGTGATGATGATATTGATTTTCTTACTAGAAGATTTAAAAATTTTCTCAAAAAGAACAAAAACAACAATCCTAGAAAAGATGAAAATTTTTAAGGTAAGAGCACTACATCTAACTTTAAGAAAAGTGCTACTAATTCGGGTTGTTTCAAGTGTGGAGAGTTAAATCACAGGATAAAGGAATGTCCCTTATGGAATTATGAGAAGCCTAGATAAAAAAAGGGATCAAACAAAGAAGGAGTTCAAGAAAGCAATGATTGCTACCGTTTGGGGAGATTCGGATTCTGATGAAGAACAGTCAGAGGCACAGTGCCATGAAGAAAAACTATGTCTAAATGTTGTACAGACATCACAGAGAAGGGCACAGTGCCAGGACGACTCTCACTTGTGTCTAATGGCGAAAAGTTCGAACTCCCAAGATGAAACTGAAGACAGTGAGGTAAGTCTTCTTTCTTTAAAACCTTCAATACATCTTCTTTCAAAAAACCAACTTGTTACTTTGCTGGGAAATATCATTGATGATTGTCAAGAAATGAATGATGATTTTTCAAACATGAGAAAAGAGGTAAAAATTTTAACTAAGCAAAAGATTGGGTTGAAATTGGAATATAAGGATTTATTAAAGGATTGTAAAGAATTGATGAAAAAAATGATGAACTTGAAAAAACTATTGAAGAGAAAAATGTTGAGTTAAATGCTTTAAGGTGCGAAAAGTCTCTCGCAAAAGAAGTTGTTAATAACACTGTGCCATACACTGTTCTAGAGGCTAAAAATTCGGATCTTGAAAATCAAATTGAATCGTTAAAACATAAGTTAACTGAGTTAAAAGAATCAAGACAAAGATCCAGAATTGTTCCACTTATGCTACCTCATGATGCTAAGTTAAGTGATGAACTTGATAAAGTTAAAAGAGATCTGGAAATTTCGAGAAAAAGAAATAGCGATCTAAACACTTCTGTTGAATTCTTAGAATCACAATTGACTATTGCTCGGAAAATGTATGAAAAATGGTTAGATGGTAAAAAATGCCTTAGAATATATCTCTAGTACAACTAACAATCGAAACAGAATTGGTTTAGGATATACAGACCAGAGGCACAGTGTAAGGCACAGTGCCAAAAAATTTGAAAGAGACTTTCGTAAAAGAAAATATGTCGATCTACCTGAATATTTGATTTGCAACTTCTGTGGAAAGAATGGACATCCTATGGATAATTGTAATGTCAAGAAAAAGAGTGTTGCGAAAAATGTAAAGTGTGTAACTCAACTATGGGTTAGAAAGGACTTATTAGAAGCTCAACGAAAGAAAAAGGGACCCAAACAGATTTGGGTTCCTAAAATTAACAAGTGATCTTTTGCAGGCAAACATGAGAGGACGCAGCCTATGGTATCTCGACAATGGCTGCTCAAGACATATGACTAGTGATAAATCTCAATTCCTCTCACTAGTAGCCTACCATGGAGGGTGTGTTACATTTGGCGATAACAAAAAGGGATTAGTAATTGGTATTTGAAACGTCGGCAAATCACTAACACACTCTATAGAGAGTGTGATGTTGGTAAGTGGTTTGAAAAACAGTTTGTTAAGCATACCACAATTGTGTGATCAACGTAATTATGTTGAAATTCATGCATGAATATTTTACAAGATAATTTGTGGCTTTGGGATTAATTTATGGAAATTAGTTGAGTATTATGCTTGTTGTCCTCCTTTAAATATGTTAATTAGAGTGTTGATGCATGTCTTTGTGAAGCTTTGTGAGTAAAGGTCTACTTGATATAAAAAGGACTCGTAATGGTCTAATGATGTTGTCCTAATGTCATGATCCTAAGTTGCCGAACTAATGAGCTATATGATCCTAAGTTGCCGGCTTTTTGAGCTATGAAATGTAACTTCTTTCTCCTATAGCAAGCTTGATCTTTATCCCAATAATCTGATTTTCTATTTATGAGTTTGACATTTGTGCCTCATTATTTCTTTCTTTCATATGTCTCTCCTCATCTTCATTTCCCTATTATATTCCTTCTTTTCCTCACCCATTGATCCAAAGTTCAACAAGTGCTTTAATCTTGATTAATGATAATTTATGGGGCAAGAACATCTTGATAAGATGATGGAAGAAAAAGACGCATCAATTAAGGGGGAACATGAAAAGGTTGGAATGAAACACAAATACGTGAAAGAATGAAAGATACTGATTCACACTGTGCAAGGCACAGTGCCAGGAGATGTATCAAAAACAAAATGAGGTCCGAATTAACTTATTATCTTTGATCTCTTATTGATTGACACTAGTAATATTGTATGGTCTGCTTTTCCTTCATAAAAAAAAAAAGAAAGAAAAGGAGAGTAAGACACTTATTTTAGATAAGTCCTAGAGTTCAATTCAAATGTGAAGAAAATTATCAAAGTTTTGAAGATCATTATTTTAGATTCCAGTATTCCGAAGATTAGTTATATTTGGAAGGGAATAGATTGTTCACTGGCACAGAAACACACACAGTGCCACAGTGAAGAAAGTCCTATGATGCTTATTTACGGAAGTTGAAAATCTTTAAAGAAAGGTTTAAGCACTTGTTGAGCCAATTGCCATTTCAAATCTTCAAGCTTGCATTACCTATCTTCATCTTACATTCTTTGCTATCAACCATGATCTTTCATGATTATTTCTTGCTTCATAAATTCGGATTGTGAGTTGGATTATATTTTTGCTTAATGACTTCGGATTGTGAGTTGGATTATGACATAGCACCAGCATCCTTAGTATTTATTGCTTGAGCTACTTACATTATTTTGCTGACTATATCTCACTTTGATTCGCGAAACATGTTGATGCTCTCCTTTTTGATAATGTCAAAAGGGGGAAGATGGGTATAATACTTAGACTAATGAATAATTGGTTATCTTGGTTACCATGTTACTTGTGAATGATGTTGAGTTATTTTTCCCGAATGTGATTAATGGTGCATATTTTGAGGGGGAAGTATTATTTGTTTGTCATCATCAAAAAGGGGAAATTTGTTGTGACTCTAAGTCAATGTTATTTTGATGTTGATAAACGCTTTATGCTATAACATGTATGTATGTAACAATGGATCTAAGAAAGCTATCAAAATTGGATGTTCATGAAAGATCAAGAACTTGAAGATATGGAAGCTTAGGTCTAGTTATGTTCTTAGTCACGTTTATGCAATGTAATTAACGTATTGGAACTTTGTGCTAAAATTAGAAATATGAAATTAGGATGATTAACTATTTTCTTAGAGTTAAGAAAATAGGTGATTATATTAATTTCATGTTTATATGGTTTAAAGAAAAAGAAGGGAGAGTTTTATTAAAACCAGGATTTCGAAAATCTGTTTTAGAAAGAAAAAGATTTTTATTTTCGAAAATAAGTTTTGAAAAGAAAAAGATTTTTATTTTCGAAAAACAGTTTTAACAAGAAAAAGAATATTTATTTTCGAAAAATCAGGTTTTGAAAAAGATAAAAGTTTTATTTAAAAAAAAATGAGATAAAGAAAACGTTGTTGAAGATTTTCGGAAAATAAGGGAGTGTTTATGAAAAGAAAAATCTGATTTTTAAAGAAAAGGATTTTGGATTAAAAACTGATATGAATGAAATTGGGATAAGATATGGAGTAATCCTTATCTTACAAGGAGTAAAGGAAATCAGTTTTTATAAAAGATAAAATTGGTTTTGAATAGGAAAAGAATTCTATCCCTTTATTTTAGGAATAAAAATTGTTCAAAAAGATAATACATCTTGGAGAAGGATTCTTATTCAGTTGATGGAATTATATAAGGGATAGAAATCATTATAGCAACATACATTTTCAGATTTGGAGAGAACAAGATTTTGAGAGCTGAAAACGAACTCTGTACAGCACAGAGTTCTAGTAAGTTAAGGCTTCTAAACAACGATTGTAACAATCCTCTATTTGCTTGAATAAGAAGCACGCTTTTGAGGGATTATTCTTTCTGTAATTTCTTATATTAATAGACAAAACACTTAGGGTTAAGTGTTGGGGAGCACTACTAGAGTTAGTAGTGGGGGAATCGAATTGTATCGAGAGTTTGATATTTTACGATTCAAGTAATAAAAGAGTAGTTTGTGTGGACGCATGGTCGGCTAAGAGGCTGTGCAAACAGCCCTCTTGCACAGGGCCTCACTTTTGTAAGGGCCCCCAAAATCTAGACATTAGCCATTTTTTTGGCTGGAAAGAAAATTTTCTCCTACTCAATATACTGGATGCTTCTCAGATCTCTCGAATCTCCGTTCTAGACTGGCAAAAAACTTTTCCATCTTCCAGTAGTGATTAATAATTTGACATTAAATTTTCTTTATTACCGAAGTTCTCCCAACTCTCACCTCTTCCTTTCCAATAGTCAATTTTGGCAAGAAAAATGAAGAAGTATTTGGATATTTTAGTGGGTATATCTATTCAACTCGCCATTGATATGTCAGTATTAGAAGCTAAGTACTGCTACAGTGATATTATAAACTTCTTTGATAGGGCGAGTTTTTAGTCAAATATCACTTAGGAAGTAATCTACTTAATTTTGATGTTCTTTTATGTCGTTGATGGAGTTTTGGGCCTTTTGGCCTTGTTTTCTTGAGGGTTGAAAATGGTTGGGGGATGGAGTATTTGCGATTAATTGTTTTGTATTTCATGATTAACAATACTTGTTTTTTTAGGGGATACTTACTAGTTTATAGTATATAGAATATTATGTTCATTTAGTATGCTAAAAATAAAATAAAAAAAATGTTCTCATTGTGTTTTAGACTATTTTTCTAATAATTGTAAACTTCTTCAGTATAGGGGCCTTTTTTATATAATCGGCTCAGGGCCCCCAAAATGTTTAAGACGGCCCTGTGTGGACGTAGATCTCAGAGGTGAGATTGAACCACGTTCAATTCCTGTGTTTTATTATTTGATTTAATTGTTTTAGTGTTTGATTCATTTTTGTTCGAGCAAAAACATCAATCGGATATTTTACGAGTGAATAACACGGTGCGTGACCGCGCCATAAGAGTGTTTTGCGAAAATCGATTAGATTTAGCCACTCAATTCAACCCCCTTCTGAGTGTCACCTTGTGTTCCAACAATCTACATGCATGATTTTCCTAATAATAGTTTATTTGACTTATGTCTTTGATTTGCTAATCAAATGATGCATATAATTCAATGAGATGTTCACAGGGAAGCAAGCATCGGGTAGGCTTAACTGGGACAAGCAAAATTTTGAGCCGAAGAATCTCGTTACAACATTCTAACTCAAATATATGCATATGTCTCTCCCTCACGCCTTCTCTGTCTCTCTTGCTAAATTTTGTGCCACAAAAGTAATATTCAAAATTATAGAATCAAATATTTTTCTTACATAAACTATTTAACATGCATGTGCCCCAAATTTATGAATTTAACCATTAGGATGTCCCCTATTTAATACAGGCACGTTTGCATTAACTGAAGCTTGTAAGCGCATTTTGCGCTTAAGACACACATACCCATTTCATATTTGCTATAGACTAATAACAACATTTATTGAAATCATGTGCTTGTTTCCCCTAGATTATAGCACTCAATTGACAAAAATTATACTTAGCAGAATTTCACCATCTCAACATTAGGATTCATATAATATCTGCCAAATTTTCTTTGCTATATATGCATATTCAAATTGGATTTCATACTAGAGCTAGGTATGTTTGTCGGTTAATATGGTATTAGCACAATAAAATAGACTAACCAAAAAAGTTTGAACAAGTATCAGTATGAAGTTGTGGATGTAATTGCCATAAGTACAATCTAAAGATCCATCCTTAGGAATTATACCTAATATCCTACGACGTGCCATATTGATGATTACAGATTAAGCTTAGTTGGACTTGAGTCATAATAAGATGGTAACCTTTAGCTTCGGTTTTGGTCGGGTTGATTTACATCATTCCTTATTGAGTCAGCTTCAAGTTTATTGTCAATTAACTGGAACTAATAAATAAATATGGAGTAATAGTCATGAATCCATGCTAGTACTTTATTTCAAGCTGAGTCAATTTAGATTGAGTCAATTTTAATCTATATTAATCTATACGAATATATTAAAAGGCGTGCGGAAGAAAGCCTATGTGCCACGTGGCACTCACCTCAACTTTCTAATGCAAATGCTTTATGTCTATGTATACTCCTCACTTTAAAAAAAATGTGTAAGTGCAAGGTATCAAACACGTGACTTTTGAAATGAAAAGTAAGAGCTTAACCATCAATACACTATGAATTTGTTGTCTAATGTTTCAAATAAAATATGATAAAGTCTTGTAATAAGTATACTTTACTAAAAAGACTTGAACAAGTATATACATCTCTAACACTCTTATTACGTAACTTACAAGAGAATATTGATCTCATATTCTCTTACCACAAGTCTTTTTAAGGTATTGTTTTCAAACTCAAACCTTTCAATTTTTCTTTACTTATCACGTTGTGACGTGAATTTTTCAATTTCTTAATGGACAAAAAATACGAAAAGTAGCAAAATAAATTAAAAAATTTAAAAATAATAACATATTAGTTTATTGTAACTGACTCGAGGCATCGCCCGGGCAAAAAAACTAGTTAATATATTAAAAGGCGTTCCTAAGATATTTTGTGTGTCACGTGACACTTTCCTCTAAGGCTCTAATGCAAATGCTTCAAGTCAAACCCTCAATTTAAAAAATAATATTGTGTAGTTACAAGGTATCGAACACGTGACCTTTGAAATGAAAAGTGAAAGCTTAACCATTAATCCAACATAACACCATTGTTTAGTATTTCAAAATAAAACATCATAAGGTCTTATAATTATATCTCATTAAAATATTTGCACAAGTAGTTAGATACCTAACCTTGTTATGATAACAACAAGAGACTATTATAGATATAAACTCTTAATCCAATTCCTTGTAGAAAGTTAAGCTATTGCTTTCATCCCCAAACTTTTAAGGGTTTATTTTTCAAGAATCATGCAATTACTTATCATGTCATTACGTCAATTTTTCCTCACTTGACAAAAAGTTACGAAAAGTAACAACCCGGGGCATCGCCCGGGTCACTCACTAGTCTAGTTCTAAATTGGATCACTTCATTTCAAGTACAATATGGATTTAGATCAAATAATTCCCCTTTTGGTTTATTACTACAACTTATATATTTTTATTACTACAACTTATATGTTTTTATTCTTGGTTTATTTTTCCTCTTTCTTTTGATCCTCCATTTTATAGCTTTCCTTCTTCACAAATATTCCCCTCCCACCAAGTACTTACTTGAAATGAAGTATATATTAATAGGAAATGAATTTGGTTTGATTCCCCTTTTCTTCCAATTTACTTGCTTAAGCAATCAATTATTGATAGCATTTAAATTAGTTATTAGCTGAACTATATTACAAAGACCTTATTGTTGGTGAGTTATCAATTATTGATAGCATTAATAATTTATCAGCCAGACCAATATAAGTGTTTTAACGCCTCTAAATATAGGAAAAAGTTATATACAGCCCTAAGAGCTGCATATAAGAAGTTAAAAATGAAAAAAAATGCATTAATTAATCATTTATTACATCGATTGATGCATAATTTTTCTATAAAGTCACAACTTATTTCCATTTTAGGTAGTGTAATTATCTCTATTACATAAGGGAAGGGGGAGCAACGGTGTCCTCTTTTGAACTGACTATTTTGCCCCCCTTCCCTTTCTAAATTACAAAAGGAATCTCAATACCAAAATGGGGGTCAAACAAAGCCACCGGAAATTAATTTACAAATCACTTATATGAGGAAACTTTACAAATCACTCATAGAATTGAGAAAAAATCACGTTGTAAAATTCACACAAATCACTCAAATGATCAGGAAACTTCACAAAAACTAAAAATTAACTTACAAACTAAAACTAATATACTAGGACGTCAGTACATACAAAAACATTCACAAAATTCACTTATAAATCATTGTTCTCAATAACAATTCACAATTACATACTCACAAAAATTACCTATAAACACAAATCTGAGAAAAACATAAGATTTTGACAGTGATATCACACATTCGTCGATCGGCGATTTGCGAACTTTCAAACCGGTACATAATTCTTTTAATCTTTAAAGTTATTTCACATTAGTCGACTGTTATGTAGTTTAAAAAATGGAGATAATATCAATTAGTTGAAAATGGCTTTTATATAATTAGACTTAAATTTGATTCATTTTCATATAAAATCAGAAAACAAGATGTGTATGAAATTTGATTTATTCATGACATTGATGAAAAAGTTGCAAATTTAGTTCTTTTTTTAAAAAAATCCAATATAAATTTTTTGCCCAAAACTTTTGCAAAATATCCATGTTCAGAAATAAATTTTGAAAAACAAAACAATATCAAACCTTTTTGCGAACAACTTTTACAAAAACCCATTTTCAGAAAAAAAAAAATTTACATTAATTTGCGAAAACCATTTAATGTGAAATCAGATTGTGTACGAAAAATTTAAAATTTCATTTCAAATATAATTGAAACTCAAAGTGTTAAAATTTAGAAAAGGAGAAAAATTAAAAATGACCATTTCATGCGTAATCAGATTGTGTATGAAAAACTTAAAATTTCATTTCAAATATAATTGAAACTCAAAGTGTTAAAATTTAGAAAAGGAGAAAAATTAAAATGACCATTTCATGCAAAATCAGGTTGTGTATGAAAATTTAAAATTTCATTTCAAATATAATTGAAACTCAAAGTGTGAACATTTAGAAAAGGAGAAAAATTAAAATAATGAAATTTTTTAAATATCAATTTGTGAAATCAGAATTTAGAAGTTAGACAAGGAAAAAAAACTGAAATTGTATTATACTTTTCGATTACAATTTTGGGATCATAGAGAAATTACTGAAATCCATGATTTAAGAAATTACCTTTCTTTGTTACAAAATCGACCCAATTAGATCTACTGCTGCTTAAGACTTGAATTGAAATGCTTGATTTTTTTATGTTGTTCTTTGACGTTGACTTGAAAATCTACTTGTTGCATGTATTTCTTTGATGTTGTTCGCAAATTAGATTTCTTGCTTAAGACTTGAAACGTCTGATTTTGTTATTGTATATTGCATACTTGGATGAACTGGGTTCCTTCAAATATGAATTAGGTTCCTTCAAAATATAGGTTGTAGATTTGTAGTGAGAGGAGAGAGAGAATGAATAGTTAGAAAGTACTGAAATTATACACTGAGAGGAGAGAGAGAATGAATAGTTAGAAAAGTACTGAAATTATACACTGAGAGGAGAGAGAGAATGAATATTTGGAGAAATGTTTTTTTGTTGGTCTGATGGGTCTTCACTCTTCACCGATTTAAGTGGCAAATAAGTATATGGACCAATTGTTCCCGGTTAACAATCAAGATATTTTTTTAAGAAAATCCTCCTAAATTAAATCAGACAGGCAGTGCACAAGTTTTATTGCCCAAAATAAAAATAACCCAAACCAACCCATCATGATCCATTTGGATGGAATTTCAATCTATCACCTTAACTACTAACGCATCATGTGGATAAAAAAAGAAACTACTCTTATCTAAATCAAAGAATTACTATCACAATTTTCCACTAACAAACCACTTTTCACCAATTATGTAAAAAAAGTATATTGCAACTTTAATTATAATATAATATTTATATGAAAAGAACACTACATAATTAATTAGTAAATGAACATATTACTCCCTTAAGAAAAAGGATAATATGTGAAAACAAAATTTTTATGTACTTTTTTTTTGTGGGAAACAATCTTTTATAATTTTTCTCACAACTTAAAACTTTACAACATTTTGTATTTTTCTGCGAGAAATCAAAAACTATTATAAATTACAAAAATGAATAAAACCAAAAAAAAGAACATGACAATATTTTGTAAAGAACATCATATTGATTATAAAAGAACATGCGCATATAAGACTTGAGAAACAAAAAACTATTCAAAATCACAAAAATGAATAACAACATAAAAAGAACATGGAAGAATCTTATTCACAAAATGGAGGTGAACTTAAATACTAACTTGCATTTTCAGTTTGTTTACTACTTAGTATTAGGCCTAAAAATATCATCGCACGCATCGCGTGCACAAAAGGCTAGTGTCTTATATGCAGCCCTAAGGGCTGCATATAGCATAACCCTTAAATATAAGTATTAATAGTAAAATTTTGTCGTAGCTTGGAGATGAGGAGGACTAAGGAACACAAATTATCTTTTTGTAAGGTTTTGCTTTTATAATTTGGAGTCTTAGACTATAACAAGCTTATATCAGACCAAACTACAAATTTTCAGATTCCTCTAAAAAAAACTACAAAATTTTTAGAGGTGTTCATGGGCCGGGACGGGCTTTAATGGGCCAAGGCCTCGGGCCGGGACTCGAGTTGAAATTTTCTCGCCAAAAACCCGCTATTTTGAGCCGGGCCAAATGGGCTTGTTGGGCCATTTTCGAGCCGGTCCAAAATTTAGTCTGACTTCCATATTTAGGTTGCTCGTGGCTCCCTTTTTTGCCCAAAAATCAGGGCCGAACCTGAAGCACGGGCCAAAAAATCGTGTCCAAAACCTATCCATTTTCGGGTCGGGTCCATGTTGATCATCTCTAAAAATTTCAGACAAGACCGGACTAGACTAATAAGATTTGGATAAGATAAGACCAAATCTTACAAATTCATACCAGAATACTTTAATATGTACTCAAGGTGATGGATTGGGGGAAAAACCAATATAGGAAATTGGAAGAACTTTGTAATAAGATTCAAATTTTATAGAAATATATGAGAAGCATTATTAATTGATGGGAAAAAAGTCTTCACTCTTTAGGACTTAGGAGTCCCACGGACTTAGATAAGGTTTATAATGGGCTCTAAGAGCATCAACAACAGTCATCTTTGGTCATCCTTATTGCACTCTTTTTTATCTTCTATGATGATGTCCTCATGGATGAAAAAAAAAACAATAAGGATCCTCATAAAATGAGGATGGCAAGCAATCTTCAAGATTTGGTGGATGAAGAATCTCGGCCAATGTGCAAAATGCATGGCATTGGTTTTCTTTTCTTTTTTTTTCCTATTTTGATGTTACTTATCTACCAATTAAATGAGTCCTCAAGCAATTCGTTGTTGGAGAGAAAATATTAAGGATAGAGGGTGATGGGTTGTAAGGAGGGAAGAAAATAGACATTTTGAGGATAATGAGCTCCCCATGAAAAATGATGCTTTTGAAGTTGGACTAATTTTTTTTTTGACATTGAGAAATCGTACATTAATTAAAAGAGGAAGTACAACCTAATGCTAATACAACCCAAACTAAAACAAACAAACAAACCTAAAGGTGTCGTAGGAGCTCGTACTTTCCGCCTAAAACAGAAATAAGTAAAACCGATACAAAATCGCGTAGAAAGGGGGGCTTCGCTGGTCAGTGCCTGTGATGGTGGATGCAAACCTCGGATGGCTGATGGAAGTGGTAGAAGAAGCGGATGACGATCACGATCCGGACAACGAACAACCAACTGCTAGCGTCGCGTCTCGCCGCATGAGCAAACCCAACGATCTGCCATCGCTTGGGATTGTGAGCCCATGATCATGTGATGAGTCACGTTCCATTGTGGCTCATTACTCTCGATCGAGAGTATGTCACGTTTCTCCATGAAGTCGGAGAAACGCCGATGAGTAGACGGCTGAAAACCCTCAGATGTAACTGGGGTGCCGCCTGCAGATTTGAATTTTTCAAGGCAAAGGCCATGAAGATCAATGCCAAGCTAAAAAGAGAGCCAAACAAGTTGAGCCCTCGAACACACATCCGGTTTTCAAAACCGGAAAAGAAACGTGCCAACCATGAAAACCTATCATCGCCTCGTCCTTGCTAACGATCTTCGTGAGTCACCTTGTCCCTCATCACATATTCCCAAAAACCGACATACTCTACTGTTACTACCTTGAACCACTAATCTTAACCCAATTGACAAATACTTATCGATGGCCACAACCAACCACCGATAACAACTTTAGCAACTCGAAAACAACGCACCGCTTTTATTTGGAGATTAAACGCGCATTTGAAGAAAACACCGGACATACTGACATCCAACTGAACTAGTTGGGGAGCCCAACAACCAAAGCGGAGGGGAAAGGGGAGCCCGACACTAACAGGGGGGGAGAGGGGAGCCAGACACAAAACCAGGGGAGGGGGGAGGGGAAGCCCAAAACGACCACTAAACACGGGAGGGGAGATGGGAGGCCCAAACATAAATCAGGAGTTCAACAACTTGACGCAAGGACTGTGCTGACCTGAAGCTAGGACAGGACCAAGAACACCAAAACACAGGAAAGGGGGGTGAACGACGGCAGCGGAGAAGAACAAACTTTGTGATGACGAATGCAAACAGGGGTACCTGGGCAACCTGAAACCGAAAGCAACCGACGCAGGGGAGGGGGAAGGGAAGACAGGGACTGACGCGACGACAGACGACGGGAAAGGGGGAAGGTGTTGGATAAGCCGGAGATCGATGCACGAAGCAAGGGATGGAAAATTGGCGCCGCAGGGGAGGGGGAAAGGAAGACGGGGACATACACCAAACCTAATATACTAACTAAAAGACAAGGGGGCAAGCTCGTCGGCGGCAGGTGGAGCGATCGGCCACCAGCGAGCCCGCTGGGGGCGGGTCTTGAGTGTTTGTCTTTGTTGGAGGAAAGCGAGATAGCGGCTAGGGTTATTTCTTTTAACTGATGGGGCTTTGTTAATCTCGGACTAATTATTCAGCCAAATGAATGTATCATTCATTTTCTGAAGCTTTTCCCACTTTACACATTATTCATTTGCTTATTAACATTCTTATCACTTTTACATCAATTTAATGTTGGTAAACAAAATTTTCTCTTCAACTTTCCTTCACACAGTCACATGATTCCACTAAATACATTAGATTATATACATGCATGTCTAACAACTTTCTTTTCCTTACCCTAAGGTAACAAAAGAAGGATAATATTTTCATATAATCCCATAAATCTTCTATATTTATGTCGGAAGAACTTTTTTTTAATGAAGGAACTAATTATTAAGTCTGGGCTACGCCTGCAGGGTAAAAAATTTTTCATTTATTAATATTATGCTTTAAGATGATAACATTAAATGTTATTTGGCGCAGTGGTTAAGACTTTAGTATATGTTCTCGGCGCCCGGGATCAAACCCTATCGTCTACGCAATTTCTAGTTTTTTTTTATTATTGTTGTGGATTACATGGAGTAAAACTCTCTCAGGGAGAGTGCCACGTGGCACCCTTCCTGATTTAGGCACGCCTTTTAATATATTAGTATAGATAGATAGTGGAGGAGACATTTTATCAAATAGTAAAAGTCATTTGGTAATTAATTATTATCATCCCTTAAATTATCTAAATTCTCCTTACAAGCAGTACTCCCTCCATCCCATAATATAGTGCTCACTTCTCATTTTTCACGTGAATTAAGAAAAATTGAAAGAGTAATAGGGTTTCCAAAAAACTATATTTAAGGAAGTGCTTTTTTGGCACTTTTGTCTTGAAATTAGTTTTTTATTTTCTTTTTCCTTTAAAATAAAAGCAAAAAGCAATAAATGTTTGTTGTAATGGAGTAAAACAATAAATAGAGGCACATAATTTTTAAAAAAAGTAAGGGTATTTTGGAAAGTTTATGTACAAATGAAGGATAATTTAGTCCAAATAAATTGATTAAAATGAAAATAGGTACAATATTTTGGGACACCCAAAAAGGAATGTAAGTACTATATTATGGGACGGAGGGAGTATTAAACAACCCTATATATATGGCGTTGGTTTTTTTTCATATCGTCCATAATTTAGATGAAATTGCATCATTCTTGACAAAATTTTGTTGGTGTATACTGTAGTTGATAAGGTGGTAGGTCTAATAATTTGTCCTCCAAATCCGTAAATTGGCAATACGATGAACCTAATCCTTCCTTGGACCAGGGCCCAGGAAACATCATATTACGAATTTGCCCATATCAAATTAAGATCTATTCTTGATGTAGACTACATACACTATCAATAGGGCACCTCTCTCATAATTATTGGTAACTAGTTCTGACCAGTCTAACGATCTCTCACTAATTCCACACTCCAATACAATACTTTCTAACTTGTTCTAAGTTGTAATTTCACTAACTTGGACATCGCAAGGGCATTATTAGCGCATTGCTTTTGGGACTTATTTTCGCCCGCTTCTTCGCTTAATTACTCGCATTTCAATTCTCTCTGCATTTCAATTTACCGGTGCGGTTCACTCGCAGGCCGCTCGATTCTCAATCCAAAAAGAACGGGCGCATCAACCCCTAGGTCAAACTTTTCCTTTTGGTTCAAATAGTACTTGATTTAGTAATTGATCTAGGTGATTGCACCTTAATCGTACTATTGGCAATGCCGATCCTTAATCTTCTCCAAATCTTGGTTGTGTCTTTCAGAGAGTCGAATGAGTTAAATATAGCCATTATACATCATATTGTAAAACTTGAACTACTCAAACATTGCTTTTAAAACTATTGAATGATGATGCAAAGATCTAAGGCTATTGCTAGAAATTAATACTACCTCCGCCTTTTTTTAGTTGCTACATTTTCCCTAAATGATTGATTTTTTTTACTTGCTACATTGTTTCAACTTTCCTTATTAGAAGACTTGACCCACCAAAAAATAATAATATTATATTTGTTTTCCTTTTTTTCCACCAAAAAGTACTACTTTTCACCTTTTTCCACGTCATTTAATGTTAAAGATGTCAAAAAGTACACCAAAAAAGAATGAAAGGGACATCTCCTAAAAACTAGTGAAAACAACAATGTAGCAAATAAAAAAAAAAGTAGAGAGAGTAGCTAGCTTATGCTCGAATATAAATTCTTTTTCAGAGATTGAATTAGTAGTTAAAGATGGTACGTATACAATTAAATCGAGATATACCATTCTTGTTGGAGACAAATTGGTAGGAACAGAAAAGCTAAGATACTTGAAAAAGGTCAATGAAAAAATAAGACATGGAAAAAGGTAAAAGGAAACATAAATGTAAATTGTGTACTATTGACCTAGAGGGATATTAATCGGGTAACTATTTTGACTACTAGGTTTTACTTTTACTTCCACCGTAAATAAGAGAGAGAAAAAAGAAAGGAAAATAAAAAGTGAAAGCAAAAGTGTAGCATTGAAAGAGGGAGGAATGGGGAAGTTAAGTATTGGGCCCCTCCTTTAAAATGCAATAAACGAGGGAGTACGTGCACAACATTTGGATTGATGTCAATTAATTTATGTTGGTTTTGCTCTTACGCACTCATTCACTCTGTTGCTAGGGGTGTCAAAACAGGTTCCCAAACGAGGTTTTGGGTATACCCACTGACAAGGAATCGGGCCGGACGGACGTCGGGATTACGATTGTCGGCCCTGCGTCATGATTGGTCGGGTTTTGTTCAACCTGGGTCGAACACATTTGAATCATTGGATTCCGGTGCCGAAACAGTGCGAGCGTTCCATTTACAAGTCGATTCATTCCCGGATATGATCGCCCGTTGACATTTTTTTTGTCGGGTTTGCGCAAGTCGTATTTAGGTTTCATGTACGGTTGAGTTAAGTCAAATGTACTCGGGTTGAATTAGTAATGACCTTAGTTCGATCATTGTGAAACATCGGGTCCATTCGCTATTGAACGTCAACTCAACTTCGGGTAACTCCTGATCGGGCCATCTTGATTTTGTTACGGATTTTGTAAACGAATCATATTAATAAAAGTATTAAGATCGATATATATACACATATGTGTGTGTGTGCGATAAATATATGGATGACAACGAAAAACCAATAAAAACACTATATTGATTACCGTGATGTTTAGTGTATTATCTTAGTCAACTATTATTTCGAATAATCAACTGCGTAAAACCACTCTAATGAGTAAAGGAGTAGAACGACTCTTCATATGTTTTAATATTATATATTATAACCAACGACAATAATAACGAGTAGACGATCAATTCCAAACTTTATATAAATGATTTATTATTATAAGCATTATGATTGATATATAAGTTGGTAAATAGTTATGATGGTAAAGAGAATAATAATACTAATAAACATAAAGCGACAATATAATAGGTAAAAATACAAATAATAATAGTAATAGTAACAAGGCTAACAATAGCAATAGTAATACAAATAAGAACAGGAATACTAACAATAACAATAACAATATAAATACTAATATGTTGAATCATTTTAATATAATATTGATATCAAAATAATTGTAAAACCAATCTAATACTCTATTGATTATAAATTAGTATAACGACTCTTAATATGTTATAATATTATAACAAATGACAATCATACATTCATATGTTTACAACGACGGTTCATATGAGGCCTAAGTGATTATAACGAGGGTTCATATGTTCCAAGCTTTATATAGATGATTTATTATTATAAGCATTATGATTGAAACAAGTTACTATATAGTTGGATTAAAACAAGTTATTATTATATAAGATCAATATAATGAATGTATGAATGTAAGTCGATAGTTCAAGATAACAATACTCCATTTAAGTTCATCATCTTCATGATGATAATATAACAAACAATCACTATCAACTCAACGAAGTTCATATATATAAGTTATATCGTTACACTATAAGTTCACTAAATAGATATTATAAACAAACAATTACATAATTGAGTGATATTTGCATACTAACACTATAAGAATACTAGCTTAAGAAGTAAATCACTATAGAGTTGTAGAGCTTTCCTTAATAGGAGACATTGAATAACATAGTTTATTATAACATATAGGAGGTTTGTTATATTACTATATCTTTTTGCATTTTAACAAGATCTTAATTGATAGTTGAAAGAAGTTGTTACTAGATAAGATTAATGAACGCATCAATATAGATTATAAGCTAATTCAAGAATAATACATTATTTTAGCTAATAGTCTTCATGTGAAATGCATTTTGAAACTAAAAATATGTATTTGGATTGAAACAAGTTGTTATCATACGAGATCAATGAATGTATCATTGTAAGTCGATAATCTAAGTCAATGTAACACTACATATAAGTTCACTTAAATAAATATAATTATACTATTACTTAATTAAAATTTAGAAACTCAATTCACAATTTAATAATAATAATAATAATAATAATAATAATAATAATAATAATAATAATAATAGTTATACTATGCTAATTAATAAATGATAGTTATACTTAAATAATACTAATAATAACTTCAATAAAGATAATTAAAATTTTAAATTATAATGAAATAATAATAATTAACTAATTACTAAAGATTGTAAGTCACTAAACCAAGACAACAACTATTAAGATTATAAAAATATAAGATTATCAATCTATGTGCTAGGTCATCAATCCATGTGCTAGGCTATTCTATTTTTCTATTGGTTAAAGAATGATATCATGGATCATGAATTAGAACCATTGATCTGAAAAGAATTAAAATCTAACCATTAATTGTGTATTGAAATATAAAAGAGGAAAAAAAAGATGGGATCTAATCTCATCCATTGATGATTTCGATCCAACGGATGGGATTAAATTTAGAAACCCTAATATTATTAGGTATAAAAGAAGTGTGTTTGTTCCCCCCCATATCTTTCTTCTACCTCCAGCCTCCCCTGACCCTCCTCACTGCTCCCTCACTCTCTCCTCCTCACTCTCAGATCCTCTCTCACGCCACCACTCTCACCCTTTCTCCTCACCACCGCCACCATCGTTCTAACCCTAACCCCCCTCATTCCTCCCATCCCTCATTCCTCGATCACAGCTCACAGCCTCCCTCTTCATCATCCTCAATCCTCTCATCTTCTTAATTTTCTCTCTCTTCGGTACAATGCCCTCACTGGTAGTATCCCATCTGACTTCGCTTCGCTTTCGAAACTTCGGTATCTTTATCTCCAACATAATCGTTTTCCCGGTGAGATTCCGGCGGTTTTATTCTCTTTGCCGAATTTATTTCGGCTTGATTTGGCTGGTAATAGATTCTCCGGTGCAATTCCTTTGGTGTTTAATAATTTAACTAATCTAGCTACATTGTTTTTAGAGAGTAATCAGTTGACAGGGGTGATCCCTGATTTGAAGCTGAGTAATCTTAAGCAGTTTAATGTGTCTTATAATCTGTTGACTGGAGATATCCCTGCGCAGTTTTGTGGGATGCCGTCGACGGTGTTCCAAGGGAATTCTCTTAGTCCTTGTGCTACTACTGGACTTTCTCCGTCTGCGGCTCCGACTGGTGGTAGTAGTGATGTTCAAGCTTTCGGCGTGGGCGATTGCTGGTATCGTTATCGCTTGTGTGGTGGCATTGATTGCTATATTGCTTCTTATCTTTTTCTGCTGCTGTAGGAGAAATAAGAAGAAAGAGCAACAATTTCTGCAAATAATATTTTGGTTTTATGCAATTTCTTGTAATTTAGCTTATTTATATTTTTTTAGTTTCGTTTTTTTTTTGTAATTTAGGGTATTCCACCAATTGGATGATTTTTTTTCATTTCTAGTAATTTGTAGATTTTCGTTTTGTTGATTTTTTTTTTTCATTATTATTATTTTCGTTTTGTTGATTTTGGGATTGTTGAATGTGGCTGTTTTGTTGATTTTTTTTAAATTATGATTTTCGTTTTGTCAATTTGGCAGGAATTTGGATTTGTTAATGTAGTTGGTTATTTGTTTGAATCTAGGTCGATTGTGTAATTTAGATTTATTGACTTTTGTGTAATTTCTTATAATTCCACATTTATTCTTTGTGTGATTTTATGTAATTTCACTAAATCTTGATTTTTTGTATAATTTATTATAATTGCAGATTTTTTATAAGCTCATATGTTGTTGTTTAGTATAGTGTTACGAGAATTTGAGATATTATTTGGTAGAATATTAAAATGGGATAATTTGGTAGAATATTTGGTAGAAAAAATGAGGAAAATTTAGTAGAATATTAAAATGGGGTAATAAATTTGGAGTATAGGGTTTAATAAGATAGTTTTTAAAATAATTTGAAAATGAGGACATTAGGTAATTATAGAAAACATAAACAAGTACATGATATTTAAAGTTTAACTCTTAAATTAAATGTAATTTATTTTTTTTATTTAATTAATTATTAAATGTAAGAAAGTTTATAAATTTATATATTTAAATGATTTTATGGATATAAAAAATAATTAAATTTTAGTACTATCTGATTGAGTATGGTCAGGTTCGAGTTTGAATGCAGGCCAGTCTGGTCAGGTCAGCATATAATCTTGCCAGGTGCCGGTCAGGTCTGGGTAATTCCAGGTCAGGTTTCAATCAGGTCTGGAGACTGACCCTCACAGGTCGAACCAGGTTCAAGTCAGGTCAGAATCAGGTTGACCCAGTGGTCAGGTCTGTTTCTGACACCCCTATCTGTTGCCTGTTGGTATGTACTCTAAGTAGTATCTCTGTAATTTGCTTTTGCTTTCGTCTAATTTGTACCAAAAACTCAAGCTCAAACTCATACTTCTCTTCTGCACTTCTGTTGAAGCTTCGGACGACTTCAAATGAAGATTTATGGATTACAAGTTATCTTACACCTAGCTAGTCTTCATAATGTGGAATTGTCATTGACTAAAAACTTACTCCATGAGAAAATTACTCAAAAGTTTGCAATGATATTAAAAAGGCAAAATTGGCCTCAACACCCTGAACTATAGCTCGGGTGCACTCAACACCACCAACTATGACTAATAGCCTAAACACCACCAACTACGGGGTGGGGTGCAGTCTGTACCATAAAAACCCACCATCTTCGGCAACATTTTAGGCTTCCGGCCTCATTTATGGTACGGAATGCACCCCACCCCATAGTTGGTGGTGTTTAGGCTACTAGTCGTAGTTGGTGGTGTTGGGTGCACCCGAGCTATAGTTCAGGGTGTTGAGGCCAATTTTGTCTATTAAAAATGGTTTCAAATTCAATTTTTGTTTTCCTTTTTTTAAATATATACTTCATCCATATTTAAGTAAGTAAAATAGAGATAAAGGGGGCACAGACCAAGACATCTAGAGAGAGAAAGTTAGAAACCACAAATAATGGAAAAAAACAACTTAGGCTCCGTTTTTTTGGACCGGGAGAAACTGAACTGAACAGAACTGCGAGAAACTGAACTGAATAGAACTGCGAGCAACTGAACTGAACTAAACTGTGAGAAAGCTGAACATGAGAGAGCGTCTGAACTGTATTGAACTAAATTGAACTGAACTGCAAGATTCTGAAATGAACTGAAAATAAGTCCAAAAGAACAGGGCCTTTGATGAACACTTACACTAATTACTCACAAATCATGCACAATTAGGGATGGCAGTAGGGCAGGTCAAGACCCGCCTATCCCTGCCCAAGTGGGCGGGGATGGGTCCAGGCTTGGCGGGTATGGTATGGGACGGGAATGTGGATTAAAATCGTACCCGCAATGGGTGGTAGAACGGGTGTGGATTTTATGCTATACCCGCCCATCCGCTCCACCCCCGCCTTCCCGGCATATTTAATATTAAAATTCTATTTATATACTTATATTATTAATAATTTCATCTTGCAAAATATAAATATGTGGGTATGACGCGGGTACGAAGCGGGTGCGAGTACCCATGTGGGTGGCGGTGCAGGATGAAGTGGACCCATGCGGGTACATGCGGATGGTGAGGCGGGGATGGGTTTACATACGTATCTGCTGAGGAGGGGATGGGTCTTGAATTTTCCCCTACAATGGGTGGTGGGGAGGGGATGGGGATGAGAATTTTATGCGGGTGCGTGTGTGGAGGTACCATCCTCCACACCCTCCCTGCCCAATTGCCATTCCTATCCACAATCACTAACTGTCAACCCACCGCCATCCACCATAAATCATCACTATCACCACCGACCAAAATCAACTACCATCCACCAAAGACCGTCGCCACCAACTAGCATTTCTTTCGCACCAGAGAGATAGAGAGAGAGATGAGTAACTCCATGACAAACAACCAAATAATTTATCTGTAACGGAGACCGGAGAAACGACCACGGCTCGCACGATGGAGATTCGCCTTGAAAATTAAGAATCGGAGATGAGAAGAGTGGTGGATGGTATGGTCAAATGAAGAGTTCTTATCGGCGAGTGGTGGTGGTGGTTGTGGCGGCGGCATTAGTGAACTTTGGAGATTCACTGAAAGGTGGCGGGCAGTGTGGTTTCGGTGGTTGTAGGTTGTTAGGAGGAGGGTTGAGGAGACTAGACTAGAACGAGATTAATCTATCTCCTTAGTATAATACTAGTCCCACAAATATATATGTTGAAGGGATTAATACGCTAATTTACCCTCATAATTCTCTAAACTAAGTATGGATGTACTACATATTATCAGTTTGAGAATAGAAGTTTTAAGAAGGATCGGGAAAAGAGAAAAACTTGATTAACAATTAATCTTCAGCCATAGTATCTAAAGGAAATAAAAGAAAATTTAATTAATTAGAATTGAAAAAACTAACATTTGATCTTTAACACTTAATAACGAACTTAAAAAATAAAATAAATAAGTGGCTAAATAAGTGCTAGTCTTTGATCAGTGATTAACAATTAATCTTCAGTCATATTATCTTAAGGGAAAAAAACAAACATACACTTAAAACTGTCATTTGAATTTAAAAAGTACAATAAATAATTAACTAAATAAGTGCTAGTCTTTGATAAGTGATTAACAGTTAGTCTTTAGTCATAGTATCTAAAGGAAATAAAACTAACAGTTAACTAAAATTGAGAAAACTGATTTGGTCTTTAACACTTATAATTAGATACGAATTTAAAAAGTAAAATAAATAATTGGCTAAAAAAGTGCTAGTATTTGATCAATGATATATAAGCATATTAATAGTCCAATTATAAGCACATCTAAGCCCAATGCAATTATTTATCCAATTATTATTATAGGTTTACACAAACAATATTTGTTACACGAAAACTTGTATCTAACACATCTACATGTTAGATGTTTATCATCCCTCTTTTTATTAAGCCCTTATCAATACAGCATAAAAACCACAAGAGTTATAATAAAAACAACAAACATATTGTATTTCTTCTGTGTGGGACAAAATCCACACTTAACTTCACCAACCATTATTATACTATCAAAGACTATATACAATTGTTTGTTGTTTGTCACATATGTTTATACATATATCTCTTAACTATACCCACTCGGTTGTTTAATGTTTTTCTAAATTTCCCCATTAGGGGTTTTCTCAAAAAAGTTATTCCTGAAAGAACTATTATCTTATTTAGGCAACAAAAAGTAAAGAAGAATTATCAAAATGTAAGAATGAAGTATTAGAAAGTATGAGAGAGAAGTTCCTAAACAATGTTTCAAAGCTATATCCACAAATTTATCTGCCTAACATATATATATATATATATATATATATATATATATATATATATATATATATGATTATTTTGAAAGAAGGCTGAGTTGCGGCCTAATGCTAATTTTTTATCAAATATATTAGATTCTACTTTATTAAAAGTAGTTGTAAACAATTCGCTCATAAGGTTACGTTATCACTGCAACGGAAAAAAAGTTTCAATTAACATGTGGATGCTAGAAGGAAAAAACGATGTCATGGTTTTTGTTTTAATAATATATAGAGTGTGTGTGTTCTATTCAACTTATTTCACTTATCTTAACTTATCTAAACTTATTGGACCTTATTTGAACTTATCTCAACTTATTTTTTCTGAGGAATGAAAATAAGGTAAAAAAAAAAAAAAAAAACAGACCCATATTTGATAAATATATTTGTAATGCTAAAGTACCTGGACAGCTTGGTCTTGCCAAGGACTTATATTAAAAAAAAACTCTCCAGCTATATATATTGCCAATTAATGGCAAGTTTTAGTTGTGTTTACATTTTATTAAATTATGGTAGATTATGCTAGCTTTTTTTAGGTTATAACAAACATATTTAATTATCTTTGACCGTTAATATTTTTAATTAGGTATTAATAGTAATAATACAAATTAAAGTTGATATTCTAAAATACACATTGTGACAAATCCAACAAACTTTCACACGATTATATCTTTTTTATATATAATAACTAAATATAGTCAACTTTGACTAGAATATTGTAGGTAAGCAACAGACTAAATAAGGTTAGTTTTAGATTCTCTAATTTGTTATCCAGTGGAAGCAATTGTGAAAGATCATGACTGTATAGGTTCGAAATAAATAAAGCAATCCAAGTCGTATACTCAAGACTCAAGAGACCGATTGACTAGACACTAAGATGACATGCTCTATCGTTAGTTTTCTTTGCAGGCAGCAAATATATGCTTTGCTATTGGAGGCTCAAACACCTTTTTGTGTAGGTCTGGTTTTCATATCTTGTTTGGCTATAGTACTACTCTCCATATGTCCTTATTTCTCTGATTTTAAGCATACTAGAGTATCTCAAAGGTGTCTCCTGCTTCTCAGGCATCCACTATTGCTGCTTTTTTTTTTTTTTTTTAAGTAATTAATTTTTTTAAAGCTTAAAAAAGGTCAGAACAAATCTATGAAACCACAGCCTAAATATATAACCATTCTTGGAACCCACTATTGCTTCGACCTTGGTAGTATTATGAAAGCCTAATTCAAGAGAGACAATAAAATTATATACTCATATATAATTCATTGTATGTAACTAAACTTAACATGTATTTTATTGAACTTCTTGATAAGTGATATATGATATAAAATTCATATACTCATACGATTAACTTATGCATTGTTGAACAATGGTCGGAAATCTTTTACATTAATCGATTGGAAGCGAACTACACAGAAGTTGATCATGATGAAATACATCGAGAAATAAGTAAATAAGTACATAGGTGGATTTAATTACATTCTTACTTAAAATAATATAAAAGAACAACTAATTTCTTATTTCAAACTTGAACGTACATCAGATGGAGTAATTTTGGAAAACACCCTATTACGTGTTGGTCATAGATGATAGCGGTCATATATTTGTTGTGATTGAAAAATTAAATTTCTTGCTTTTTAATATAGTCACGTGATTGTGCATCTTTCTTGTCATAAAACTGAACTGAAATAACTTTTCCAGTATTTATTTGTTACCGTAAATTTTTTTTAGTTTTTCTCCTATTTGATGAACGTTTAACCTTAATTTATGGCTTTGTCGCTTTTTTCCCATATATGTGCCTCTACTTTCTTTCCTCATTTTATTTTAATGTGCTAAATAGGTAGATAAGAGGTTAGAGTTGTTTTCTTAAACTATATACAATATAAATGTAATCAATATTAATAGATTACTAGAGATCTAAGATGTGGTTAGCCTTCTTTGATTTGAACCTCTATTCTAATAAAGACATCAAGAAAACATATATTTTTAGACAACCGTTAAGATCATATTTTTCCTTCAATGTTATGTGAAATACTTATTTTCAATCTTTTTTTTTCATAATATAAGGATAATTTGAAATGTAAATGGCAATTGTATGTTAAAAACCTTATCGTGAGTTATAATGTTTTAACAATTATATTAATGATAATTTAGGTCAATACTTTTTAACTTTAACTAAAATCTAAGTCAAAATGTCCGAGTTAAAAAAATAAAGGGAGTTCTCATAATTTCGACTATAAGGGAGTAATTTGTTAGCCTTACAATAACTATAAGGTTTAGCCATACATATTGTTTTGTTCTTTCCTCCTATAATGTACTCTTTCAGATTTTTCAATTTGCTTAAAATCTAATATTTATTTGGAATCACAAAAGATTATGATATATTATAATATACAACCCTAAATGCTACATATACGAAGTTAAAAGTGCAAATATTAAGCAATGTGAACACTAATACCAAAATCACACATGATTTTGAATATATGATGAATCTAAATATGATCGAAGTTCGTAAACTTTGACTTCCAGAAAAGCAAATTCAATTATCAAAAGGATTTAAGATTATGAAGAGAATAAAACATTTACCATTTTGAATGTCAAACTTTTACATTATTTATTTTTGAAAAAATCATGCATGCTCCCTAATTATGGACACACTACAATTTTATCTTCTTTCACATTTGAGTCAAAAGTAGTACTCTCTACGAGTAAGCTAAGTATTGGTTAGTCATTCAATGAACTGATTTTGAAAACTCGAAAAGTCTTTAATCTTAATAAGTAAGAGAATCTAATCTAGTACTCCACTCCAATTTCCTGATAGCTAAAATTATGAATCATACATACGTAATTTCTACTAGTGTGAAGAGGCCATCTTTTATTTTCTTATTATTCGTTGGTTGTAATAATAAATGAGTTACTTATTTTTAAAGAAACAAAAGAAAAATATGAAGAATTATAACTGTCACCTTTTGAAGAATTTAATCGTAGCTGATCTTTCTCTTGGCTTTCCACCCTCGAGTCAATCCAAAAGGCTTTAAACTCCCAACTTTCTTTTTTCTCTTAAAAAAACCTAAAAACCTAAATTTAGTCTTTCCTTTACAAATTGCAATAAATTTCTCCCCTTTCACAACTTTCCAATCAAACCCTCCACCCCCACCTCCCCTATTTATTCCTGCAACAACTTCTTCTCATTAGAATAATCCCACCAAAGTTAGAGATAGAAAGAGATTTTTCATGTTTCATTAAATTTTCCATAGAGAACATCAAATTTACTAAGAGACAATCTCAACAGAAACTCCTACTGTACTGTTTTGTGTTTCACTCCTTTTCTCTCTTTAATAAGGTATTCTTCATCTTCTTTAATTTTTTCCTTTTTTCTTCATTAATAATTCTTACTTTTCCTCTTTTATGTATTTTGTCTGTTAAAATTTTATTAATGAAAAGCATGGGCTTCCTCTTCTCTCCCAACTTATCATCTTGTTTATCATTTTATAGGCGGTTTCTGTTTTTAATTATGATTTTATTTATATTTTAAACATTTTTGTGTCATTATTGAAGGTACTATATAAGGAGATTGATGTTGAAAACCTAGCAACATCAACAACAATTGTTATCATTTCTCAAAATCAGCTTTTCATATCAAAATCATAAGATATGGCTTCATCTAACCGTCACTGGCCTAGCATGTTCAAGTCCAAACCTTGTAATAACCAACAATGGTCACAACATCATGACACCACCAATCATCAATCTTCTCTCCTTTCCAATTCTTGCGCTCGTTCTTCTTCTACTAATTCCCCCTTCTCGTCAGGTATTTATATACTTCCTCCGTTCTGAAATAAATAAAAGAAAGAAGTGTTTCATTTATACAAAAAATGAGGAAATATTAAATTTTTAACTCTATAGTTCATTTTTTCTATGATATATACTATTATGGTTTTAATTCTCTAGGGTTTCATTTTTTGTTGGTTGTGTTTTAGGGTGTGAAGAGAGGAGCCCGGAGCCGAAGCCGAGGTGGAACCCGAAACCGGAACAAATTCGGATCCTAGAGGCCATATTCAACTCGGGTATGGTGAATCCACCAAGAGATGAGATTCGGAGGATCCGAGCTCAGCTCCAAGAGTATGGTCAAGTAGGTGATGCTAACGTGTTTTATTGGTTCCAAAATCGGAAGTCTAGGAGTAAGCATAAGCAACGCACTCTTCAAGCAAAGATCACCGCCACTGCCGCCACCACAAACCATCATAGTCCACCACCGCCAATGCCGGCTTCTTCTTCTTCCTCCTCCTCGGACAAGGCGTCGCCTCGAAAGGTGCCGCCTTGTAGGTCAGGAGGAGGTTCATCATATGGTAGCATTAGTAGCAACAATAGTAGCAGTAATAATAATAATAATAATAGTAACAATAATAATAATGTGGTTGTTGATCAATTTGGGAATTCACCAACTTCAGTTAACCAATGTAACTCTTACTTTCAACAACTTGTTAGTACTCCACATCATCATCATACTAGTACTACTACTACAACACATGAGTTTGTTCCTCATCAAGAGCCTTTGTATTTCCCATTGCACCAAAGTAGTGGTGTAAATATGGTGGGTAATTTTAGCCAAGGGTTATGTTTTGGTACTTCTCACCATGATGATGATCATCATAACCAACTTATTAATACTAATTCGGCTACCATCCATGTGTCCCCGGATTCTGATCAGACGGCGGGCGGTTTCTCATCTTTGTTGCTTGGAGATATGTTTGGTGGTGGTGGAAGTCATGATCATTCAAAGGTGGAGAAGTTTAAGATTCAACAAGAGCTGAGTTTTTTAGTGTCTAATCCTCAAAATACTATGACTTCATCTTCTCCAATTGTTCCTACGCCCACTACAAGCGCCATTCCTAGTAATCTTGGTCAAATGCTAGGTAAATAATGCCAAATATTTACATTTAATTGCATCTTTTTTCATAAATGTTGCTTTAAGTTCTATGCTTCTGTTTCATCTCTTAATTTCTCTTTTTACATGAATTCCATATAAAGGAGTGGAAACAAGTAAAAGTTATCATTATATGAGTGCTTGAACTTAGGTCAAAAGCTATAGTTAGATTTAATTATGTGAAAAAGTAACAAGGAAATGAGGACTGGTCATTGGTACTTGTACTTTGAAAGGGACTTTTAGTCCCAAATTCATTCTTTATTATCTTTAGGTTATATCCACTTAATTAAGTAATGTTATTCATAAGTCACTCATAATATGTAAACACTATTACTTGTCTTTTTTAAGATACTAATTATATACTTCTACTATAGTCAGATTTTAATTATAGAGTTCTCCCTCATCCCAATTTATTTGGTATACTTTCTTCTGAAGAAAATCTAAATATATTTGCCACATATCCTTTTTAGTAATTATTTTTCTCTAAAATGTTTATAATCTCTTAATTTTCGCGACATAATTGCATGAACTAACTATGGATTGTAGGAAGTAATCAATTAAATTTACATATATAGGAGTGATAAATTTTCTTGTTTAATTAAAAAATTTGATGGGAAATAAATATTTTTTTCTGACATATATTACTATTGGTTAGGTACATCAATCATTTCATAATTATATATGTAACCAATTAAGTTTGATAGACTTTTGGAATAATGGATATGACACGATCATATGATTGATGTAATGTAACATATAAGCTGTACTGAAACTTACACACCTATGAAAACTGAGGACAACATTGTCATATTTGAATCAAGAAGGGACTAATTTTGTCTTTTCTCAACTGAAATCGACAGACTGAACCCCTCCCTCTAACCCCGGACGTGTGCATGGCCAGTTTTCTTGATTGATTGTTTACTCCGAATTCTTCAAAGGGTGAAATAATGTTTGTATGTATGCAGGTGTAGGTGGGGCAGGTGGACTTGCAGCTAAATCAACGGTGTTTATTAACGGAATGGCGTTCGATGTTCCGGTGGGACCGTTCAATGTTAGGGAGGAGTTTGGGGAGGATGCGGTGTTGATTAACTCGGGTTCAGGTCACCCCGTTTTAACCAATGAATGGGGTGTTACACTACACCCCCTTCAGCATGGTGCGTCTTACTACCTTGTTGGTAGTGTCGCGGCCTCGTCATTGCTTGACAAACGTGATACCGCCACTGATCTCCTTCCTCCGGGATACCCTTACCATCAGGTATTCATGAAATTATAATTAGATTTTGTTATTTGTTTTTTATGTGTCTATAGTTGCTTGTTTAATTTGATATTACTGATGAAAGAGCAACATTACACTAGCTACAGCAATAGATCAATAGTAGTAACTATATATGTCTTGATGAGATACATGAATAGAGAAATTTCTAAGTAATAATAGTAACTATGACTTGAATAGTTACATGAATTGAGAAATGTTGTAGTGTTACAAGTACATAGTTATGATTGTACATAGTTATGATGAACATTTACATAATTATGCTATAGTAACATAAACATTGGACACATAAAATTCATCCCATGCATAACACATTGGAAGATGAAATGCTGTTTGCAGTGAGATAATCATAAATGCTGTAGTAATGTTAAGGAATCTCTTCAGTGTCCTTTTTGTATTTCATGTGCTTGATCCATTAGATCGGTATGTTGTTGATGTGAGTCTCCAAATTAAGTTATGTTGAACTTTCAAATAAGCAATTAACATCGAAGACTAAGGCTCATGTGTTCTATTTGAACTTATTAGCACTTAATTTAATTGAACTTATGTCAATCTATTTGAATTTGTTGATTTTTGTTAAAACTTTTATATTATTGAATTTTTTTGAAATTTATTTGAATTTATATGAACTTAATATAAGTAACTTCACATATATGAATTCAATTATCTCACCTTAATTATTAGAACTAATTATTATAATTTAGATTGATCAAAATAAGGTGAACATAACACTAGTTTTAGAAACTAATTTAAATATTATAGTAGGGAGGGTATTAGTAGGGCAATAGATAAAAGAATAATACTATTCGAAGTTAATTATTAGCTGTAATGTTATAAATAAAAGCAAAAACAATTAGAAACCTTGGATATGTTTATATATAGTATAAGAGAACAATATACTTTTCTTTTCTTTTTTGATTTTTTTTTTTGTTTTTGAGGGGAGAGAACAAGCAACTTAGCCATGATATGTTACATAAGTTTATGAAGCAAGCAAGGTACAAAATTCTTTCGGTAGGTTGTGAAAAATCCCTTTTAAACTTGTCTTCCAAATTGTTGGGGTTCTTGATTATGATCCATTTTTGTGTAAATATGTTGTTTTCTAACTATAGTTTCCAGCTTGCACATTTATCATGTTTTGGGTAGTTTTATGATTGGAAAATTCATATAACAAGCACACTTAATTTACGCTTATTGTTGCCATTTTCATTTGCAGTGGAATACAATGAATTGGACATAGCTAGCTATGATGCGACCATTTATTTGAGAACAATATTTTTCTTCTCACATTGTGCAGATCTAGAAAACTAGAAGTTTCGGATCCACGGCGAGCTTATGATAATACTCTAAAGATGCAAGGAAACTGAAGCCACATACAAAAATTTATATGCTTTAAATTTTTAGTTTAAATCTTCATTATCTAGTGTTCTATGTAATTTGGGATATTGAACTCTATGTGTTTTTCCTCCTCCCACCCTCCAAAAACATTGTATGTGTTTGTGGACCAGTACATATGAACGTCCTCTTATGGTAAATTTGTTGTTCGAGGCGAGTGCTAAAAAATGGCCCATAATAAGTGATTCATTTAGTTGTGAAGATTAATTATTTTGCAATGAAGTCCTTCCTTGATTTGCCCCATAATAGCTTACAAATTCTTTTTTTTTCATGTCACATACATTTTAGTTTACATAGTATCTAGTAGGGTCGTAGGAGTGCTTATTGGTTGAGCCGAGCCCGAACTCTTGTTAGCTCAGCTCGTATTCATTTAATTTTATTCAAACCTGAGTCGAGCTCGAAACTTGATGAACTGAGCTGTGACCGAGCCGTTGTCGAACTATTCACGAACAAGCTTGACATTATCTTTAGTTTACTCGTCTTATTTACATTTCTTCTTTGAATATTTATGTTTTGCATTTATTCTTTGACAATAAAACTATTATCCTATATTATTGTGTAATATTAGAATATAAATATATTTATGTATACATATATAATACACTATTTCCATATATAAAAAAGCAATCGAGCTTGTTCACGAGCTTTTGAGTTGAGCTTCTCATTAGCACGGCTCGTTAAGGTCTCGAGTCGAACTTGAGCCAGCCACAACGAGTGGAACTTTGACCGAGTCGAGCTCGAATTGTTCACGAACAAGTCAGGCATATTATCACCCCTAATATTTGGTAAGGCCCCATCATATCTTAATACAAATCTCTTTCTAGTAAGAACTAGTTATTACGCCCGGCTGTGTCCCGGGATGGGAAAATTTTCATTTATTAACATTATACTTTAAAATGATAATACTAAAAAGCACTTGGTCTAGTGGTTAAGACTTTAGTATATAAACTTGAAATCACGAGATCAAACCCTATACTATGTAATTTCTATTTTTTTTACCGCATGTAGATTACATGGAGTAACATACTCTTACGAAGAACGTCATGTGGCACTGTTCCTTGTTAAGGATCGACTTTTAATATATTAGTATAGATAGATTTATAAATAATATTTCATTGCGAGATACCAACTTATTTTTTAAAATTATACTCCAAACTTCAATGCAAAACTTTAATCATGAATATCTCTAATTATGCATAGGGAATGTTTCATACCGAGAAGAAGCTAAAAGGTTATAAATGGAATATCTCTAATTGTAAAAATTATAAAAACTTGATATTTTGAAAACACATATCAAGATCGATGAGCCTAATAAGGTTATACACGACCATATTTTTTCTAGGTTGATGATTATTTATGATAATTTTGACCACAAAAGTACAAGAAGGATAAACAAAAGGAAATTGAAAGAGTATATCATAATAACAATAAGTTCATAAATTAGTGCAACTTTTTTTCCCCAAAAGGCACACTATTATCTGTCAATATGTTTTAACTATCTTCACTGATAAAATCAGAAAAAAAAATCTATAAGCAATTCAAATGCGATACGTTAATATAATATTCAGTCAATATGTATTGTTTGACACGAAAAAATAAAGTATATTACTCTTATTTGTGCAAGGATGAGCTATGTTGTACATAATGCTATGTCATGTCTGATTTCTACGAATCGTCAAACATTCAATTTAAACGGAGATGGTGATATCACTTTTTCTTGATGCATGCCAGTATTTTAGGGCTACATATACGTTTCCTTGCTTTTTTTGTACGTTACACTTTTTTGGAAAGGCTGGTGGTTATAGTTTGGGCCTTTTTTTAATTACATTTTTTCTGTCACCAGCTTATGTCATCTTATGATGTTGCTGCGAAGAACGAGGGTGAGAATTTCCGGTATACTTTCCAGTTTCCGCCTCATATTTGCAGGGCGTGGTGAGATCAAGGCTAGTGTAAACATGTTAAAAGTGATCGAGATATATATGTTCATATATGTCTTGAATTATATGGCGTTAGAATTAATCAAGTATGGAGTCTCGCTATATGTTGTTTAGTATATAGATTCTGTTTTAGTTTCGGGGTTAGATCATCTATTTAGGTTAATTAGAAGGTTACTATATATAACTTATGATTAAAATCTCCCTCCATACTCTGTAATTTGTACTCTCTCCTAAAGATAATAAAACTTTTCTCCTTTTCATGTGGATGTAACTAACACATTGTTAGTGAAACACGTTAATTTTTGTGTCGATTGTTCTTTAATTCTTCGTTGATTTATTGCGAAGGTTATAACAATAATATAACAATTATCTTCGATAACCAACACAAGTTCTTCCGGCGTAGTTTGTCCTCACTCATGCGCACCCTAAGAAAACTTCCCAGGAGGTCACCCATCCCAAGACTATTCCTAGCCAATCATGCTTAACTGTGGAATAACAGAGGAAATATGCTCCCTAAAAGAAAGATGCATATTGTTGCAATGAGTAGCTTTCGCTAAATCTATTTAAAGCAATCATGAGGGGGTATTACACATATGTAATAAAAATGAGAGATTGAGAGAACTCAATGCCAAAAATAGTAGTATCATGAGTAATTTGATATTGACATAAAGAGAAGTGTTGCAAGTTAAAAGTAAATAGAGGAAGTATTTAGCATCAGCGAATTTCATTCTACTCATATGACTTATTTTCAAATCTAATAACAAAAAAATATAAAAAAGTTTGAAACTCCAACCTTATTAATATGAATATCATCTCGAATTCTATCTCTTAATGTGTTCACTCACGTCCATCTCAACATGCGCAATTTTTAAACCCCATTTTCCTAATAACATGAACTTTTCAAAAGCTCACCACTCAAATAACATACAAAATAGCTTTGGAGTAGTTAAGCTACAGATTTTTCCGGTAAACCTTAGAGGTGTACTATGATTGTGCAAAATTTCAATTGCCCCTCTCCTTTGACGTCAATCCATGAGTCATGTCTTGGTGACTAACTTTGTTAGCTAGATCAAACCAATATATATATAAACACTCGGTAATGAGTAATTTATTTCCATCCACTAATACAATATCATTCGCAAACAAAATACACCATAATATGATCTCATTGTGAATACATCGTGGCATTTCATCTATCATAGTCAATAACTCTCACTTGCTTACTGTTGAGTTATGCCTTGAATGTTTTATCAGGCGCTAGATATCTGGCGCTAGGATTAACCTAGCTCGGGGGTCTCACTAGTAGGATATTATATAAGACCTATTATTAACTTCTGTATGATAATTCTGTAATCTGTACTCTCTCCAAAACCTAATATAACCGTTTCTCCTCTGCCTGTGGACGTAACTAACACTTTGTTAGTGAACCACGTTAATTCTTGTGTTGATTGTTCATTATCTATGCTATTGTTAATTGCATCCGTCATAACAAACTGGTGTCAGAGCCGAATCTGTTAAGGTTCGAAATCTGCAATTTTTCGTTTTGCAAAGATGTCTGCTTTGAACGTGAAGATCGACAAATTTACCGGGAGGAACAGTTTCGGTCTATGGCAGATCAAGATGCGAGCCATGTTGAAACAACGGGGGATGTGGGTGCCTCTTTCTAAGACATGGAAGAAGGCGGCGATGATGAAGAGTCGAGTAGCCTGGAGGAGAAGGCTCACTCGACGATCATGCTATGTTTGGATGATGACGTCATCATTGAAGTCACTGATTAAGAAACTGCCGCTGGTCTGTGGTTGAAGTTAGAGAGTCTATACATGACAAAATCTCTAACCAACAAGTTGCTCTTGAAGCAACGTCCGTTCGACTTGCGTATGTAGGAAGGTACGCCCCTTAGGGACCATCTACAACAGTTAAATACTATCTTACTAGATCTTCGTAATATTGATGTTAAAGTAGATGATTAGGATGCTTTCTTTAATTCATTAGTATCTTTGCCCTTATCGTATGAGAATTTTGTGGATTCTTTTATTGTTGGGAAAGATAGTATGTCATAAGGCATCTGGTTCTGGTATAGAAAATCAGGCATCGAGATTAGTTGTTACTGGGAGTAAGGGACAAGGAAAATATGGTAAAAAGAAATCGAACTATAAAAATTCGAATTCTAAGGGTCCTAAAACTAATGATGTCTGTAATTACTGTAAGGATAAAGGGCAATGGAAAAATGAATGTCCTAAGAAAAGGAAGCAGCATGAAAAGAATGAAGGTTCTACTGCATTAGCAGAAACTCATGGTAACTCTGAAGAAGATCTGGCCTAGTTGCTAATAACCAGTCACATTATAGGGATGTGTGGGTTCTTGACTACGAGGCTTCGTATCATATTAGTCCATGCACCGAGTGGTTTTCGACTTATGAGCGAGATAGATGGGGGCAATGTTTCTATGGCCAACATTGCTGCCTGCAAAGTTGTTGGAATAGGCTCCATCAGGTTGAGGACTCATGATGGTATATTCTGCACCTTGGACAAAGTTAGGCATGTTCCACTGATGACAAAGAATCTGATATCTTTGAGTCTTCTCGACAGTAAGGGTTTCAGTTTCCAAGGTGAAGGTGGAGTTATGAGCGTCTGCAAGGGTTCGAAGGTGGTTCTGAAAGGTAAGAAAAATGACCTTGTATCTTTTTCAAGGTTCAATTCTGATTCATTCCGCTGCTGTTGCATCATCTCGAGATTCACAAGGAGGATATGACCAAGCCGCACGTGGCATATGAGGCTTGGACATATGGGTGAAAGAGGGATGCAAATTCCGTCAAAAGGGATCTTACGTGTGGGCACAAGGTGCGGGGATCTAGAGTTCTCATGCGAGCATTGTGTGTTTGGAAAACTTCATCGCAACAAGTTTCCAAAGGCTGTGCATAGGACAAAAGGCACACTTGATTATATCCATTCTGATTGTTGGGGACCTTCCCGAGTTGAATCTATTGGAGGTCACAGATATTTTGTGTCGATGATTATTCAAGAATGACTTGGGTAATTATGATGAAGCATGAAAGTGAGGCTTTCAAGATTTCAAGCAGTGGAAGGCTTTGGTGGAAAATCAAACTGCAAAGAAGATTAAAAGGCCGCGAACTGATAATGGTCTGGAATTTTGTTGGTCTGAGTTTAATGAGTTCTGCAAAAATGAAGGGATTGCTCGCCATCATACTGTCAGGGATACTCCACAACAGAATGGGGTAGCAGAACGCATGAATCAGACATTGCTGGAGAGAGCGAGGTGCATGCTCTCTAATGCTAGGTTAGCTAGAAGATTTTGGACCGAAGCTTTAACTACAGCTTGCTATCTGATCAACCGTGGACCTCACACAGGTATTGATTGTAAAACACCTTATGCGATGTGGTCTGGTAAGCCTTCAGAATATTCTTTGTTGAGAGTTTTGGTTCTACTGTTTATTATCATGTAAATGAGGGTAAATTAGAACCTAGATCTAAGAAGGGTGTATTTGTGGGTTTTGGGAGTGGAGTTAAAGGCTATAGAATCTGGTCACCTTCTGAGAGTCGAGTTATACTTAGTAGAAGTATAATATTCGATGAAAATTCTATGCTTAACCCCACTGTGAAGTCCATTGTGGTGCCAGTTAGTAGTGATGTTGATAAACAGGTGGAGCTGCAAGTCACTCATGATGAGAGTGAATCACATCACCAAGTTGGAGAAGATCAACATGGTGCTACTGAATCTGAATCTTCTAGTCATTAATCAATCCCGTCAGAAGCACATCGACCTAGCATAACACTCGATAGAGCTAGAAGAGTTGGTGTGGGACCTCCAAGGAGGTATGGTTTTGAGGATATGATTGCTTATGCACTTTCGGTGCGAAGAGGTGGACACTTACGAGTCATCCACTTATAAAGAAGGCTGTTTCAGGTAGTGAGTCTGCTCAATGGCTCGCTGCAATGGGAGATGAGATGGAGTCTCTGGATAGAAATCAGACTTGGGAGCTAATCAAACGTCCTAAGGAGAGAAAGATTGTCACTTGCAAATGGGTTTTCAAGAAGAAGAAAGGAATCTCATCTAATGAGAGGGTCAAGTATAAAGCTCGAGTTGTTGCAAGAGGGTTCACGCAAAGGGAAGGGGTTGATTCACTAGTACAGAATCGACGATTTGCGTCGGATACGAGGCGCCCATTTGCCTCGGACATGGGTCCATGGCACGGGTTTCGACGCGAGATGAGGATATAGGATACGTGTCGGACAACGACGCAACGCGATTGATTAGCTATCTACGTCGGACCCTACCAAACCTGCGACGCAAATGGTCTATCATCGCGTCGCACATTAATCAACATGCGACGTAGATGGAGATAGCGGCCACAAAAGCTGAGACTCATTTGCGTCGCACGTTAGTCAACGTGACGCAAATTAACCTTTTTTTATTTTTAAAAAAGTCCATTTGCATCGGACTTAGTCTTACATCCGATGCAAATGGTAATTTTTGTTAAAAAAATAAATAAATTCACGTATAAAGAATGGAATACAAAGTCTGAATTTATACAAAATTAAACCTAAAATACAAGAATGAAATTTCTGAATGAGATACTGCCCAGAATTCGTGTGATACAAAATTAAAGAATGAAATATACTCTTTTTTTCCGATTAACAAAGATTTATAAGAAAAACACCAAGGGATAACGCTAAAATCACACCAAAAAAATTCATCAACCACACAACAACAACAAAAAAATTCATCACACCACACCACGAAAAATTCATCAACCACACAAGAACAACAAATTCAATCAATTAAACGCTAAAATCAAGACGAAAAACGAAACTATAACGCTGAATTTAAAAAAAAAAGATACAAAATTCACCAACACCACAAATTTACAATTGAAAACACCAAGGGATAACCGAAAAAAATTGAACCAGAATATATACAAAATTAAAAAACGAAATTAATTAATAAACTAAAAAAATCAGATCTAACTGATCGTTCTTCTTCAATTCTCGATTTTTCTTGAATTCTCGTTCTTCTTGGATTTACGAAATTCGGATCTCATTCTTGAATTCGAGAAAACAACTTCTTCCACCAAAATCGCCCTCACTTGAACGCATACTTCCATCACTGCTTGATCCGTCGATCTAGATCCGCGTGCGACAACATTTTTTCGATCTAAAACTTACGGAAATCGATAAATCCTCGACAAAAATCGATCGAAAAGTGTAGATTTCTCCCTTTTTGAACGATTCAAACAAGCATTTGGATCGATTGCGATGAAATTAGAGTTAGGGTTTCAAATTCAGAGAAATTGATATAGAGGAACTGATTTAGGAATAGGGAGAAGATGAACCCGTCAGTTGTGAGAGAAGAAAGAGGAGAAGTGGTGGTAGATTATGAGAGAGATAGGGGGTTTGGAAATAAAAGGAGAAGTGGGGAAAAACCGGTGGTTGTGAATAATTGTGGTAGGTGTGATGTTGGTCCGATGTTGGTAGGGATTGAAAAATATAGCTTGCTATCGGCGTCGCACGTATAGTATGATCCGACTCACAAAAATGAAATTTTTAATGGGCTATCAAAGATATGCGTCAGATGGGCCACGTGGTCCGACGCAAATAAGCCCAAATCTTTTTTGAGGGCTGGCTTAGCTTGTGGAAGAGGAATTTGAGTGGAATCATCTACGTCGCACCCTAATTAACATCCGACGCGAGATGACTATCTGCGTCGCATGCTTGTTAAATACGACGCACATATGTCGTCTTTTGCGTCGATTCCCTGTTGCATGCGATGCAAATGAGTATTCTGCGACGTTTGTCCCGTTGTGCGGCCTAGATGGTGAGACGCAAATCGTCGTTTTTCTAGTAGTGATTATAATGAGATTTTCTCACCGAGTGGTCGGACACACTTCCATCGGGGGTCTTACTAGCGATAGTTGCACATCGGGATCTTGAACTTGAGCAACTAGATGTGAAAACCGTTTTCCTACATGGGAAGTTAGAAGAAAGATTTATATGACTCAACGAGATGGGTTCCAAGTTCTCGGAAAAGAAGACTATGTTTGCGAGATTGAAGAAGTCCTTGTATTGGCTAAAGCGATCTCCTAGGCGAGTGGTACAAGAGGTTTGATAGCTATATGATTGATTTGGGCTACAACGAGAGTCCGTATGATTTTTGTGTGTATCCCAACAAGTTGGATGATGGATCGATTATGGTCCCGTATGTAGATAATATGCTTTCATAGTTGTAAAGTCCAAGTCCGATATTCGAAGTTGAAGGGTCTTCTCGGTCTTGAGTTTGAGATGAAGGATTTGGGTCTTGCACAAAAGATTTTGGGGATGGAGATCTATAGGGAAAGAGATCGAGTAAGCTTTTCTTGTCACAAAAAGGTTACATTAAGAAGATATTGTCAAGGTTTGGCATGTCGTCGGCTAAACCTATAGATACTCCTAGTCTTTGCAAATGTACATCTATCTTACGCTTTTGCACCTCTGTCTAATCTTGAGAAGGATTATATGTCTCAAGTCCCATATGCTAGTGCATTTGGAAGTTTAATGTATGCTATAGTACGCACTAGATCGGATTACACATGATGTTAGTGTTGTTAGTAGGTTCATGGGGCAACCTGGAAAGGAGCACCGGCAAGTCTGTGAAGAGGATTTTTCGTTACCTTAGAGGTACGTTTGATGTTGGTCTCATTTATGGGAATGATACTCGGTGTTTAGTTACTGGTTATTCGATTACGATTATCTTTGGAGATCTTGACGGTAGGAGGTTTATGACTTGGTTATGTATTTACTCTTGGTGGTTCCATTGTTAGTTGGAAGGCAACTTTGCGGGCTACAATTACTTTGTCTAATACTAAAGCGAGAGTACATGGCATTGACGAAGGCTGCTAAAGAGGGAATATTGTTAAAAGGGCTAGTAAGGGATCTTGGTCTACATCACGATCGAGGCTATTTTGTATTGTGACAGTCCCGAGTGCCATATGTCTAGCCAAGGAGCAAGTCCATCATGAGAGGGCTAAACACATTAATGTGAGATATCATTTTCGAGAAGTGAGAAGAGGGTTAAGGTGATGAAAGTAGGTGCTGTTGATAATCCTGGCGACATGTTCACCAAGCCGGTTCCTCATGGCAAGTTCCAACATTGTTTGAACTTGCTAAATGCTCTAAGTTGTTAATCTAAGCCCTTATGGGGCATTCGATGCGAGGAGAGTGCGGGGAACATCTGGCTAATTTTGTGGCCTCTGGTATCATCTGTATCTGTTTTGTGGGAGAGAATTCAAGTCAAGGTGGAGATTTGTTGAGTTATGCCTTGAATGTTTTATCTGGTGTTAGGATATACGGCGCTAGAATATCGGGCGCTAGGATTAACCTAGCTCGGGGTCTCGGCGATAATTCCGTAATCTCTAATCTCTCCAAAACCTAATAAAACCATTTCTCCTCTCGCCGGTGGACGCAACTAACACTTTGTTAGTGAACCACGTTAATTCTTGTGTTGATTGTTCATTATCTTTGTTATTGTTAATTGCATCCGTCATAACACTTACCCAAAAAAACCAAAAGGCTTGCAATTATAAAGAAACGAATTATATTTTTTATATATCAAAATTTTTTCCTTCCAATTTTGAACTATGAAGATATCACTATAATAAGTGAAGAGGAAAAATGAGGGGGTGATAGATCAATACTCACTATTGTACAACAACGAGTTTTTTTTTTTTTTTTTTTTGTTGGAGGACTATAATAGTTCCTCCGTTCTAAATAAATAAAATACTTTCAAGAAACTCTCATAAAAAGAAATGTGCGTTTCATTTACTTGGAATGGAGAAAGTATAAGATAAGAGCAAACTTCATTTTCATATAATTGACACATACAATACGTGGTCTAGTCGCTTCTAGTGGATTTTCATAATCTTGCTGTGCAAAAATGGGATATGCATTCTAAATGGATGACCGAGTGATTATATATATCACGAGCGATATGGAAATGGATCGAGTAATCTGTTCTTTATTTTGTACTATTACCAATAGTGATCATTGACTTATATTTGCTCAGGCAAAATATATGTAGTGTATAAGTGTATTTAATGCATTTTCGGTTGTTCGTAGTTCGTCCAAAACAAATATTCATTTTATGAGAGGTGAGGGGACGTGGTGGAGGCATGACCATAAATGATAGCTGTGAAACGTGACGGTTCATGCAAAACAGTAACTAAACGTGACGCAGAGAGAAGGAATAATTTCATTTTCATTTTTAAAATTTTATTTTGGCATTGCAGTGCTATACTATCTCAATTTTCATACCGATAGATCCCCATCACTCACCCCACTCTACCCATCTATCAATCAAGTTTCTTTATTTTCTTGTTTTATTTGGAGCTTTAAATGCATTTTCATTCTATAAATACAATAGTCAATCTCAATTTTTTGTAAAAGAACTTTTAGATATACTGTTCTTAGTAGTAAGCACGTAAAACAGCCTACATCACTCAACCGCAGAATGTTACTCCTACAACTTATATCTCTTATCTAATCAGTTCTATAGTCTTATCAAATAGAACAATAAGCTGACAAATGAAGGGATGTTATATACTCCTGTTTGGTCCAAATGAGATGAGAATTACCAAACTTGAGATGAAAAGCGCTGCAGATATTGCACTACCTCCTAGGGGTTTGCCGATTCTGCTCAGTCTTGTTAGCTCTTGATTCGTGCAAGCAATAAGCAGCAGAATGGGTTTAGTAAACAAGATGGCTTACCATAGTACAATTTGTTGGAGGGTCATATATATCACATGGGTTTTTACTTGCGGACAATAGTTGTCGGAAAATATTTGGTATACGATAATAAATATCGGTAATGATAATTAAAAAAATATTTGTTGATTCCCTTTTGAGATACTATCCAGGATACCTAAGGTTTTATGATGGGAATAGATTCTCCGATAGATCCATGTGGTTCGTAAAGATCTTCTTATCCTAAGTGTGGATTAAAATTGTTATGCAAGAAAACTTAAAATGGTTTTGACAAATAATATATGTTCCAACTAAGGAGCCTTTGTGTCTAACAGACCGATGGTATATATATACTCATTTGTCAAGATTTGGTTAAAGAAATTAACAAGAGAGAGTTGCTATGCTTAAGTGTTTAATGAAAATTAATATAATGAAGGCTTATGATTCCATTTTGTGGCATTTCTTGCATGAGATGTTGGTGAGTCTAAATATTCCTACACAAAAGAGGGGGGGAGGTGAGTTATGTGATTGTTATTACTCCTTGTTTCCCTATCTCTTTGATTGTTTTTCTACATGGATTCAGTTATGGGAAAAAAGGGTTCTTGAGGCAAGGTGATCCACTCTATCCCCTCTTAGCTTGTTTGTTGTTCTTATGCATTATTTTTCTAGTTCGTCGCACCTATTGGTGATAGATCTGGAATTAGATTTCATCACGACTATAGAAGTCTCAAATTGAATCATCTTTATTGCTGATGATGTCATGTTATTTTGCAAAGGAGATACTTCTTCTAAGACATTACTTTTGAGGGCTTTTGCCACTTTTTTCAACAGACTTCGGATTATATGCTAATGCTTCTATATCTGAGCCATATATATTTACTGCATGCATGTGTTCCTCTTGATTTGATCTACACACTAAGGGTGTTAATGAGCTTCGGTGGTTCGCAAACTATTCGACCTCGGGTCGCTCAAAGTTTGGCCAAAGCTCGACTTGAGAGGGCTCGATTCCAGCCAAAGATCGGCTCGAGACCCTAACGAGCCGAGCCTGAGCTAACTTAAGCTTAGCTCGAAAGCTCGCTAACAGGCTCAACAATTTTCAAATTACTAATATTATTTCATTAATGTTTAAGATAGGATAAAATAATTAATATCTATAGGGAAAAAATGATAGTCTTGGTTCTAAGACTACACTAGAAATCCAAGTGTACATGTTTGATATACTAGAAAAACGCCTTACATCAAATAAAACAAACCATCCAAAAAAAAGAAAAAACAAAGGCAATAACAAAAACGAAATTTCTCCTTGCAACTGCTGCCGTCATGTAGTATTTACTCTCAGACGTGGCCAATTCTATGACTCCTTGTAAAAGCAAAACAAAATTACAGCTATCCCACATCGTAGAATAATGATGAGGGTACTGTGTAATGCTCTATAAAAGAGATATTTGAGATAGTGAACAACAAGGTGAAATTTCATTCAGCTATTCTACATCATTAAAATACGATGAGGGTGTGTGTGTATTATGCTTTATAAAAGAGATATTTGAGTTAGGGATTCCTTAAAGCTGGCTTACAATTTGTTTGGGCTTTGCAATTATCAAGTGTTTAGATATTGGGCCTTTGAAAAACTAAACGTTTGGGCCTCACAAAATCTAATCTTGGACTTGCTTTAGTTGAATGTGAATTTTGAGCTTTTCAAGCCTAACGAACTCTAGCCAAGTTGTAAGTTTTAGACTCGAGCTGGAGCCGAGCTCAATATTTCAAGCTCGAAGAGCTTGAGCCGAGCCCTATTAAATTTGTTTCGAACTGAGCTGAGCTTAGTCATGTTCGGTCTCGATTTGATTCATTAACACCCCTAATCTACACATTTATCATTTTATCTAGTGTCAAGATGCGTAAACTCTCTTTTTAGGTTTTTGGGTATCCTAGTTTCTCAAAACAAGTAAAGAATCGGTGACTATGAGATTTGGGTTTAAAATGTCACAAGCAAGATTAAAATGGGGTTCAAGACACCGGCCCGGCCCAAACAAAAGTGAGGCCCTGTGGCCGATGTCAAAAAATAGGCCCTATAAAATCTATCTTACCAGTTTCTAAATTGTTTAAAAAATATTCAAAGACACGATCAAATCACTAAAAAGATATACTTCTATAAATCACTAAAAACATATTAAAAACTCTCAAACCCAACAAAATTAAGAAGAACACTCATCAGCTAAATTTATTCAGCTCAGTCACATGATAAGCCATTATAATCAACTGAAACAAAAAGATAAGAATTTTCAGATCTAGTGACGATTTTTTTCCCAAACCAATATTAATGCATGTGTAACAAACTCTTAAAAATCGCAACTGAAAATTGCCCAACATACAAAAGTAAGCTGAAAATCAATCATTCAACATGAACAACAACAAAAGATAACAATTTTGAAAATTTTAATTATATATTACAAGCTCTTAAAAATCACAACTTAAAATTACCCAAACAATAGCCAACTTGTCCTAATCAAATGAAGTACAATCCAACCCAAAAACTTTAAATGTTTGTGAGGATACTTCACAAGTGCACTAAAAGGGCCTAAGAGGGACAATATAGTAAAAGATGAAGTAAGAAAAAAGAGTATGTGTCGACACTTGAACATCACCACACACACCATTCACCAATTTTTCCAGATCCAAACCAACTCTTCTTTATCTCTCCTCCACCTCCTTCTCTCCACCAAACAAACAACAGTCAAAAATCTTTTTTATTTTATTTTCCTCAAAAATAAAATAAAAAATGATGCACCAAATCTCACTATCCCACATCAAGGACACGAGTAATTTCACCTCCTCCCATTTTCTCCTTTAAATCTCCTCCGCATTTTATCAAACATCTTGTGCGCATCCCTCTTTCTTTTTCTTCTTCATCTTCATCCTCTGCAATTGCAAAAAACCCACCATTTTCTCTCCCCTCACTTCCTAATTGGAGTAAAGTGAGGAGAGAGATAAAAAGTACAGAGATTTTTGGGGAAAAAGTTAAGAGAGAGATAGAAAATTCAGAGATTTTTAGGGAAAAAGTGAGGAGAGAGAGAGAAGTACAGTACTTAATTGGAGTAAGAAGAGAGAGAGAGTTGCAGAGGAGAGGGAGTAGAACTGTAGAACAATAAAGGGAGAGAGAAGTAAACTTTTTTTTTTTTCAAAATTTGGGGCCCCATTTATATGTGAGGCCCTGTGCTGAGTCCCATTTTGGACCGGCACAGGGCCGGGCCTGCAAGACACTTAACCTGTGCTAGAAGAGTACAACTTGCGGATTTGATAAAAAAAATTTATGCATTCATACTGGTAAAGTATTCTTATTCTTCCTAAGGGTGTAATTTACTCAGGAAGAAAACTTCCATTTGTAGGGTGTTTATTGGGGAGGGTAAAGCTGTTGGTGCAAGGATCCCTCTAGTTACTTGGAGTACCCTATCCCTATCACCCTATATAAGCCCAAAAAGGCTGGAAGTGTTGGTGACCATGACTTATATAATGACTTGTTATCGTGGAACGGTACTTCCATAGGTAATCATGTATAGGATGTTGCAGATAATACTGATTGTTTATTGGTTAAGTGCAGGACCGTCTTGGAGATTTTTGGGGCCCTGTTCTAAAATGGAAGTTGAGCTCTTTCTTTTCCGTTAGTGAGAGAAAAACACCACAATTTTTCATAAAGTAAGGAGAATCAATACTAATTTTTTTGTTGATTAGGAAAGAAAACTAGGTGGTGTCAAGACACCACCTAAAGCATCCCGTAGGATGGTTACAACGAACAAACATCAAGATAAACATAAGGAAGAAAAAGGAGCACAAATGGATACAAAAGGATGCTCCGCCGCGACAAACGCCTTCTCTCCAGGCCCAACCGAAGACACCTTCTTGTAACCCGTCACGGGGGGCAAGATAAACACCACTTTAAATGAAATAGCTCCCAAATCTTCACTAAAGAAACCACAATACCTTGCATCTTCAATAACACCAGCCTCCAATTGATGAAGAAGGATAGCCCTAACCCGAGCGCGATCGAGCGAAGAAGAAATGACCCAAGACCAGTGGCATCCCCACCAACGAAAAGAGGTATCGACTTGGATTCACAGCCGAACGAGCCAAATAGGACGACGTCAACGGAGGTGAGCGAGCAACAAGATAATCAAGGGGCTAAAAGAAACAAACGTCCGACTGAGGACAAGAGAGAAGGGATGACTGAATAGACAAACTAAGCCATAAAAATGGCTAGATCTAGGAGGAAAGGGGGAAGGGAGGGGGTGGCGGCTAGGGTTGTTATTCTACAGCATTTTGGGGCTAGGGTTTATAGAGAGAAGGGAGAGCCCCTCTCTCCGGAGAATCGATACTTATTGATGGATTGGTTTTATTTTTGATAATTATGAAAAAGTGATAACAATATTTGATGGAAGAAGTTAGAAGTTAAGGATATTGAAGGTTAAATTTTTGATGGAAGAGATTGAGTAAGATGATAGGTGATAGCGTGAATTATGGAGTCCGAAGAATGGCAATGTGGAGTATTTGCCTTTTACGGTTTACAAAGTACTAGTATCAAACTTTTTCAAATTGGGCTCTTTCAAGTAAAACCATTTTTTTTAGATTGGGGGCCCTGTGCAAAGGGGCTCTTTACACACCCACACCTACGACCCTGGTTAAGTGGATAGATAAAGTGTATTGGGGGACATTTATTCGTGGAGTTATTCTCCAACCTCCTAGTTGGTATTAGAGGATCTTAAGCTGGATAAATCATATATGAGGGCTCTATTTTGTTAAATTTGGTTATAAGTGGCTGCAAGGTGATTTTGCAAATGTCCCATGGCAAAAGTGGTTTGGTGCAAGTTCAACATCCGCAAGCATATATATTTTTCATTTCTTGGTTGAACACATTGGGCAGACTAAATAAAAGGGTAAAGGTGTTTGTGATGAACATAGTTGTACCATCTATCTAGCCTTGCTTGAGACTAACAATCATTTAGTTTTTTAATTGTGAATGATTCAGTAAACTTTGTGTTTATTTGCTTAGGACTTGGCTAATTTATATATTTCCTATGTTAATTAGTGCGATGTGTAGAATAATTTTAATATAGTAAAAATAAGTTCAGTTCATTCAGTGGAAATCAGTAAATTATATAAAGAAAAAAGGGAATTAGTGTTAATAAAATAAGTTCAGTTCAACAAAAATAAGTCCTGTACTGTTAATTAGAAAAAAATTAGTTTTATAAAAAAACAAAGCAATGGTTTGAAAGTATAAAGTATAAACTTGATAACTTTTTTAATTAGATGATAAAATGGATTATTCTAGTATACATATTAGAGAAGATTCGAACAAGAATATTGATAGTAGATAATGTAGGTACATATACTCTCAAATATGACGCAAACATAATATCCAATGTCACATATCGTACGAGGCGTTCGATTCTTTACCAACACTATTTTGGGATAAACTAATAAGATTGGATTTTGTTTAAGCATATCATTTATCATCACAATTCACAAATAGGCCCGACATAACTAGTAGGTAATCTTACCCTAGCCGCACTCTCTAGCATCTCTTTTCCCCCCAGTGAAAACACAGCCCTACACAAGAAGCCCTGGGGGCTCGACGACCGCCTTGGCACGGTGGCCGTCGAGCCCCTCCCCCCCTTTTCCCTTTTCCTCTTCGTGGTTCCCTTTTGGTTTAGTCTTGCGTTTTTTGCTGGCTTTTCGTCGTTGTTAGTCGTCACTGGTTGTTCGTTGTTGTTCGTCGCCGGTTTTTCTCCCCCTAGTAGTCGCTGGTTTTACCCCCTTAGTCGTCGCCGGTCGTTAGTCGTTCGTTTTCCGGTGATTGTAGTTCGCCGCGCTGGTCACACCTTGTAGCTTCCCCGTCCCTTTGTTCCCCGGTTGTCGAGTCCGGGCCTCCCCGTCCCCCACTTTCCGTCGGGCCTCCCCTCCCCCCTTCCCCCTGTTCACGTCGGGCCTCCCCTGCCCCTCTTCCCCGTTTAGTGTTGGGCCTCCCCGTCCCCTTCCCCCTTTGTTATGTCGGGCCTCCCTATCCCTTTCCCCCTTGGTTTAAGTTGGGCCTCCCTTTCCCCTCCCCCCTGGTTGTTAGTCTCCCTAAGCGGGTTAATTTTAAGTGGTTTTATCAGTATTTTAAGTATGTTTAACAGTTTTTTCAGTATGTTTCTTAAAAGTTTAAGAGTCACTTGGTTGGATAAGGTATGGGGATTTATAATAATAGAATTTGTGGTTTTTTTTCGAGTCTGTGATGTGGATACAGGTGAATCAAGCGGATTGTGCGCGTGGTCGAGGCGATGCCCGTTTTTCATGGTTGGGAGTTTTGTTTTCCGGTTTTGCAAACTGGCGAAGTGTTCGAGAGCTCACTTTATTTAGCTCTCTCCCTAGCTCGGCATTGATCTTTATGCTCTTTGCCTTAACAAAATCAAATCTGAAGGCGGCACACCAGTTGCATCTGGTGGTTTTCAGCACGCCCACTAAATAGCGTTTCTCCCTTCTATTGGAGAAGTCTGCAATACTCTCGAGCGAGAGTATTGAGTCACAAAGGAATGTGACTCTTCACAAGATCATGAGCCTAGAATCTCAAGCAATAGCGGTTTGTTGGGATTGCTCATGCGGCGAGATACGACGCTCGCGTTGGTTGTTTGTTGTCCGAATCGTGAAGGACACTCGCTTCTCTCACCACTTTGCCATCGGCTATCAAAGTTTTGACTTCACCATCACTAGCATTGACCGACGATGCCCTCCGTCACATGCGACTCTTTATCGTTATTTGTTGGTTTTGTTTTCTATGGATTGTAAGAGCTCTTTTAGGTTCGTTTGCTTGTTTTAGATTTGGTTGTATTAACATTAGGCTGTACTTCCTCTTTTAATTAATGTACAATTTCTCGTTGTCAAAAAAAAAAACACTTTTTTGGGATACTAACAAAAGGAAAATCAATGTAATATAATTGTGTATAAATTCCATTACTCAAGGACTACAATACTAAGAGCCATGTTTTGGCACATCTTGAGTTTTCTACTCATTAACACCACCCCCCCAAAAAAAAAAAAAACAGAAATCGAAGATTAAAGTGTACATATATATATGTATGTTACTGCAAAATCCATCATCATCTATGACAAGAGGTGACCAACAATATACTAGCAATGAGCCTAATTTCAAAGGAGCGTGCATGCTTTGAACTTCCGCCCTGCTAGCTTCTTCTTCAATTTTGGTGGCCTTAATGCAACCTTAATAGCAGCATCAAATACAGTCTTCACATTCTGACAAACCAAAAAGAATGTGTTATAGCTCAAATTAGGTATTCAGTCTAGTCAATAGTACTAAACTTTTGAAAGTTGTTGATGGCTTCTTTTACTTTGCGCACACCATTTAGGAACAAGTCCAACCGAATCTGAAATTGGGCCTTAGGCCCAATTTGGTAATTTACATGGGGGGTTTTGAGTAGCGCTATAATTGCGTGGTATCAGGTGAAGAGCCAAATCCATCATCATCTACAATCTTTTATTTATTTTTTATTGGATATAATCTTACAAAATTTTAAGGGTAGAAAAAAATATGCCCACGAAAGTGAAGACAATATATTGGGTCGAGTTGTGTTTTAGTTTTATTCTTTAGTTTTTATTTGATTCGCATCACATGTGTTTAGGCAATTTAGGCAATGTCATACTTATATTCAAGTCTGTCGAACTTTTATAATAATAACAGATAGATCAATATTACTCATAAATTAATCCATTTAGTTTTGGTCAAAATTAGGGGAACTTCTAAATTTTGGGTACAATCCGATTTGTATCAATGTAACAAAACGACTTGGGTGGATCGGTTTACAATAACTGATTGTGCACTGGAAATCATATAATGTAGTCAGTTTTTATTTGATATAGTAAGCAATTGTATGATATAATCATCTTTTATATAGTTATTTTTTGTATGATATAGTCAATTTTCTAATATATCAGTTTTTATATGATATAGTCGGTTTTTTTTCTTCTAATATATAGTCAGTTTTTGTGTGATAAATTCAGTTTGGGTTCATAATAGGTTATCATAAACCCAATCATTCAAGTTTCTTTCATCAAAGTATAATTCGAAATGGGTTCACTATGAAGTCTAATGATCTAAGCACAAGTTTAAATATTTACCTGTTGGGTTTTGGCGCTACATTCAATGTAAACAACTGCCCCAATCATCTTCTTTAGCTCCTCTCCCTGCTCGGTGGTACAAAAACTTTTCAAATGATAGTGTGTAATTGAAGCAGTCATTTATGAGAAACTAATGCTATATATGCGTACAAATATACTTTCAGATCCCGAATATCTAACAAAAGCTTTGTAGTAATTAAAATAAGCTTCTTATCCAACGCTCCGACGCACTCATTAGCAGGATCGTTAAAATTTATATATCAATGAGGTTCGTTCTTAAATCTTGGATACAACCCTTAAAATTTGGCACCTAGTTAAATCATGCAGAGTTATCACCTTAATAATAATATCCATATGCCTAAATATATATATGACTTATGGCAACACCAAAATTGTTGATCAATGGAATGACTCTCTGTTTTTTTAGTTGGAACATTTCACCATCTAGGCGTGTTCTATTTTAATTAAGATACTTAACCCTTTTATCTTTTATTATAGGTTGGTCTACCATTCATCTCTTACCTTTACTCTTCTTCTCTCTACATTGTCATTTTTTCTTTACTTTCATTCTCTTTACCTTTTGCACTTTTTCTTTGATTTATATGCAAAAGTAAATGTCCTAACTAAATAAATAAAAAATAGAGGGACGAATAGACAAGATATTATCGAAATTTCCCATTGTTGGTATACACCTAATAATATGATTATGGGAGTATATGACAAGTTATTTACGACCAACTTGCCTGAGAAGTTGTTATAGGTGTTGTCCCTGGATGGTCTTTCAAGAATTGTTGGTCTCCTCTCAAATCTGTATATGATTGTTCCAAACACATTGATTAGCATTACTTGAACAATAATACACACTTACTATAGAATTATAATTGTACTGCTACAAGTAACTCGGAGATTATTGTTATTTTATTTAAAATCTTTGAAAGGGAAAGTTTATATAGAAGTCGTTGTGTTCAAATTACCCAATTTGGTTCCCACCAGCACAATTGGCACATTTGGGGCGTAGTGTTTCAGCTCAGGGATCCACTGTTCACCATCGAGTGCATAGATCATAATAGCAAACATAAGTTTTTCCAGCAAAAATCAATAGTATCACGTAAATACGTAGCCAAACTACATTTACCTTTTAACTATATATAAATATATAATAGGGTTATTAACTGCATTCATTTTCTACAAGTGTTCTAAAAAGGAGTCCATAAATTTTTGTTGTTTTATGAAGAATAGCCTCATACCGTTTTAAGCCAATTAAAAAGGGAAGATTTTAATCTACCATACTTGTGTTTGAACACTTTTATTTACTATATGTAGTAAATGTACACTTTTTCTTTTGGTAACTCATACTGTCTAAGAATGATTAGTAGCGCTTCTTTTTGTTTAAAAAGAGAGACATACTGACAATACTTTTTTTTTTTTTTTTTTTTTTTTTTTTTTTTTTTTTATTTTTATATTTAATTTTTTTAATTTTTTTTATTAGTTTTTTAAAAAAAAAAAAAGAAGAATATTTATTTTTCTTAAAAAAAAAAAAAAATAAATAATAATATATATAAAAAAAAAAATTAAAAAAAATTTTTTATAAAACAAAAAAAAAACTGTGGGAAAAAATTTTAATGGAATGCCTACTTGATTTGTCAATACTTGTGCAACTAGTCTGTTTATTATCTGATATAGCAAATGATTATATGCAAAACATACCTTCTTAAAGATATTTTCATAGCTAGCCTTACTAATAAGAGAAAAGGATAAGAGAAACACATCAGCTCCCCTATAACTTAGAGGCCGTAACCGGTTATAATCTTCCTGTCCTGAAATTCACAATAAAAAAAACAAAATTTTATCAAAGAACTTGATCATGATCTCAAGTATATGATCGAGGAGTATATATATATACGTAAGACGTACAAAATTAAGCGGAAGAAGATGAACCAACCTGCGGTATCCCAAAGGCCCAGGTTCACCGTGTTACCATCCACTACCACGTTAGCACTAAAGTTGTCAAAAACTGTTGGAACATAATCCTGTCACAAAAGGAAGCCTAGATAAAAGACTTTGATAAATATGATTTTTTAAACAAAAATGTGATAATATGTATGTAGAGAGATTTATTTTTATTGTCTTAGTCTCTATTGGTTGAGTTTGTGCTCATGACATTAAGGTCATAAGTTGAAATTCTATCAGGGGTACTTTGACGGTGAGATTCCATAATATCCTCTCACTTTCAAGGTTTCTACGTGCAAACGGGACTGAGAGTATCCTAGTAATAGTCCCCTGACTAGTCCTAGTTTCATTACAAAAAGAAAGCACAAAAAAAATTATGCAAAATCGAGTCGTACATACCGTAGGAAAAGTGTTACTGGTATACGAAATAAGCATGCATGTTTTTCCCACAGCTCCATCTCCAACAGTAACACACTTGATGAATCTAGCAGTACTCATCTATACCTTCTTAACTTAGCTGGTTACTTGTTTGTTATGAAAAATTATGTTGAAAGTACAAACCAGCTTACTAACAAGCCAAGCTTCCTAGGAGTAGGACTTTGTATATATTCCATATCATAAGAGAAATAATCCTAGGACCAAGTAAAACATGAAAGAGATAGTTTTTAGTATTATAAGCATAAATATACAAAAAAGCGATTGATTGAAAAAGCTAGGTGTTGGTGGAGTTGGCTGATCCTAACAACTTAAACAACCACCACTATATAGGTAAGGTAGACTGTTAATTTTTAGCAAAAGTTTTCCTAATAGATAATTATAGCACCAATGATTTTGCTTTCCTTTAAGTGCAAGGCTAGTACTACCCAATAGAAGCTAAAGTTGGTCGTTTTCTGTTGGCCTGGTTAAGTAATTGAGGAAAACGAAAATGATGATAAAAAATAATGGTGGTTGTTTAAGAAAGCAACATTATTTGACAATTACAACAGTTTATTGTAACCAAAATCCTAACGAGATCTAATTACTTAAATTGAAAGAAATTAATGATTATATTTGGGGTGTTGTTGGTGTTGGGGTAAATAGTGGAGTTGAGCAAACACGGAAGCAAGCCCAAGAATCGAAGGAAGACCAAACCCCCAGCTGCCCGGGCGGGCGAGCTTGGGCTTGGGCGGGCATTGTTGAGCTCAGGCGAGCACTTTGCCACGGCCTCCAAGGCAGTTTGTGTGGCTCCCTCTACACCAGGGCGGGCACTCAATGAGACCAGGCGGGCGACCCATGGCCCGAGCGGGTGCCTCGTGCTACTTTGCGTCTGCCTCGAGGCAGGAACTTGCAGTATGATCTGGCACGGGCGGGCGTCATGGCCCGGGAGAGCTCTTCTTCGGGCTCGTCCGAGCTACCCAGATCTGTCGGGATTTTTTACGGTTTTATGCTTTAATCTCGACCCTTGATTTGTATTAACCCCCTTAAAGTATATATAAACCCCCCTCTTTCATGTTTTAGGTTACTATTCACACAAAGAGACATCAACTTGGGGTTTAGTGAAAGAGGAGAGAGAAAATAACATTAAACTCATCCATTAATGCTTGTATTGTTCATCCATTGTTGCCATTAATCAAAAGTGCTTGCTTGGTGGGTTAATTCTCCCAGTGCTCGGGTTTTCCCACGTTATTCAGTGTGTTTTCATTGCTTTCCTATTTGTGCTTAGTTTCATAACTTTTCATTAGTTGTTGATTAGTGTTAATTACAAGTAATTAGTGTTTTGCTTAGTCTAATTCTCAACAAATGGTATTAGAGCCAAGGTTAATTTTGGTGTAGTTGAATTAGATTAGTGTGCAAAACTAGTTATTTGGTGATTGGAGTTCAAAGTTTTTTACTTTGTTGATATAAAGTTGTGATCTTTGAACTTGGATTGCTGTTCAACAATGGAGGATGAGAAGGTGAGATATGAGAAGTTTGATGGGAAAGATTTTGGCTTTTGGAAGATGCAAATAGAGGACTATTTGTACCAAAAGAATCTTTTCCTACCACTTGAAAGCAAAAGGTCAAGTGGTATGAAGGAGGATGAATGGAAAGTGTTTGACCGACAAGCTCTTGGTGTGGTGAGATTGACATTGGCCCGGAGTGTGGCTTTTAATGTCAAGAAGATGAAAACAACGGCGGAGTTGATGCAAATTCTATCAAATATGTATGAGAATCCCTCGGAAATTAACAAGGTGTATTCGATGCGTTGGTTGTTTAATCTTGAGATGGTTGATGGAAGTTCGGCCGCCGAACACATAAATGAGTTCAATTCGATTATTAGCCAATTGTCTTCGGTTGATATCAAGTTTGAAGATGAAGTTAGGGCATTGATTTTGATGTCTTCTTTGAATATATCATGGGATACGGTGGTTTCCGCCATTAACAGCCCTTCAGGGAAGGAGAAGTTGGTATATGACAATGTGAGGGACCTTATCTTAAGTGAGAGCACTCGGAGAAAGGAGTCCGGTGATACATTGGGTGGAGCTTATCATAGTGGTAATAGAAGACAACAAAAGGGGAATGAAAAGCAAGGGTGATCGAAGTCTAGGGGGCGAAGTAAGTCGAAGGGTGGTGCTCATCTTGTATGTTGAGGTTGCGGTGTGAAGAGACACACTAAAAGAGAGTGTCCCAAGCCCAAGAAGAAGGGTGGTGTGAATCATAAGAATCGGGATTATGCAAGTTCATCCGTTAGTGTTGCATCCGATGAACTTGGTGATGCTTGAGTGTTGATAGCCCAATTGAGTCTTGGATCATTGATTCGGGAGCTTCGTTTCATTCCTCTACATGCAAGGAGCTATTTTGCAACTTCAAGGGTGGGATGTTGGGGAAGGTTTATTTAGCCAATGATCTACCTTTGGATATTATGGGGAAAGGGGAAGTTATGATCAAGACTTCAAGTGGGAGCCTATATGGAAACTTCAAGATGTTAGGTTTATACCCAAGTTGAAAAAGAATTTGATTTTGGTGGGTCAATTGGACTCATGTGGTTATAGAACCATGTTTGGTGACGATGCATGGGAGGTAACCAAAGGAGATATGGTGGTGGCTCGTGGCTCTAAAACCGGCACGTTATACACTATCATAGGGTGTAAAAGCATAGTTGCTACAACCATGGAAAGTGACACCGAACTATGACATACTAGGCTTGGGCACATAAGTGAGAAGAGGATGAAGATTCTAGCTTCAAAGGGTAAGTTGTCGGTTTTGAAATCAATCGACATGGAATTTTGTGAGAGCTGTGTCTTTGGAAAGCAAAAGAAAGTGTCCTTCACAAAAACCAAGAAGTCTTTGAAAGATGAGAAGCTAGAGCTAATGCACACGGATGTATTTGGACCTTCCCTCATCAATTCCCTTGGTGGCTCACTGTATTTTGTGACCTTCATTGATGACTTTAGCCGGAAAGTATGGATTTACTTTATGAAGCACAAGTTCGAGGTGTATGAAACCTTCAAGGTTTGGAAGGCGGAAGTTGAGAATCAATCGGGCAAGAAGATAAAGGATATCAAGTCCGATAATGGAGGTCAGTAAGAGTTGGAAGCTTATAAGAAGCTCTTTCAAGAGCATGACATTATTTTGGTGAGGACTATTCCGGGGAAACCTTGCCAAAATGGGGTAGCGGAGAGGATGAATAGAACACTACTTGAGAGGGCAAGGAGCATGAGGATCCATGCGGGTCTTCCTAAGTGCTTTTGGGCCGATGCCGTGAGCACCGCAGCATACTTGATCAATCGATCTAGTATTCCCTTGGAGTTCAAGATTCTGGAGGAAGTTTGGAGTGGTAAAGAGGTATGTCTTTCACACTTGAGAACTTGTGGTTGTGTTGTCTATGTTCAATTCGAAAAGCGTGATAAGCTTGACCCAAAGGCCATTAAATGCTACTTCATCGTATTTGGGATCCTAAGAACTGTGTGGTGATTAGGCATTGTGATGTGACCTTTGATGAGAAGTCCTTGTATAAGGATAATCTTGGTCGAGATTCAATTGAGAGAGGATGGATTGGAGATGAGCGATAAATAATTGAGGTAGATGATGTTTAAGCTTCTCAACAAGATGTTCAAGCTCCCAATGTTGATGAATCTAGTGATTTGGAGGATGATCCTCTTGATGACATGGATGATGAGGTTTAAGGTGAACCAAGCACTCCACAAGCTACCTCCACCCCTCAAGTGAGGAGATCTTCAAGGTCTATCAAGCCACCGGATCGATACTCTCCATCATTGGACTACTTGTTGTTGACTGATGCTGGTGAACCGGACTACTATGGTGAAGCAATGAAGTCTAGGGAATCGTCTAAGTGGGAGCAAGCCATGAAAGATGAGATACTCATTGATGAAGAACAAGACTTGGGTGTTGTGTGAACTACCCAAGGGAAAGAGAGCACTATCCATTTCAAGGCAAGGCTTGTGGTAAATGGGTTTTCACAAAAAGAAGGGGTTGATTATCAAGAGATCTTTGCTCCGGTTGTGAAGCTTACCACTATTAGAATCTTGTTGGCAATAGTGGCTTCCGAAAATCTTTTTCTTGAGCAAATGGATATGAAAACATCGTTTTTACATGGGGATTTGGAAGAGGATCGGGTGAGCACTTTGTCACTGCCTCAAGGCAGGAACTTGCAGTATGTTCTGGTCTGAGTGGGCGGCTCTTAGGCCTGGGCGGGCTCCTCTTCAGGCTCGTCCGGGCAACCCAGATATGTCGGGATTTTTTTATGGTTTTAAGCTTTAATCTCGACCCTTGATTTGTATTAACCCCTTTAAAGTTCATAAACCCCCTCTTTCATGTTTTAGGTTACTATTCACACAAAGAGAGATCAACCTAGGGTTTAATGAAAGAGGAGAGAGAAATAGCATTAAACTCATCCATTAATGCTTGTATTGTTCATCCATTGTAACCATTAATCAAAGGTGCTTGCTTGGTGGATTTTTTCTCCCGGTGCTCGGGTTTTCCCAAGTTATTCGGTGTGTTTTCATTGCTTTCCTATTTGTGCTTAGTTTCATTACTTTCCATTAGTTGTTGATTAATGTTAATTACAAGTAATTAGTGTTTCGCTTAGTCTAATTCTCAACAGTTGGAAAATTATTTGAAATATATGATTTAAATTGAATGAGTTGAAGATTGAAATCCAATTTTGTTTGTGCGCCCAAAGATAGTTGAATCATGCTATATTAGATCTCAACTTAAGCAAACCCGACAATATCTTACACATAAAATTACTCTGAATTATTTCTCATCACTTTTGTTAAAAATTTTGCTCTAAAGGAAGTCATAAAAGAAAATGATGCAAATATTATTTGGTATGCTCTGTAGTTGGAAGTTGTGCTTAGCTTAAATCAATGGACATGAGATGAGTCAAATATAAATTGAATGTAGACAGTGTATTATTCTGATACACAACAAGTGAACCTGAAAGAACCATAAGTCATCAAAATAAACTCATCAATGGCAAAAGTTTGTTTAATCATATGAATGAAAGAGCGGTTTTCGCCATTTTCTTTATAAATGAATTGGGTAGATTGTTGCAGAGAGATACGCATGAACGCATCCCTGAAAACATACTACTAACATGGCAAAATGTTTTTATTTATTTATTTAGGGAAGTCTCAAGAGCCATTCTCCTTAATATGTTCATTGAGAGAGAACCCTCTTAAGAGGAAAGCTTCCCCTTCCCTAAAAAAACCCTTCCCTGTGAAAATCCCCAGGGGGCCTCGCAGCAGCCGGAGTAGCCTCAACGCTCTGTTTGTGGCCTTGAGCTCCCCATGTCTTTATGGTTTCTCCTTTTTGCTTTCTTTTTTGGTATCCTAACCTTACACCACCGTTTGATGTGGGGGAAAAAACCCTAAACTTTTAGGTGTCACGCCGCCTCAGTGGTTCGACGTGTCGATGGTCCGACAGCAGGGGAGGTGGGTCGCACGACATGCTGGAGGCCTTACTGGCGGCGTGTCGATGGTGGTCATACGTAGTAAGTTCTTGGGGTGGTTCTTCTTTTAGTTTCTTGCGATTTTGGTTCAGTTTATGTGTATTTGTCTTGCTTGGTAGATCTTGCTTTTCTATGACGATGAATGATCTAGCAAATCAGATTAATAACAAAGTTCATCCTGGAGTTGACCATGCTAAGATCTAAGATAGGTATAACTTTAGGTATCCATGTGTTGGTGAAGAACATAGGTGCTTATCTCTATCAAGATCCTTGTTCTCAGGTTCAATTAGAACCTAAATGCGTAGTTGTTCGATCTTCTTCTTTAAGGATTGTAGGTTTCAGTTTCAATATTCGGATAAGGTGGTTGTGTGAGGAATTAAAGAAATTCAATTCACTCTATGTTCCTGTGATGCCTTTGGATGTCATCACAAATAAAAAATGTATCTCGTGTGAGGCTCTCCAATTTGATTGGGGAAAGTTTTGACCTCCACAAATGCCGAGTTTTTGCCTCTTGAGCAAAAACTCATGCTCTGCCCTCAGTGCAGGGTACGAAGTTACGAAAGAAAGTGATTTCCTTCGCAGTTCCACCTTTAGAATCCCAAGAAGACTTGTTACTTCAACGGCCCTGGGATTTACTATCTTGTGAACATGTGGTTCTACAAGACCAACTTTGGCAATCCGTCTTTGAAGATCATTTTGATTTAGTCTATCGACAATATCCATCACATATCAACGGTCCATTAGATGCAAGAAACCAAGGTCATCTGCAACAATGACTCCCAAGGGAAGTTCCCCATGTGGTTTCCTTCATATCCTCTGGAAACAACATGGGACAAGTTAGGTAGCATGGTGGTTTATTCCTTCAATTCAATTTTATTTTTAACGGAGTTGTAAGAGCTAGACAAGCTCATGTTAGGGTTTTTTCATTTTCGCCTTAGTTTGGATGTTTTTTTTATAGTTTGTACTTTCGTTTTTTAATTAATGCAATTTTTGTTGATGTAATAAAAAATGCTACTCGACGTGCATCCACAATACACACAATGCACATCCATTAAAAAAAAAGAGTAAGTTTAGTGCTTCATCTAACCTGTACTCACTGCACATCATAATATGTACATAAATGTTAATTCTATTATCCCACTGCATTAGGCATAAACACCTACAAAATAATGCTTCATGCCTTCCTCCGATCTGTTACTCTATATATAATTGCAACATGTATGCTTGGTATATTATTTAATAAAGTCATGTGAAGAGGAGATCAATAGACATAGAATAAAAAGAAAAATTACACTTAATGACATAAATTTTGTTTCAACTATAACCATTTACAATTTTACATGAACTTGTCACACTAACAAAAATAGCTCAAACTTGACAACTTTATACAAGTACTATTAGCACAAGACAATTTTTTTTGCACTTCCAAAATTATTGTCAATTACATTTAAATTTTATAATTAACAATACACAGAAAAACAAACCCCGCAAAACATAGAGTTTTTCACAATTTTTTAATGTTAAGAGTGTTAGACTATAGCAAAACAAAGAAAAAAGGATTTTCTTCATATTGCTTTATAAAGTAAAAGAAATCCATTTTTCGTTGGAATCAAGAGTAATTATTGAAATTCAACCTCATAATCTCGAGTGAAGTTGTAACTCAATAAAAAACAACTAAAATCAGAAAAAAAAAAGACCTAGCCATTCCCCTCTTTTTTCTCTCTAAAAACCCTAGTTTCTATAATCTAGGCGCTACCACCATCCTTTTGGGAGGTGGGCCGGTGGCAACCCCCATTTTTTTTTTTATTTGTTTCCAAGTTTTTGTTTATAATTAGACCTTCAGTCTCTCTCTCTCTCATGGAGAGTTATTCTATATATATTGGCTTACATCTATCCATATGATGTGTTTTATTTCTCTCATTGTGAGAGTTTGGGGACTTTATCTTGGGTGTTTTGTTTTCTTTTATAGATTGATTTATTGGTGAGGATTTGTCCGGCTTCACGGGAGATGTCAATTCTTCGTATACAATCAGTTGAATCAAATCAAGTTCTATGTCAAAAATACAACAAATTAATACTTGTACGTAGAAGACTGTATCAAACAGCAGTGTGAAAGAGGGTTTGCTGAATTGTAAGATCTTATCGATGATCGTGATTTTGGCATAAATAAAATTTTATCTGATCAAATTTGATATGTATTTGTTAGTTTTGATCTATTTTGTAGATGCCATATGACTTTAAATAATGAATTTATTTTAATTTTTAAATAGGAAGTTAAAATCATCATTACTTCAAATAGCTACTTGGCTCTGAACAAATAGAAAATCACACGGCCTCTTTTTGATCCTATGTGAACTGTAGTTGTATGTCCATGGACTGTAATTACGTTGGAAACCAATTTTTCTTCTACTCATGTAGATGAATTATTAAGCAAAAATACACAATTGAGTGATTGGTGTTAATAGTTGCCTAAAGTTGTCAAATTTGAGCTGATATATCTAGTGTGTATATGGTTATAGTTAGGCCAAAGTTTGTGCTAGTGAATGTAATTTTTCCTTGATAAAAGAGCAAGGGACCCGTAGGACATGAAAGAGAAAAAGAGAATAATTTACCAAAAAAGGTAATGTAGCAATTAATATAAAACTTTAAATAAATAAAAATGTTGTATTATAATTAATATGCAATGGGGGAAGTACTTCATTCAAAAATCATCAAAGGTGTATTCTCTTCACTTGAATTCTCTTGAACCTATCTGAACTTAGTCTGACTTATTGAAATTTATTAAAATTCATTTCATAAGGTTTTACATCTTATTCAAACTTATTTGAAGTCTGAACTTATATATTAAACTTGAAATTTTTTAAAGTGATAAAAACACACCCTAAATTTGATTTAACCAATCACAAATTAAAGAAGGTACGTAATAGATGAATAAAAAAAGGAAAAGGAAGGGTAAGTGGCGCCGGAGAATGCGCCGCAAAATAAGGGCCTATTCAAGTTCAAGATGAAGCAAATCCTCCTATGAGAGAGTGAAAGAGATGGGAGGGACGGTGTTCAACTTTTGTAACCCTTTCCTTCTTAACCAAACATGTTGGAAAAATTGGGGGATTGAGGTTCCTTTCCGATCATAACCCTTTTCATTATTCATTTCCCTTTCTCCTCTTCCAACCAAACCCCCCCTAGTAACCTTCAAGAACCAGAGCCAAATATAGAGCTACTCGCTAAGATGGAGCACGAGCTGCCAGAATAAGAGCTGAAGAAGTTGCAGTGTTTTAGTAATGAGAGATAAAGTGGTCGCAATTTCTTTCTTAGTTTTGAGGAGAGAAGGGGGCTTTCTAGTGTCCAATAGCTTAATAACCATGGTTAAGAGATCAAGGGTATAATGGGCAAAGCACACAATGGTTAATGTAGAATTTTTTGGTAAATAGATTTATTATTTATAAATCAAAGAGAGTTATTCTTGTCCTTTCCAATTTAAAAATATTGAATAAATTTTGTACCAAAATAACCATATGATTTAATTGTTTTTCTAGAAAAAAAACCCATGTTTGCACAACCCTCAACATCTAAAATTTGATGGCCCCTCTCTAAACCCTAACCTTTCCTATTTTCTCTTGTTGCCCCCTCTTCTTCTTTCCCCCCTCTTCATCTCTGAGAGGTTGTTACAGATGTTATTCTCATCCATGGTAAGCCCCTTTCCTTTCCTAGCTTGTTTTCAATTTCTAGTTTATTTTCTTGTTTTGTTGAATAATTCTGCCCTCTTTATGAGAGTTTCTCAAGCCCTCGATTGTATAGGGATTTTTGTCGTTTTTGTTGTGGAAGTCTATTTCTCCCGTATAGGAATTGTAAGTCTTATTTGTTTGTTTGTAGGTATGATAAATTATTCTCATTGATTGGTTAAAGTTCAAGACTATCAATATGAAGGTATTGGAAACTCAGATGTGGTCAACATTGTTTGATCAAGAATGTTCATCTCCAAACTATGTCAAAATGACAGACAGTTTCATTAATCGCTGCAAGATTCAACAAATTAATACAAGGGGCATGCGCTACTTTGGTCGATATAGTTCATTGTAGTTTCATCGAAGAAGAGTTCGATCTAATCTTGTACGATTGTAATTTGTTTTTCTTTAAAATCTATTATACACGCCGTTTGACCTTCAATTAATAAAATTTCCCTTTAAAAAAAATTCTAAAATTATTTGATTGAATTTGAAGATTTTAGGAGATAATATTATTAAGGCAAAATCCTATCTAGACACTCCCCATATCCGCGATCCCACATTACCTTTCAAAATTTTTAGCTACTTATCATATGTAGGGTGCGTCCTTTTCACCTTAAAATAAACTAGTTTCAGAACTAATAAGTTCAGATAAATTTATATAAGTTTTGACACCTGGTAAAATGAACTCAAATATGTTCGAATACATTTGAAAAGTTCAGATAAGAATTTGATCGATTATATTTAGTTGCTACAATTAGGTCCACATTGACTAGAAAAGTTAAGATAAATTCAGGAAATTCTATTTCTTATGCTACCATGAGGTCCACATTAACCACATCCGTCTGCTTTTAGTTTTTTTTTGGACAGGAAAATAGCTTAACTTTATTCAATCAACTCCAAATCATTTGTTACAAAAGACATGATCTCTACTGGGCCTTCTTCAATCCACACTCTAACCTCTCCAAAATTTCGACTAAGTTGGGCCAAGGTATGAGCAACTTAGTTCCCACTTCTATGAATATGAGAGAAAGAGATACTATTACATTTCTTTCCTAACTCCATTATGTCAAAAACAATGTTGCCAAAGCTTGAATTCTCCCTTCTCTCCTGCTGTAAATGGGTAACGAGTTTTAAACAATCACTTTCCAGCTCAATGTCCCTTAAACCCACATCTAAAGCCACGCTCAAAGAGTGCCGAGCCGCCATAGCTTCAGCCTCATCCACAGCATAAATCCCCTCCACTATGACACAAGTGGCCACCATAATGTCCCGAACCTCGTCCCTCATGATGCACCCAAACCCCACCTTTCCTTCCTTAAAAATGGCCGCATCCGTATTTACCTTGAAACTCCCTGCCATTGGTCGCACCCACGCTTTCCTACTCTTACACCCATCCTGGCTAGAATCCACCTCATTCACCATACAATCCTTGTAATCAAACGCAAGCTGCAGCGCTTTGCGGGTCACTTCTTTGAAAGTAATCTTCTTCACCTCAAAAACCCAAGCATTTCTTCTCAACCACACACCCCATAACAAACTCCAAAATAAATCCCACCATGTAGCATCTGTAATCAATTTTTCCATCGAGGCAATCCATTCACTGAACGAACCCACATGGTTGTTATGAACATCAATGCGAAGGGGAGATAATCTCCACATTGTCATCACATCATGGCATAGCAGCAGCGCATGCGTGATGTCTTCTCTCTCTTCACCACACATAGGGCACATCGAGTCTTCTACCACACCTCGCACTCTCAATTTTTCTCGGACCGGGATACCTCTATGAAGGGCACGCCAACCAAAATTCTTAATCTTTGTGGGAAGTTGAGCATTCCACAAACGTTTCCAAACACATCTTGGATGGGAAGCCGACGTCGATGCAGAGCATCTTTTATTATGCTGAAGTTCAATATAATAAGCGCTTCGAACCACGAACTCACCATGTTTTGTATGATGCCATGCCCACCTATCATCACATTGGCTTCGAGGGAGAGGAATTTTGGTGATTTCATCAATTTCCCATTTCGAAAATCATCTATTGAGCGTCTCCTTATTCCACTCACCATGAGAAATCAACTCACTTACCTTTGCGGGGCTATTCTCAGGAGGTGTGCAGCCATTAAATACTCGAAAATTTGGTAGTGTAGTCACCCAGGGATCACACCAAATATCAACACTACTACCATCCCCCACAACACGTTTCAACCCTTTTGCAAGCAATGGCCTCGATGACAGAATCGAGCGCCATGTATAGCTCGCGGTGGGGCTGATTTTAGCCTCTATAAACGAACAGTAAGGAAAATATTTAAGCTTTAGGATTTTTGCAACAAGAGAATTAGGGTACTTGACAATACGCCACGCCTATTTTGAATGAAGGGCCATGTTAAAAACATTTAAGTTTCTCATGCCGAGACCTCCTTCAGCCTTGGAATCATACAACTTCCTCCATGCCACCCAAGCCAACTTCTTTTCATCCTTCTTTTGACCCCAAAAAAATTTTTCGGCACATCTTTTCAATTTCTTCTAGGATGCTTTTTGGGATGGTAAAACACTGCATTGCATAGGTAGGGATTGCTTGCGCTACCGCTTTCAAAAGCACTTCACGCCCTGCTTGAGAAAGATACACTTCCTTCTAACCCTTCACTTTTTCAAGACTCGTTCTTGAATAGTTTGGAAAACTTTCTTCTTTGATCCCCCAATGTAAGTCGGGAGGCCAAGATATTTTTCGGGATTCTTCAACTGCCTTAAAGGATAACTTCATCTGAAGGATTTGTTTTTTTTACAAGATCGATGTTTCGACTGAAAGACAATTCCGATTTTTCCATTTTCAGTTTTTGTCCTGAAGTAGCTTCATAGGTTGAGAGAATATCAAGAACCTTACTCACTTCCTCTTCATTTGCTCTGGTGAATAAGAGGCTATCATCTGCAAAAAAGAGGTGAGAAATCGCATTCACTTTCTTCCCTATCTTTAAGCCATGAATTTCTTTTTTTTGCTTCAAAGATCACGCAAAGAAAGAAGACAAGCCTTCAAAGACATATTATGAACAGTAAAGGGGGGAGAGGATCCCCTTGCCTTAAGCCCCTAGAAGGGAGAAACCGCCTAGTAGGTTGTCCGTTTATCAAGATAGAGAGAGATGTAGATTTTACAGCCCCTAGAAGGGAGAAACCCCAACTTCAACATCATCTGCTCCAGAAAGCTCCATTCCACTCTGTCATATGCTTTGCTCATGTCCAGCTTAAGCCCAAGATAACCTTCTTTCCCCGTTTTCTTCTTTCTCAAGTAATGGAAACACTCATAAGCAACTAAAACAATATCAGTGATCAGGCGCCCAGGAACAAATCCACTATGAGACTCATGTGTAACATCGGGAAGGACTCTTTTTAATCTATTAGCAAGCACTTTGGAGACCAGTTTATAGAGAACATTACATAGACTAATAGGCCTAAAATCCACAGGAGACTCACAAACTTTCTTTTTAGGAATTAAAACAATGTAAGTCTGATTTAGAGAGCCTATATCACCACCATTATTCAGAATATCAAGAAGTTTTGTCTCCACATCAGCACCAATTGTACTCCAAAACTTTTGATAAAACAGAGCACACATACCATTTGGGACCGGGGCTTTAGTCGGATGCATCTGCTTCAAAGCTTGTCTGATTTCATCTGCAACGAACGGTTCAGCGAGCATTTGAGTCATAGGGGCCGTGAGTTTTGTGTTGATCTTAACAAGGACCAGATCCATCTCCACTAGACCATTTCCCGTGAACGTATTCTCAAAATGTTGAACAAAGATTTCCGCCACTTCTTCTTCCTCCTCATACACAATCCCCGCCTCGTCTCTGATGCTATCAATATTATTTCTGGCTGCTCTTTGCTTTGCTTTTGCATGGAAAAACTTCGAGTTATTATCCCCGTATTTTGACCAATCTTGTCTGCTTCGTTGCTTCCAAAAAAGCTCCTCCCTCCTCTCAAGTTTGTCCATTCTTCCATCAATAGCCTGCATTTGAGCTATATTTTCCACCGTGGGCTCCTCCTCCATCAACATACCCATCTGTAATGTACACTCTCTCATCTCTTTTGCAAATTCACCAAACTTATTCTTGCTCCACTTTCTCAACTCACTAGCAGTGCGAGTTATATTACCAATCACATCATCACCACTCCTCCATGCCTCCTTTACTGCATCTCCACACGACTCCTCTCTCAACCACATCTCCTCAAATCTAAAAAGCCGCTTCAATCTACGCTTGTTTGGAGGAACAATGCGTTTTTTAATGCTCAACACCAAAGGGAGGTGGTCTGATTTTCTTTTCTCTAGGTGGATGACAAAAGAGCCACTATACATATCCTTCCATTCACTAGTGGCGCAGAATCTATCAAGTCTTTCTTGCAAGTTCTTCTCTCCCCCTTGATTATTCGTCCAAGTGAAAGGGTGCCCATTGTAGTATAATTCATCGAGATTACATTGATCCAAGGCATCTCGAAACATAGCAGCATGCTCAAAATTGAACTCCCCCCTCCTTGTTTTTCCTTGGACCACAGCATAAGGTTAAAATCTCCACCACATAGCCACGGTAAATGGGTGGTATGTGATAGAAATTCAACAGCGCACAAGTTTTCGCTTTATTCTCATCTTCCTGATAGCCATAGAGACCTGTAAATCGCCATTCACTTCCACCTTGAAAGCTCACAATTGCATTAATATGATTAAGGGAGAAAGAAGTAATAGTTACTTCCCACTCCTTTTTCCACAATAGCGCAACACCCCCTCGTCGCCCCCTTCCATCACCTCCACAATCTACCGCTACCATACCATCCATTCTCAATTTTTGTTTCACTCTCTCCATCTCAATCTGACGCAGCTTGGTTTCTTGAAGAAAAACCAACTTAGAGTGCTCATTAATGACGATACGCCGCAACGCATCGACTGCCGGGATGCTCCCCAAACCCCGACAATTCCATGAAAGGATGTGACTCATTGGTCACCAAGAGCACTATGAGTGGGGCCCGCCACTATTTCAGCAGTCATCACATCTTCCATCACCTCTCCTGTATCGTGCATTAACACTCTTCTTTTATTCATCCCTTCACCATCCACCAATATAGGATCACCATCATCTTCCTCTCTCTCCATAGTCTTCCGTCTGCATTTACTTGCTACATTTTCATTTTAAGAAATCAAATTTAACTGTCAACTATGATCTTATTATATTCAACTTGATATGTAGATTTATAATATCAAATTTTTATAATTTTTACTTCAATAGAATATGAGATGTTTCTTGGCATAAAAAAACGTCTTAAAAACTTCTCAAAAGCAAATGTAGTAAGTAAATTAAATAAAGACAGATAGAGCAGGATTATTTATGGCATAAAATCCAACATATGCAAGTCATTGTTTCTTGGTTAAAGTCAAGGCACGTGATTATACTTTGATTCCGTTTCGTATAGTTTGTTCAAATCGGACATGTAAAGTATCGAAAGAGCCATTTAAGGACCCCACTACAACAATTGGTCGATAGAATACATAGTTTGTGCATGTTCAGTGGTCTTGTTAATTAGAAACTCGAGTACTATGATTTCGAGATAATATTCAAGATGGAAGATTTCAACTCGGGAACGATTAGGAAGAATCCAAGCCGCAGACGCCTTTGCCTTTGTTAATCTTTTCTGAGATTTTCTTACGGTTTTATAGTATATGAGAAAATAAAGATGAATTTTAAGAAGAAAGTTTTACGACACTTGTGAATTGTGATAGCGAATAGGGTGAAAGTTCGGTGTACGGTTTGGATTTTGGCCTAATTCAATCAGATCCAAATAAAATTTGGATTTTAATTTTCAATCCAAATCCAAACCAATTAGATTTTGAGTCCAAACCAATCCAATATGGATTTTCAGACACTAGATTGGATCCGATCCGAATTATCCAATTTTTCTAAAATCCATTTTCTCGATGAAATAAAATTGGTGCGAGTATCAAAATAAAATGTTCGATAATAGAAGTAATTCGTACAATCCCGTAAAAATTCATTAATAAACTAATAACAACTAATAATTCATTACAAATTCATAATTCATTACCCCTAAAAAAATTCATAATTCGTTACAACCGAAGGTTCAACAACAGTACATCGAAAAAAAGGCTGCAAATTTGTACGAAACCGGATTTTCCTTGCGTGCGATATCCAAAATATGCTCTTTTGTCCGCCCAACCTAACTCCTTATAACAACATGTTCAACTACATAGCAGGTAGTAATAAATTAGGGTTTTAACTTATAGGGGAAAGGAAGGGCTGTCGGACCATTTGGGATTTTTTTTAAAAAAAAAATCATTTAAGCCCAATCATAAATAAATAACATAGGACCTATTTACTATTTGATTATTTTGGATTTTTGGATTCAATAACTCTCAATACGATCTAATCTGATTTTTCAAAAAAATTCAATCTGATTTTAAAAAAAAACCTCAATTTGAATCCAATCCAAACATAGTTCGAGTCCAATCAGAATTATTTATTCGGTTTGGATTGGATTGGATTGGATTTCAGTTTTTATCTGAATAAGTTTCAGCCCTAATAGCGAACCTTTTTGTCTTAAAACACGGTATAATTAAAATAAGATAACAGTAGGTTTATTAGTGATTATTTGAATGACATCCGATGCATGAGAAGTAGAGTTTTTTATATAGTAAAAATTGGGTGAGTTGTTTGGTTAACGATATGTATGCAAAAGTAGAAGATGCGGATTTTATATATGCTTGTTCATATACTCTTTTCTTCTTCAAAAAAAAAAAAAAAAAAAAAAAAAAGAAAAAAAAACAAATGACCCGCTAAGCTGAAAACCCGAAAGGGCGGCTTAGGTAAAATTGGGGGCCCGGCTAGGTTGAAAACCCGAAAGGGCAACCTAGGCAAAAAAAGTGGCTAATTTGAGCGGGTGAGAAAGTGAGCAAAAAGAACAAATTTGAGTGGCTAGGATGAAAACCCGAAAGGGCTCCTAGGCAAAATGAGAGATAAAAGAAAAGAGAGAAAAGTTACTCATCTCATTTGCCGGCGTGGTTGACATAAGGATGGAGGAGTATAGGAGTGTTTTGGGTAGGACTAGGCTTGATGATTGGTGTGTGAAATGTAAGTCTCACTTGAGGATGTTGGAGATTCGATTGTAGGGAGGATTGATGAGTTCAAGCATAGGGGTGTCAACTTGACCCTTTGTGATTGACTCTATATATTTTTGTGATTTGTGGCTTGATGGTGGGTGTGCGTAGTAGATGTGTGAGTGTTCTTTGAGGTCTTTTCAGAACATGGTCACACATGACTCTATTTTTGGTTGAGCATGGGGGAAGTATGCTTAAGAGTAGCGAAGTTAGGTGTAGGTTAGTTGCTACTATGGAGTATGAGAGGGGCGCTAGAGTGGATGTTAGTTGATGTTGGACATGGATCGTTATTCGTTGTTGGTGCATGTTTTAGGCCTTGTGAGGTTATCTAGTTGTTCATTGCCTCTTGCTTACTCGAGGACGAGCAAGGTCTAAGCATTTTTGTTAAGTCCACATTTTACTCTTATTTTGGCACATTTTGAGGGATATTATGTTGTGACTTGGATGAATTTGAGTAGATTTATACCCAAGTGATAGGAATTGATGAGAAATGTTGAAATTATGAGAGGAGTATGCATTTGTGGCTCATTTAGAGGTTTAATGGCACCATGCTAGGTCCAAGATGGAAGTAACTAGGCTTCCTATAAGGTCCAATTATGTTGGAAGCCGCACTTGAAGAGTCCAAGGAAGAAAAGAGACATCGGTTCCACCACGAGTCGCGGCGTTGGCAGCAGCTTGCGGTGGAATGCCGAGAGCTTACCGCGACTCGCGGTCATTGGCGCGACTCGCGGTATTGGGCGCGACTCGCGGTATTGGGCGCGACTCGCGGTATACACCGCGAATCGCGGTAACGCGGGCAGCGTCCGTTATGTTGTTTTCTCGCTTTTATGTTTAGGAGTTATGTTATTTTTAAAGGCAGTTTTTATGCACGATTTTTATTAGAGTTTTAGCCCTAGCTTTCATTTTGTATGCAAAAACTTGGAGTTTGGAGACGAATTTGATCAAGTACTTTGGGATTCTTCTACAATTCAAGCAATCTTAATAAGTTTTACTCTTCTCTCTCTTAATCTATTTAATTATGTACTCAATTATGCTTATCGTTCTTATCGCCATGATTAGTGAGTAGTACTTCTATCTAGGATTATGTTGAGCCCTATTATGGATTGATCATGTAGATTGTTGCTCCAATTCCCATGTTATTGAATTATATGCTTAGGGTTTGACAAGATTGTGTTTGTAGTCAATTTTGCATCTTACTTTAACCCTACTTTTTATTATCAACGAAAGTTGGAATGGAAATTAGGATCATATGTTTGTTTGCTAAATTATCATTTCATTAATTAAGTTCATCAACGAAACTTGGGTCTTAGTTCGGATAATCTTGTCATTGATTTAAATTCTCCCATGAAAATAGATGAGAATTGGAATTAGGATTTAATTGACATTGGCTCTTAATGCTTCTAATTGTGTATCTAAGCCATGAAAATAGGAATCATACATGTTAGTTAGGCCTTTTTCTATCATGAAAGTGAGTTTTAGGTATTGTTGGATGATTTGGGATTTAGTTTCGGTTCGCAGCTGTGCTTTATTACTAAATCATAAGGGAATGTCATTCTTACCTAAGCTATAATTGAATAATTGGGAAGTGAGTTATGGTTTGATCAATTCATAGTAGTGGTGATACTTAATCTTAGTGTTTTAACTATCATATTCATATAGTTTGTCATATTCTGTCGTTTGTTTAGCCTTTAGTTCATATACTCTTCCTCATTTCTGGATTGTGTAACTACTTCATAATCTAAAATCAAGTAGTGGTTAATCTTATACCTCCCTGAGTTCGACCCGTATGTGCTACGACACCGTACACTTGCGGCATTAAAATAAAACCATAACAAGTTTTTGGCGCCGTTGCCGGGGAGGTAACGGATTAGAATTATTTTGATTATAGATTTAATAGATTACACCTGTTACCTTTGTTCTTGTTCATTTCTTCACTAGTTGTTGTTTCCGAATGCGCAGGCGATCGCGATCTGTAGATCACGTGGTCTTTGATCCCGAGATAGAAGCCAAAGCTAGGAGACTCAACGCTGAGAGAAGAAGAAGGGAGCAGGAAAATATTCGGAGAGAATCAATGGCTCGTCCTCTTCGCGAATATAATATGCCGGATGTCACATTTACATCTAGCATTGCCAGGCCTACTGTTGATGCCAACAACTTTGAGATCAAGATCCAATTGATCAATTTCATACAACAAGATCGCCTTCAACGGGCAATCCTATGGAGAACCCTAATGAACATATCAATGCTTTTCTCGAAAAATGTGATACAGTGAAGATTACTGGGGCCTCTGATGAAGCTCTTCGCCTCCGCTTGTTCCCTTATTCCTTGCGAGACAGAGCAAAAGAATGGTTGAAGAGTCATGAAGCGAACAAGTTCACAACTTGGACTTCACTAGCCACAGCTTTTTGTCAGAAGTACTTTCCTCCTGGGAAAACGGCCAAGCTACGCAACGCAATCACATCCTTCACTCAGTTGGATGGTGAATCACTTTATGAAGCTTGGGAACGATACAAGGATCTACAAAGGCAGTGTCCTCATCATGAGATCCCAACATGGCTCCTTATTTAGACATTCTATAATGGGTTGACTCATGAAGTCCGAATCTCTATTGATGCTGCGGCCGGTGGTGCTCTCATGGGCAAGACGGCCGATCAAGCCAAGGCTTTGCTTGAGGAGATGGCTGCTAACAGTTACCATTGGTCTAGTGATCGGTCTACTTCTAAGAAAGGTGGCAAGTATGATGTTGATGCACTAACCTCACTCTCTAGTAAGGTTGACGCTCTATCTCAACAGATCAGGAATATATCAGTTGGTCCTAGTGCCGAGATGAATGCTTTCCAAGGGAATAATGCAAGTTCTACTTATGGGGATATGGATTTTGTAGAGCAAGAGCAAGCCAATGCTGTGTATGGTAATGCTCGACCTCGAAACGACCCCTATTCAAACACATACAATCCGGGTTGGAGGAATCATGAGAACTTTTCTTGGAGCAACAACCAACCTCAAGCACCACGCAATTCCAATCCTCCCGGGTTCCAAAGACAAACAACAAGGTCAACCTTCTCAAAGAACCTCCTCAAAAAATCATATACCGATTCCTTGCTCGAGAGACTCCTTGCTACCTCCGAGGAAACTAACAAGAAGATTGATAGGATGGATGCTCATAACAAGATAGTTGACACTCAAATTGCGCAACTAGCTCAACAAATGTCCCATGTGACTCAACAGGTGACTCAACTTCAAAAGGGACCACCCCAATTTTCGGGGCAGCTGGAACCGAATCCAAAGGGTCACCAAAATGTAAGTGCAATTACTTTGAGGTGTGGAAAAACTTTAGAGGAGCCTAGTAAGCTAATTGTGACACCATCAAAGGTTGTGGGAGACACTTCCGAGAGTGTTGATGATGTAGTTGATAAGGAGGACCCTATTGAAGAGGTTGAGAAAGCATCACCAAAGCCTTCCCGAGTCTATGTTGAGCCGGCTCCTTTCCCTCATCGGTTGGCAAAGGCTCGAATTGAGAAGAAATACGGGAAATTTCTTGAGTTATTGAAAGGTATGCACCTTAACATCCCGTTCCTTGAGGCTATTTCTGAGATTCCTACATATGCTAAGTTCTTGAAGCAACTCTTGTCCGGCAAGCATAAAATTTGTGAAGCTTCTACGGTGGAACTCTCTCAAGAGTGTAGTGCTATTCTTCTTAACAAGCTTCCTCCAAAATTGAGTGATCCTGGAAGTTTCTCCATTCCATGCTCTATTGGGGACGTGACTATTCAAAGGGCACTTTGTGATCTTGGAGCTAGTGTAAGCCTCATGCCTAACACTATCTTCAAGAAGCTTAACTTCGGTGACCTTAGCCCTACCTGCGTCTCTCTACAACTAGCGGATAGGTCTATCAGATACCCTTTGGGTGTTTTGGAGGATGTACCCCTCCAAGTGGGCAAATTGACTATTCCATGTGACTTCTTTGTCATGGAGATGCCAGAAGATGTACATACGCCAATTATCTTGGGTAGACCATGCCTTGCCACTGCGGGAGCTTTGATTGATGTGAAAAGTGGCAAATTGTCTCTCAATGTGGGTGAAAACAAGGTGGAATTTGAGCTGCACAAGGCGTTGAACGCTCCTTCTTTGGGAGACACTTGTTACCGGGTTGATGTTGTTGAGAGATGGGATGAAGATTTACCTATGGAGAGTACGGATGATGATGCTCTTCAACGATGCTTAAACAACAATGGGGCTTGTGATGAAGATACTATAGCATATGAGAAGATGTTAGATGATGCACCGGTTTGTGCGCCCGACAGTCCCTCAATCAAGGTCCTACAGGTTGAAGCCACAACTAAGGAGTGTTCTAAGCCTCCTGAGGTAGAGTTGAAACCCCTCCCTTCTCAGGTAAAATATGCTTTTGTGGGTGAAAACTCAACCTATCCCATTATTGTCAATAGTGCACTTAATAATTCTCAACTTGAACGGTTGCTATGTCTTGTTCGCAAGTACATAAGTGTTATTGGGTATACTATTGATGATCTTAAGGGGATAAGTCCATCTTTCTGTACTCATAGAATTTTGTTAGAACAAGAAAATGCTTCATCTATTGAGTCACAGCGCCGCCTTAATCCTAATATGAAAGAAGTTGTGAAGAAAGAAGTTTTGAAACTTCTTGCGGCCGGCATTATCTACCCTATCTCCGATAGTAAGTGGGTAAGCCCGGTTCAAGTTGTTCCTAAAAAAGGGCGGCATGACGGTTGTGAAGAATGAAAAAGGTGAACTCATCTCTACTCGCACTGTCACTGGATGGAGAATGTGCATCGACTACCGTAAGTTGAACAAGGCCACACGTAAGGATCACTACCCTCTTCCCTTCATTGATCAAATGTTGGAGCGTCTTGCTAAACATTCCTTCTTTTGTTACTTGGATGGATTTTCTGGTTTTTTTCAAATCCCCATCCATCCAAGTGACCAAGAGAAGACGACTTTTACATGTCCCTATGGCACCTTTGCTTATCGAAGGATGCCGTTTGGACTATGTAACGCTCCAAAGAACCTTTCAACGATGCATGATAGCTATTTTTTTCGAGCTTATAGAACACTCTATGGAGGTTTTCATGGATGACTTCTCTGTTTATGGTCCTTCTTTTGATGCATGTTTGATAAACCTTGAAAAAGTGTTGCGTAGGTGTCAAGAAGTCCATTTAGTGTTAAATTGGGAGAAGTGTCATTTCATGGTACAAGAGGGAATAGTTTTGGGTCATGTTGTATCTGATAAGGGTATCGAAGTGGATAGAGCAAAAGTCGAAGTCATAGAGAAGCTTCCACCCCCGATCAATGTAAAAGGGGTGAGGAGTTTCCTTGGTCATGCGGGGTTCTACCGCCGTTTTATCAAGGATTTCTCTAAGATCTCTAGGCCTTTGACCGAGCTCCTAGCCAAAGATACTCCATTTGTGTTTACTGATGCTTGTCTTGAAGCTTTCCACAAGTTGAAGAGTGCATTGATTTCAAAGACCTATTATTCAACCTCCGGATTGGACTCTTCCATTCGAGTTGATGTGCGATGCCAGTGATCATGCCGTGGGTGCTGTGTTGGGGCAAAAGCGTAATGGCAAGATGCATGCCATTTACTATGCTAGCAAAACCTTAGATGGTGCTCAGGTGAACTACACCACCACTGAAAAGGAGTTGCTAGCCGTTGTGTTTGCAGTGGAGAAGTTCCGGTCTTATTTGGTGGGATCGAAGGTGATCGTGCATACGGATCATGCGGCTCTCAAGTTTCTATTGAGCAAGAAGGATGCCAAACCCCGTTTGATTCGTTGGATATTGCTTCTCCAAGAGTTTGACATGGAGATCAAGGATAAGAAAGGGACTGATAATGTTGTGGCTGACCATCTTTCCCGTCTCACATTGGACGCCCGAGCAGATGATCTTCCAATCGATGACTCCTTCCCTGATGATCAGTTGTTTGGTATTTTCTCTACTACAATTGGTCAATCTCCTTGGTTTGCTGACATTGTTAATTTTCTTGCTAGTGGAGTACCCCCTCCCGATTATTCATCATATCAACGCAAGAAGTTCTTTCATGATGTCAAATATTATTTCTGGGATGACCCTTGTCTCTTTAAATCTTGTGCGGATGGGGTCCTCCGCCGTTGTGTACCGAAAGAGGAGGTGACCTCTATCCTGTCTCATTGCCATGATATTCCTTGTGGAGGCCATGCTAGTACTTCTAAAACCGCTGCAAAGGTGTTGCAATGCGGGTTCTATTGGCCTTCTCTGTTCAAGGATGCCCACCGTTTTGTCAAGGCATGTGATAGATGTCGGCGCAACGGGGAATATTTCGCGCCGAATGAAATGCCTCTCAATTTCATTCTCGAGGTTGAGATATTCGATGTATGGGGTATTGACTTCATGGGACCATTTCCATCTTCTTATTCGAATAAGTTTATCTTGGTAGCCATTGACTATGTATCTAAGTGGGTAGAGGCCTTGGCTTCTCCAACGAACGATGCCCGTGTGGTTTCCAAGTTCTTCAAGAAGGTAATTTTCCCCCGCTTTGGTGTTCCCCGCGTTGTGATTAGTGATGGAGGAAGTCACTTTATTGAACGTAAGTTCGAAGCTCTTCTTAAGAAATACGGTGTGCAACATCGTGTCGGTCTTTCCTACCATCCACAAACAAGTGGACAAGTTGAAATTTCAAATAGGGAGATCAAATCTATACTTGAGAAGACCGTGGCTAGATCGCGCAAAGATTGGTCTCTTAAGTTAGATGATGCGCTATGGGCGTATAGGACGACCTTCAAGACTCCTATTGGTACCACGCCTTATCGTTTAGTATATGGAAAAGCATGTCACCTGCCTGTCGAGCTAGAACATAGAGCATTTTGGGCTATCAAGTGCCTTAATTATGACTTTGACCGAGCGGGTGAACGCCGAGCTTTACAATTGAATGAACTTGATGAGCTCCGCTTAGATGCTTATGAGAGCTCGCGCATTTACAAGGAGCGCACTAAGAAGTGGCATGACAAGCGGCTCATGAGGAAAGAGTTCCACATTGGAGACTCCGTCCTCTTATTCAACTCCCGATTGAAGCTTTTTCCAGGCAAGCTGCGTTCTAGGTGGTCTGGACCATTCCGGGTCACCAAGGTTTTTCCCTATGGTTCGGTGGAAGTCACTAGTGAAGCGAGTGGCTCGTTCAAGGTGAATGGAAGTCGCCTCAAGCACTATGTCACCGGTGACCCTATTGAAGGCAAGCAAGTTTATTTCCTATCTCTTCCACCAACTGCCGCATGATTTTAAGGAGTCGAACTCATTGACTTTAAACGAGCGCTTTTCGGGAGGCAACCCGAGTTCTACACCTACTTCCTTTTTCATTTTTGTCCCTTTTCCTTTTTGTGTGATTTTGTTTACATTAATGTCTTTGTGTTTGTTTTTGGTGTGCTTATAGGTTGGAAAAAAAAAAAAAAAAAAGGTGGAAAAAGAAGCTGCAGCACCCTCACAGGCACGAGTCGCGGCGCATTGCCTCAGCTCGCGGCAGAATACCAAGAGCTTACCGCGACTGGCGGCCTTCACCGCGCATCGCGGCACTAACGCGACTCGCGGTTTTCAAGGTAAGTTGAATCGGGTTTTTAAACCCGCGTCTCTCTCTCTCTTCCCTCACTCTTTTCTCTCGACTTTGCCTTTCTCCCTCAACAAAATTTTCGTCCCTCTCTCTTCTCTCACTCCCCTCCCTCCACCATATCAACCACCACCACCACCACCACCACATATCTTCACCACCCTCCTCCTCTTTTCAGCCCCTTCTACTACAAAAATCCACCCCAACCTTCTCCTAAACCCTATTTCAACCCACATTACACAAAATCCATCCACTATCATAAACCCTAGAAATTGGGGGTTTTTACATTGAGGCTTATTTGGTGCAATTGGAGAGTGCAATCAACCACATTGGGCACTAGCTTGGTAAATTTGGCATTGGAGTGCATCCCTTGATCTCCTAGAGGTATAAATTTCACATTCCTACCTTCCTTTGATACAGCTTGAATTCCTTGTTCTAGCTTCATATCTAGGATTGTTGAAATTATGTTGGTTGGATATATATGATTGTGGTTGATTGTTTTCGGTGATTGTTGGTGCTTGTTGGTTAGATAATTGGATTGTGGTTGGTATTTTTGTGCCTTGTTGTGGATTGGTTGTTGTTGGAGTGTGGATTGGAGCACTTGTGTTTGTTTTTGTTGAACTGGGAGCCCTTACACTTGTGAACCATGCCACCCCGACCCAATCGAACCAAAACAGGAGAAGCTAGCACCTCTCAATCAACCTCTAGGGTAGACACCTTGGGACTTCGTAACCTTACAGCTGAGCACCGTGGGCGTTGGGCGCGTCTCACGCTGCCTAACCGTCACATCAAGGTTACTAAGTTCGTTGATTACTCCGCACTAGAGACGTTGGGGTTAGCTGAGCCAGTCACCCAACTACTTCATAAAATTGGGCTTGAGGGTTTTGTGAACAAATGGGCACCAACCTATGAGCGTTTTACCCTAGAATTCCTTTCTACTCTAAAAAAAACCGAGGGTGAGCGTCCTGGCATTGAATTCCACCTTAATGACAAACCCTATAGCCTAACCATGCCACAATTGAAAGCTATTTTTGGTTGGTGGAACTTGAACGCCGTGAACTTCCACCGCACCAATGAGTACAATGAGGATACCTTTTGGCATGCACTCACTCAGTTGCGTAAGACTCCTAATGACAAGAGTTCCTTTTTGCGCCACCCCCCTCTTCGTTATGTGCACCGGCTACTTTCTATGGCCGTATTTGGACAAGGGGAACCCACTAACATCCCTAGCCTAGAATTGAAGGTTTTATGGTCTATGACACCAGCAGGCCGGGGTACGTCTGATCTAGCTGCAATTTGGGTAGCTCGATGTCTTGAGCTTTCTAAGCTGCAGAAAGGCAAGATCAGTGTGGGTGGCATGATCACCTTGATTGCTGAGCACCTTGGTGTGCAACCGAATGATAATGTTCGAGTATTGACCGATGATTCTTACATGTATGATCTGTCAAAGATGGTTAGTGCAAAGATGATCTCATTTGCAGGAGTGAAGGGCCGTTTTGTGTGGCTTTATGGAGGTAGGCATGTCACTTTCATGACCCTACCTCAACCTGCTCGGGTGGCTATTCCTCCCAATGCCACAGCAGAGCACTTTTTCCTTGCCCCTGACGCCGCTTTTGCAGCGGTAGTGCGTGTTGAGTATCAGCGGTTGCGATGTTCGCAAACCCGGGGTCGGGGAGGTCACTTGGTGGATGTTATGGATGATGAGGATGATGGAGATGGTGAAGAAGATGAGTTTGATGAGGATGAGGATGAGGAGGACCCTAATCCTCGAGATGGAGGTATTGGTGGCCATGATGGCCAAGTTGGGTCCTCTCACACACATGTCCCTCCTCCTTTTGCATCATATGAGGAGTGGATGACTGCGTTTTCTTTGAGCATGATGAGTTCTCATCTCACCTAGATGGGACTGAGGACCAGCTTGACGCTATCTATTGCATGATGACTTCACTTGACACTTTTCATCTCCATACCTACCCCGATACATATACAGACCTCGAGGTCGAGCTTTTACGGCGCCGACAACAGCGTATGGGGGAGCGTGCCTCCAGGAGATCACGTCGTGACCCTGGCGGGCCTTCTGGCTCCTAGTTGGTGAGTGCTTTCCCCTTTCCTTCTTTCATTTTTGTCCTTTTTCTGCATTGAGGACAATGCTTTGTGTAAGCATGGGGGGAGGGGATGTCTCATCACTTGTATATATGCTTGTTCATATACTCTTTTCTTCTTCAAAAAAAAAAAAAAAAAACGAAAAAAGAAAAAAAAACAAATGACCCGCTAAGCTGAAAACCCGAAAGGGCGGCTTAGGTAAAATTGGGGGCCCGGCTAGGTTGAAAACCCGAAAGGGCAACCTAGGCAAAAAAAGTGGCTAATTTGAGCGGGTGAGAAAGTGAGCAAAAAGAACAAATTTGAGTGGCTTGGATGAAAACCCGAAAGGGCTCCTAGGCAAAATGAGAGATAAAAGAAAAGAGAGAAAAGTTACTCATCTCATTTGCCGGCGTGGTTGACATAAGGATGGAGGAGTATAGGAGTGTTTTGGGTAGGACTAGGCTTGATGATTGGTGTGTGAAATGTAAGTCTCACTTGAGGATGTTGGAGATTCGATTGTAGGGAGGATTGATGAGTTCAAGCATAGGGGTGTCAACTTGACCCTTTGTGATTGACTCTATATATTTTTGTGATTTGTGGCTTGATGGTGGGTGTGCGTAGTAGATGTGTGAGTGTTCTTTGAGGTCTTTTCAGAACATGGTCACACATGACTCTATTTTTGGTTGAGCATGGGGGAAGTATGCTTAAGAGTAGCGAAGTTAGGTGTAGGTTAGTTGCTACTATGGAGTATGAGAGGGGCGCTAGAGTGGATGTTAGTTGATGTTGTACATGGATCGTTATTCGTTGTTGGTGCATGTTTTAGGCCTTGTGAGGTTATCTAGTTGTTCATTGCCTCTTGCTTACTCGAGGACGAGCAAGGTCTAAGCATGGGGGAGTTTGTTAAGTCCACATTTTACTCTTATTTTGGCACATTTTGAGGGATATTATGTTGTGACTTGGATGAATTTGAGTAGATTTATACCCAAGTGATAGGAATTGATGAGAAATGTTGAAATTATGAGAGGAGTATGCATTTGTGGCTCATTTAGAGGTTTAATGGCACCATGCTAGGTCCAAGATGGAAGTAATTGGGCTTCCTATAAGGTCCAATTATGTTGGAAGCCGCACTTGAAGAGTCCAAGGAAGAAAAGAGACATCGGTTCCACCACGAGTCGCGGCGTTGGCAGCAGCTCGCGGTGGAATGCCGAGAGCTTACCGCGACTCGCGGTCATTGGCGCGACTCGCGGTATTGGGCGCGACTCGCGGTATACACCGCGGATCGCGGTAACGCGGGCAGCGTCCGTTATGTTGTTTTCTCGCTTTTATGTTTAGGAGTTATGATATTTTTAAAGGCAGTTTTTATGCACGATTTTTATTAGAGTTTTAGCCCTAGCTTTCATTTTGTATGCAAAAACTTGGAGTTTGGAGACGAATTTGATCAAGTACTTTGGGATTCTTCTACAATTCAAGCAATCTTAATAAGTTTTACTCTTCTCTCTCTTAATCTATTTAATTATGTACTCAATTATGCTTATCGTTCTTATCGCCATGATTAGTGAGTAGTACTTCTATCTAGGATTAGGTTGAGCCCTATTATGGATTGATCATGTAGATTGTTGCTCCAATTCCCATGTTATTGAATTATATGCTTAGGGTTTGACAAGATTGTGTTTGTAGTCAATTTTGCATCTTACTTTAACCCTACTTTTTATTATCAACGAAAGTTGGAATGGAAATTAGGATCATATGTTTGTTTGCTAAATTATCATTTCATTAATTAAGTTCATCAACGAAAGTTGGGTCTTAGTTCGGATAATCTTGTCATTGATTTAAATTCTCCCATGAAAATAGGTGAGAATTGGAATTAGGATTTAATTGACATTGGCTCTTAATGCTTCTAATTGTGTATGTAAGTCATGAAAATAGGAATCATACATGTTAGTTAGGCCTTTTTCTATCATGAAAGTGAGTTTTAGGTATTGTTGGATGATTTGGGATTTAGTTTCGGTTCGCAGCTGTGCTTTATTACTAAATCATAAGGGAATGTCATTCTTACCTAAGCTATAATTGAATAATTGGGAAGTGAGTTATGGTTTGATCAATTCATAGTAGTGGTGATACTTAATCTTAGTGTTTTAATTATCATATTCATATAGTTTGTCATATTCTGTCGTTTGTTTAGCCTTTAGTTCATAGACTCTTCCTCATTTCTGGATTGTGTAACTATTTCATAATCTAAAATCAAGTAGTGGTTAATCTTATACCTCCCTGAGTTCGACCCGTATGTGCTACGACACCGTACACCTGCGGCATTAAAATAAAACCACAACATAGAGCTAGCATGATCTTCAGGCTCAAATCTCAACCATCACCCCTCCTCTCAAAGTGGAATATTTAGCGTCAGGTATGAGGGAGGTTTGTGCTGCATCCACACTTCAAGCCCAAGTGCTCTTGTATGAGGGGGCTTGATAGAGTATATAAAACTATTCAAGGGTTTCAACCATGAGTTTAAACTTTTGGTTGTATTGTGTTGGTTCTTGGACAAGTACATACATATGAAATATACGAGTATTATCACCAATTAACTAACTATAACATACTAAATAAAAGAAAATTGATAGTTTAATTGGAAATACAAGTAGCATTTATGTCTGTTCAATCGAGCAAATAAATTATAGTCGTCCAAAAGAAAATCTCAATAGAATAATTCAATCAATTAATTTATTCCTCTAAGAATAATCTATGTTCTTGTCCTCTACAGTAAGATAGCCCATCAAGCCATCATAATACATAAAAGTGAGAAGACTAGTCTACCATAGACAACTAAGTTCTTATACTTTTTAACTTAGCCATTCAAAGACAACGACGAAGATTTTTCTTATACACCTGCGTCACTGCACTTGTCCCAAAACAACGACCAATTTAACATCCTAAAAGCTTCATCAGCTTACAAACACCATAACATGCAATTCCCAACCCCAAATTTATAGAAATAAAACAAATTATGCCACAAACAGAGCTGCCCTTAAACGAAAATGATTCGCAAGACATGGTCTTATATCAAGTCCTCAATGAAGCCAATAACATTAAAACATCCCAACAACAATCTCAAACCGTTACAAAAACAAACACGGCAAATACCAAGTATCCTGCTGCTGTAGGTGGTATAAGCAAGAGGCACTATAGAGGCGTGAGGAGGCGGCCGTGGGGGAAATATGCGGCCGAGATTCGAGACTCGGCACGACATGGTGCTCGCCTATGGCTTGGGACATTTGAAACGGCGGAGGAGGCGGCGTTCGCCTATGATCGGGCTGCGTTTAGGATGAGGGGTGCTAAGGCCTTGCTGAATTTTCCTGCGCATATAGGAAAACAAGCTGCACGGGAGTTTGTTGGGTTGAATGACTGCTCTAGTAGTTCACAGGAAGGTTTGAAATTGTTGGACGCTAAATAGTGCTATGTTTCTTAGAACAACATATATATACATGTACTCTTTGAAATTGTAGTTCATAATTGATCTTATGTAATATTTTCTGCATTTCAAAAGTTATAAGAAGTATAATACTATTACTTTTACAGTCTATCTAATGCACTACTTTGACCATAATTATTTTCCATGATGAACTGTATTAGTAAAAATCATAAAAAAAAATTATACGTCCTTGTTTCTTTTACTTTTAATTTACCATTTTTACTTTCCACATGTGCCAGCGTTTAACTTTGATCATCAATATCTTGAATTATGTATGAGTAATTATTATAAAAAAGTTTATGCTTTTAAAAACATATATATTGATAAGATTCTGTATAACTATGTTTTTCCTTATGCATACAAATATACAAATATACAAATAATTTTATTTTACCTAAGTGTCATATGCTATATCCTTTACATTAACCGGGATAAAAAAAAGGGTGGATGGATGCAAGGTACCCTCTCCCCCATACCCACATCCACCTAAAATGTTTATATCTACCACCTACCCATGATGGGTATAAGTTCATCACTATTAGAGCATCCACATTCATTAACCTCCCCATATTTTCTCTCTCCGCACCTCATTAGTCCACATTACTTTCCACTAACTTTTTCACCAACCCTTACCATTTCACAATTTCATACATACATTCATGAGGTTTCCCATTTACCTTCTCTCTCGTACTTTTCCATGCCCCACTACCTTTTCTCTTTCCTACTTTCCATATCCCACCAATATTAATTAAATAATTTGATTCATCACATTAATTTTAGATGATATTAATTAAATCAAAATATGGTAATTATGTTAAATAATTGCCTTCTAATTAATCAGATTAATTCGTTAATTGTATTACGTTAACTCAAGCGTTATTTTTAATTACACTAGCTTCATTGCTAATTGCTAATTACACTAATTTACACGAGAAATTATGGAATTCTTGAAGTGTTTTAAATATGTCAAGATTGGTCTCTATTTATAGAGGATAAAAGAATATGACCGTTAGTATATTTTTTTAATTCATTAAATTAAAAAAGTTGTGTCAATTTTTGTAAACGGTAATATTATAGTTGAAAAAGCAAAAGAGGTGATAAATGGCGATGTATCACTCGCCCTTTGGCTGGTGCACTGCATGTGTCTTCCTGCCATGACAAATGGCGCCACTCTATTGGCCAGAGGCGTAGACTAGAGAGAAAGTAACACGCGTGAGAAGAAGAGAAATGGGGACCAATTGTCCCAGCCTCATGGTGTTTTATGATTCTCCATGCATCTTAGAACCCTCCCTATTTGTTGATGCTCGACTCTTTATGGGAAGCATCCAACAATGGTGGGGAGGTCAATTTTCCCATTTTTTCTAAATGGGGAGGGTGATTTCCGACCATTATGGTTGCTTTTAATCACTTAAGTGGATATAAGTTTATAGCTCTCTCAAAACTCTAGTTTCTTTTCAATTTGGGGCTGTCATCACCCTTTTTTGAAATTATATACCCTTTATTTTCTTTTTTGTTACTAGTTTCAAATCTTTTGTCTATAATAAAACGATATCTCGCTCATTAAGCAATAAGAGTGATTAAAAACTGGGTTATTATATCACCCAAGCATGTTTTGTGATGCTATTTATTGTGTATGGAGGCAGAGGAACAACGGAAACTTCAAAGGGCAGACTATGATTTATGAGTTAGCATGAACTTGTGGGGCATATTTTGTTTAGAACAGCTCGTAGAGCTGATGAAAATATGAGACAAATCTTGTAGTAAATTCTCACTAAGCATATGAAGTGTTCTTAGTCATCACACCCTTCCTAGAAGGTGGGGGTTAATGAATACTGATGCAAAGATAGTGAGTGGAGATTGTGATGTAAGAGCTAATGCATTATTATCTTGTTTTTTGGTAATCAAATTTCTTTTTACTTGCCAGAAATTAAGTAAAATCATGTCTCTCTGTGATGGAGAGTTAATCTACTTATATATTAAGTTTTATCTCTATCACTCTGAGAATTTGGGGACTTTGTTTCTGAATTCTTGTTTTCTTTTAGAGAAAAGTTATTGACAGGTAATTTGTATGGTGTTGTGGTAGATGCTAGTTATTTGTCTTCAATAAATTGAACCAAATTAAGATCTACTTCAAAGTTACAACATATTAATAGACCCTCTCATAAACTTTTGCTTCAAATTAACGACAATGTGAAAAAAGACCCTGTCGAAATGCTAGATCTCACCAGTGATATAACTTCAACACAATACAATGGATTAATTTTAATTATAATAAAAGGTAGTACAAATCTAAATTTACATAACACTCTCCACCTAAGTTGATTTCCACCGCACTATATTCACCATCTCAAACCCGTCACATGTCTGATAATAGCAACTTTTGCCCAAGACTGTCTTACAATAAAATTATGGTAAGACCACACCACTTTATGCCTTAAAAGAGTCACTTTGTAAGTTAAAAGAGTCACTTTGTAAGTTAAAAGAGTCACTTTATAAGTTGAAAGGGTCACTTTTAGATAATGAGCTACCTTAGCTTATACCTTAAAGTGGTCATTTCAACCATAAGTGACCTCTTTATAACAAGTTACCCTTGTCTTCCCTGGCGTAGCTATGTAGGGGACCGATCGAAAGTTACCTACTTACCATCTCTATAGCTACAAAGTATACATATATTTCAAATCGAATTTTGGCAAGGAAAAAAAAGTTCTAGCTCATGCTGAGACACCAAAGTCGTAGAAAAACAAAATGTTATTTACACCACTTAATTACAATCATGTAGTCGAGGAAAGCAGATTTTCCAAGATATCACTCCCAAGATCTTCCAGCTCGAGTACATCATCTTGAGCATTAAGTAAATTCTCCATGTTACCTCTTGATCTCTTCAATGATGGCTGCTCCATCATCAAGTTATTACAATAATAATCACTTTGCAAATCCCAATTAGATGTCGCTTCTCTTTTCCAGGGATTACGACCATTCTTTTCTTCCAAAGGCTCATATTGCCTTCCAATAGCTTTGTTTAAAGCCTCAATTGGGAAATTTAGACAAGCTTTAGCTCCTCTAATTCTTAAGGCTGCCTTATCGTAAGCCAAAGCAGCATCTTCGGCTGTATTAAACGTTCCAAGCCACACTCGAGCTCCTTTCTTTGTAGAGTCCCTTATCTCAGCCGCGTACTTGCCCCATGGTCGCCTTCTTACACCTCTATAATGTCGAATTGGTGCATTTCGGTTAGCTTTCTCCATGCTTTCTCTCGAATTATCTATCGTCCTTTCGCTTTTGTTGTCCTCCTTGCAAGGGTTTGTACTAGTACTAGGGATGACATTACCATTAAGGAGTTCTTCCCATGTTTCGGCACCCATTGATATCCATCTTCCTAGGCTTGGTAGCCTTTGTAGCGCGTATGAAGTTCCTTCTTTCTCTTCTAAACAAGGTATTTCGGTCCAATTTTGAAAAATTTCCGATGTTGATTCACCTACGTAGTTAGCCCAAATGTTCTCTAGAATAGCTTCTGGTGGTTGGTGGTTTTGCTCCTCTTTCTTTATTGATTTCATTGTGATCAATGGCTAAGATAACTTCATACTATGTTACACAGGAGATATTTTTTGGATAAATGTGTATATATAAAGAGCGGTGTCAAGGCGTAGGCATATTATACTTGTTTCTCAAAAAGAACAGCTCAGCTATTGCTTGATTCTAGTTTTTTCTCAATTGAATTTGAACCAATAATAAGATGATGCTTGTGTTTTAAACTATTGCCTTCACCTGAACTCAAGGATGATTTTCAGAATATCAAATGTTCGAAAGATGCTTGTATTGGTAGTAATCCACTGTACTTTAATCGCTTTCATATTGCTCTCATGCGTTGAATATGTTAAATGTAAGTTGAAGACAAATATTCTAAGAAGAATAACTCAAAAAAGGCTTATCAAACTTAGTTGGTATTCTAGGTATTAAGCGTAAGAGAGGTGATGCCAGAATGTTTTTATTGGAGCACATTAATTAGTAGTCTTTATACTACACCCTTTTTAAAAAAAAAAAAAACAATTGAATATACACCAACCTCAAAAAAAAAAAAAAAAAACAGGAAGAGCCCAACGCCCGGGGGTACCTTTGGCCATGACTAAACCTGGTTATTTGGCGGGCGGGTCAGAGTCGGTGTGCGTCAAAAGGGGGTCGAGTCGTAAAAGGGTCGGCTTATAAAGGGTTACAGTGGGCTGGGTCTATGCGGGTAGCGGGTTGATAGTGGGTCGTTAAACGGGTAAGAAAAATAGTGAACGGGGAGAGACAAAAGTAAATATAATTAAATAAAAACCCGTACATGTACTTTTTTTTACAATATCTATTTTATTATTCAAAATTATGGGGTATCTTATTGATCCAATAATGACCCTGTCCATTAATTAAATCCCTGATCAATAAAAACCCTATCAAATTGATCTTATAATAACCCTGTTCAATAACCTGGTCTAGCCATGACATAGCCTTGCCCATGCCATAAAACCTAATGATTATCAAATCGAACTTCATACAACATATAAATTAACTCCATACTCCGTTTGGAAATAGATATCATATATATTGTGCCTATCTCTAATAATTAAATTTATAGTATGATTTGACCAAAATGAAGGCTAGAAGTGCTTGTACTATTCCTATTTTCTCTTCATTGCTTAAATTCAAATATTTTTAGTTCTAGATGAATGCATTATCTCCTTATACATATATTATCCTCTGTTTCTAAATACATGCAATATTAATATAGTAACCATAATTCATCTACCAACCTTATCTCATTTCACAAATATATAAGAAAAAATATAGTCAAGCTTGATCTTATTTGATTCGTCTTAATGCAAACTTCGAAATAGAATGGTTTGAGAATGTTATGGATATAGATTCACAATCCATTAGTTTTTTTAGTCATTGTTTGTTTCATTCAATAGTATGGAATCCATTAGTAAAAGGGATGTATAGAAATTTCAATCTTTTTGGGGTGGTGAGTAGGGGTGAAAGTTCGGTGTACGATTTGGATTTAGGCCTAACCCAATTAGATCCAAACAAAATTTGGATTTTAATTTTTCAATCCAAATCCAAACCAATTAGGGTTTGAGTCCAAACCAATTAGAGTTTGAGTCCAAACCAATCCAATTCGAATTTTCAGACACTAGATTTGATCCGATCCGAATAATCCAATTTTTTTAAACTTCGTTTTTTCGATGAAATAAATTTAGTGCGAGTATCAAAATAAAGTGTTCGATAATAAAAGTAATTCATACAATCCTATAAAAATTCATTAATAAATTAATAACAACTAATAATTCATTACAAACTTATAATTCATTACAAACTCATAATTTATTATAATAAAAGGTTTAACAACAGCATAACAACATGCTCAACTATACAACAGGTTCAACTTTACAACAGTAAGTTAAGGTTATAGCTTTTAGGGGAATGAAAGATCTGCTAAACCATTTGGGCTCTAAAAAAATCAATTAAACCCAATCATAAATATAAAATATTATGCCTATTTACTAATTCGGTTATTTGGATTTTTGGATCCAATAGCCATCAATCCAATCCAATCCGAAAATCCAATTTTTAAAAAATCTCACTCCGAATCCAATCCGAACATAGTTTGAGTCCAATCCGAATTACTAATTAGGTATGGATCGGACTGGATTTTGGTTTTTATCCGAATAACTTTCACCCCTAGTGGTGAGTATGAGATTTCATGGGGTTAGAAGGGGATGAGAAACCTACTAATATGAGTTCCATGCCCAAATTACCTCAACCAAACAATTTCTTGACCATTAATGATATCACATCCATTCTGTTCCATTCCAAGGATTTCAATCAAATGTCCCTTAAATGAAACGTAATCCATCACATTAAAGAGAACTGTATAACTATTTCTATCACTCTCCCAAATTCTAAATAATATTCCCTATGTCCCATAATATAGTGCTTATTTTCTTTTTAAGAGTCCCAAAATATAGTGATTTTTTTTAATTTTACATTTTTTTCTGTATTAGCATAAAAGAACCATGCTAGCTAGCATCATTCATTTGCTTCTTGGAAGTAGATTTTTTTTCTTTGTTTATTCAACCCAAGGACTGAATTAGTCATACTGTTAGAGATATGAGATATAACCAGTATCGGAAAATATATGTATGATATATTTTCCATATTGATATTATTATGAGAATAATATATTTAAGTTTATTTATGTTAAAATATTATATAGTGAACAATTTATGGTTATGGTCCTATATCTTTTAGAAAGATTGTTTCCTATCTTATGTTACCTTAGGTTTTGTATAAATAATCTACCTATTAATGGATAATATGCAAGCCACATGATTAACTCTTTACCCCAAATTTGTCATGGAATCAAGAGCAAGTTAAGATCTTGGGTACAAACTCAAAAATATTATTTTCTGCCGGTGGGTCCAAGTATTATACCCACCGGCCGGATTTTAACCCTAAAATAAAGAGTTTTTTTTCGATTATGTTACAGAATTTGTGAAGTGAGAGAATTTGTTGTTTGAATGTCGATGTGTTGGTGCGATTAATAATAAAATTGATTTTTTCTTGTAGGACTTTATGCCTTGAATTCTGGTCAGAGGGCTTTTTCGTCGGCACGCCCGACCGGATCGGGCAGGCTCGCCCGATCGGGCGGGGCAGCGACCAAGCAGGAGCTATGGGAGTGGGGCGCCCGATGCCATCGGGTGGGTTCGCCCGATCGGGCGTCATAGCGAACTACGACTCGGGAAGAGTTCGCCCGATCGGGCCCACGACGTGTTTTGGCTTGGCAATTACAGCCCGACCCGATGGGCGGTGGTTTAATGAAGCGCGGATCGCGTTTTTCGGGTTTGCTTATAAATAGGTTTTAAACCTAGTTTCCTTAAGTGACGATTGTTCAATTAATCACCTCTGTAATTCTGATTATTCTTCTCATCAATAATATTATTCTCTCCCTGCCCGTGGACGTAGCCAACACTCCGTTGGTGAACCACGTTAAATCTGTGTCTGATTATTTTCAATTTTGCATTCAATATTTGTTCTTTCTCACATCTGTCATAACATTTCTGTTGACTTTCTTCCATCAGTTTGCTACTTTGCTTCTCCTGCAGCGTTTTATTTGAAGCCAATCAAGTGCTTGGTATTATTAGTTGCTTGGAATCGCTATGTTGCACTTCCTTTATTCCTTTGCAGTTTTGCCACCGTTTATTTTCCAGTTTGAAGATTAATTCGGTGGTGGGGTTTGTTTAAAGAACCTAATTGACTTGGTTCTAAATTTCGGCTCTCCCTGTGTCATGAGACAGGGATTATTGGTTCTCTTTGTACCGTGAGACAAGGTATTTTGGTTCTCCTTGTGCCATGAGACAGGGTTTAATATGTTGTGAGCGCGGCTTTGCTCAGAAAGACCGGTATTTGAAGAGAACTCGACTTTGCTCAAGAAAAGTCAATATTTGCTGTGAGCGTGATCTGCTCAAGAATTGTTATGGGTACAAAAAAAATGACGTTCCTGTTTGATTGATGATTGATGGGTTCGAAAAAGATGAACGTTCTCATCATTAAAAAAAAAAATTTGAAGGCGACATCACCAGATTTGTGCATCTCGACTTCAACAAAGAGAATCTCCAATCGCAACGTTCGTGTTACTGTCGTTGCGATTGCGGGAGGGTGTTAGAGATATGAGATATAACCAGTATCGGAAAATATATGTATGATATATTTTCCATATTGATATTATTAAGAGAATAATATATTTAAGTTTATTTATCTTAAAATATTATATAGTGAACAATTTGTGGTTATGGTCCTATATCTTTTAGAAAGATTGTTTCCTATCTTATGTTACCTTAGGCTTTGTATAAATAATCTACCTATTAATGGATAATATGCAAGCCACATGATTAACTCTTTACCCCAAATTTGTCACATACATTTAATGCTCTTTCACCCATTATTCTCTATTCTATCTCCTAATTCAGCTTTTTCTTCCCACAATATTATTTATTTATCATTTCATGTCCACTGACCTTAATTCCGATGAAAAATGAGAAACAAGCACACACTTTTTAGCGGGTTGTTCTAAGGAACTAATCTGAAAATAAACCATTTATTACTATTGTTTGTTATTTTAGATTTTACATCTCCACCATACAAAAGAAGCAGTTTTTTTAAAATTCCTAATTAGAAAAATAAATATTAAGGGGAATACGGAAAAAAAAAAACCCTACATACAAAATTTGGAAAAGTGACATGATTTTGAGACGTCAAATATGAAAATGTTAGTTAGGTGTCCTATTATTTAAACAAAACAAGACTAATATTCTTTTTCTTCTCCGGCAATCTCGTTGTCTAGATGAACTAATAAAGTTGCAAGCTCAATAGTCTTAAGTGTTAGCCGCCTGTCCTAGTCTTACCTCTTATTTTTAGCATATTTAGAAATATAATTTCTAATTTATACAAAATTAAGCAATATAATCTCATTGGCATAGCAATCTCTTAAGACTCGCGTAATACATTTTCAGCTTGAAGGAAAATAAATAAATAAATAACCCAAGGAAATGATACATACAAACACAAATGTCAAACAAAAAGCATTTTACTTGCTCTAGAAGTTACCCATTTTGTCAAGGATATCAATTGCGTGTCTCTGAGAAAGATGGGGAGAGAAGACTTTTGATTAGCGGTATACGCTTAGATAGTTATCACGTTAGAAGTTTCTCAAAGATAAAGACAAAGATTACCATAATGATTATACCTTTAAGTCTTTAATTTTATCGGAAAAATATATGTCTATGATTCAGCTGTTCCCTAGTTTTTGCCATAAATATTTTTTATGATGAAATGATGTAGTTTATAATTAAATGGCTGAATAGTGACGGTTCTCCATTGGATTGCATAGTTGAAATTGTATATACTTATATAGTTTCTCATACAAGACGTAGTGAGGTTATTGATGACCAAGACGTGGTTCATATAAGATGCTGTCAGGATGGCTTAAATCAGGAGAGGAAACCAAAATTTTGTGAAATTATGGTGCAACTAGGGGTGTGCACAAACCTGTCCGGTCACCGGAGATTCCGGTCCGGTCCTCGGTCCACAAAAATTCCCTATTTCGGGTTTCCGGTCCGGTCCTGTCCAAACCCGGAAAATTCCGTTCCGGACCGGTTGACAGTAATTTCTATTATTTTAGTAAAAAAGAAAGTTTATATGTTAAAAAAGTTTAATAAGGTAGAAAGTTAGAAATTTATAAACCTACTATTTATTACTTTAGGATTATTGTTATTAAAAATATTAATTTTTAATATATCTAATTTAAAAATATATTTAAATACAATCAAAAAAAGTTTTTTTAAAAAAAATACAGATTCTGGTCCAACCGGTCCGGTCCTGGACCGATGCACACCCCTAGGTGCAACGTAGTTCGAATAGTTTTATTTGTTTAGCCCTGAAAAAGTCAAATATAACAACTTAGATAAATTTAGGCATGTTAAGTGTTATTCCCCTATTAACATCCCATCCGGCTCCGAGGCCTTACATGGCTGCATCTGACTCAGAGCCTCTCACACTCCCGCCTTAGTGCACTTGCGAGTCAAATCAGCATTCATTGCAAGAAAGATAGAGGGATCAACCGCACCGGCCAAGAACATCACTCATAGCTTCAGAGGAAGAAGAGCTCGAAGTAAACAGGGTCTCATAGTAATCAACAATAATCCCCTCTAAATCTTCTTCATCTCCCAGCCAAATTCCATTTTTATCAAAAAGACCCTCAATAAAATTTCTACGTTTACGTTGACTGGCCTTATGATGGAGGTACTTGGTATTCCCCTTCCCGTCTATTATTTCATTTACTCTAGAGCGAAGAAACATAATACATGTCAAATTATATCTACTTTCCTAATTACAACTCTACTAGTATTAGGAAACTATAATCCTTGACATACCTGAATACTTGTCAAAACATGAAAGATCGATCTCCGAACATGATGTGCTTGTCTCCTATCATAGAAATAAAGATACAAGCACCTTTGTATAGTACATGAGACATGAGTCATACCGTACCCCTTCTCCAAGAATCAAATATAATGTCTCTATAATACTACCTTCGTTTCATAATAATCTACACACTTACACTTTTGACATTATTCACAAATTTCCCTTTGAGTATCACTTGTGAATTATGGTTAAGAGAAAATATAGTCATGTGGGGTCTTGTTTGATTCGTCTCGATATGTAGTTTTAGAATATCGACTTTTTATATTTTTTACAAATACAAAATTAGAGATATAAAGGCTCAAAGTAGTACATCGGCATGCGTGAAAAGTGTAAGTGTGTAGATTAATATGAAACGGATGTAGTATATGATAAGATAATACTACCTCTGTTTCATATTAATAGTTACACTTACACTTTTCACGCATGCCGATGCACTACTTTGAGCCTTTATATCTCTAATTTTGTATTTGTAAAAAATATAAAAAGTCAATATTCTAAAACTACATATCGAGACGAATCAAACAAGACCCCACATGACTATATTTTCTTTTAACCATAATTCACAAATGATAGTCAAATGGAAATTTGTGAATAGTGTCAAAAGTGAAAGTGTAACTATTAATATGAAGCGGAGGTAGTAGTAAACTGGATAAATCTTCATGTATGATATATAAGATAATAGTAATTCTACTGAAACTAATATGTCTTCCAATTGTATTACTCCCTCCGTAACACATTACTTGCAACATTTGCCAAAAATGGGTGTAACATATTACTTGCAACAATTTGAAACTTTCCATATATAGCAAAATTTAGCATGTAAAATGTCCCATCCATGTGATTTCTCTCTCCTACTTTTTCATAATTAATCTCCTTAACCCATGTGATTTCTTTCTCCTACTTTTTCTTTCCTCAACCCATGTGATTTTTCTCTCCTACTTTTTCATAATTAATCTCCTTTACCCATACTTACCAAATTTTGCTTAGGAAATCCCTCCAGTCCAATTGTTGCAAGTAATGTGTTACGGAGGGAGTATGTCCTTTTCAATTCGGGAGTTAATTCTGCGAATCAAACACAAAGAAAGTTTGTTTTCTAGAACTATCTTAAGCTATTCATCCATAATTTAAATTTGTAGTGAAGCCTTTCAATACTAGCTCTGTATTGTAATTTGTAGACTTAGTTTATTTTTTCTTTGACGAGAATAAGTTATATCTCCTTCTTTTGAACACGAAGATCAGAGCTTCATTTTATGTGTATTTGTAACAGCCCGCTCCGGACAAACGGCTTTAATTAAGACCCAATCTGCTAATTACAAAGTTAAGTCGCCATTCGAGAGATCATTAGGGAGGACTTCCACACCTTCCCTCCCTAGGAAAAGTAGGAAGTCTCACAAGATTCAAGCATAATACGAAAATAAGTTATAATAAAATACTTATTACAATAGGTTTAGATTACTTAGTTTACAAATCGAAATATATGCTTAACTTGCAAAATCATTATATAATTCAATTCATCTCATAGCAAATGGATTTAACACATTGACCACAACTTCACATTTGCACACAAAAGCTAACTCGAACATTTCTCTAGACCTCGCAAAACAGATAAATCTTCCCCCACCGGGACGAGTTCAAAGAACAAAACAGTCGCCTTACGCTTGGTACACAAGTCCCCCAATTGCAAAATATTAAGGTGGCTGAAACTATTCGGTCGTTTCTTATACTCAAACATAAACTTATAACAATCATAGCTTCATTTTCCTTTTTACTCAGAAATACGTTAATGCACTGAAATGGTTTTCGTTCTTGTTCGGAAATACGTTTATACTTGCTCATAGATACGTTGATTCTTTCTTTTAACTTCCATAAAAATTACATTGCATACACATGAGAAATTCTTCAAGAATTATCTCAAAATATCACATATCATTCTCAAAATACTTAGAACAAAGAATACTTGTAAACTTATTACAAAGATTAACATAATTCCAGGGAAGGAAAACGAATGGAGGCAAACCCGGCTTTCCAAACTTTAAACATAACTCCGGGGAAGGAACACGAATGGAGGCAAACCCGGCTCTCCAAACTTTTGAGGGACGTCTCCCTACCTTTCTTATTTTCCTGCTTGCAAGACTTCCTAGGTCATGACCCTTCACAATGGAGCAAAACCCGCTCCAAACTCATAATGAGCAAACCCGCTCTTGTGAGTATTGTTCATCACTGCTTACGCAGCTACTTCCCCTTATAAAACCAAAATTTATACTTATACCGAAATACTTATGCTCAATACTTATACTGAAATTCTCATACTCAAATACTTTACTTAAATCTCATTCATAATCAATTACACTAACTCTTGAAGCGAACTTAACTTAAGAAAACAAGTTCTGGAAAACAAGCTTGCTATGTCAAGTTCCACTGTATTCGGAAAGGTGACTTAACAATCAAGTTTCAAAAGAATGATGTGATTGGTTGAGATAGCTAAAGGTGGTATTACCAAGACATGGCAGTATATAAAAGGTTATAGAAGAGTTATTAATATATGGAATATTATCTCTTACAAACACCACATATATCAATTCCCATGGTTTTCGGTTTGGTGTTCAAGAACAATGGTTTTTATGCAAAGATCACTTGTACTTCTTGGGTTTAGCCAAAGTTTAGGTTCCACACTTATTATATATAAAGGACAGTAGGTATTCATTATGGAAAAATATTGAAAGGATCAAAGGCACAAGGGTTTACAAGTTCAGAAAGTAATTAAGCGAACAGTCAAGTTTTTAGGTGTTGATTTCCTTCACGAATTGAGGTTGCGTGTTTAATTAGGTAAATGAAGCAAAGGTTCATTTGATAATCAAGACATAAATGTTACAAGGGAATATCATGGACGTTTAACCACAACACGATCCTTAACCAAAACGCAATTGAGATAGAGCAAGGATTGACAAACTTCCGGACAACATAACTTTTGATGTACAACTCCGAATGGAGTGATTTTTGGGTCTAAATTCAATAACTTTTCAAGATCTACCATTTCCAATAGACATGAAGGATAAAAACAGATTGGGAATAAAGATATTTGGAAGAGAAGGTCACGGCAGCATAGCTCAAATCCTAGGGAACTTGACATGCAAAACATTTTTAACACAATATCTTCCATAATAAAACTCATGCAAATCAATTCTTATACACATTCAAACATAATCCAAGTATTCACAATTCCACAAACAATTTTCATGAGCAAAGCTAAAAACAGAGTTTAGGTGGTGGAGCTTGTGTACCTTAACTTGGTGTCTAGGAAATCAAATCTTACTTGGTAACTTTTACCACCTCTCCAGCAACCTTTTAGGAGCTTAAGCAAAACATTCATCACCTTAAAGTTAGTAATTAACCCAAAGAAATCAAGTTTCAAACTAATATACCTCATGCATGCTGAAATTCTGCCATAACTCACCTTCCTTGGTTTTTCTTAGGGTTACAGGAATGGAACTTCAAAACTAATGCTTGCCCAGTGTGGAGGACACCTTGATGAATCTAGGGAAGTATTTGCATGCATTTTTCAGAGCAAGGAACCAAGAGAACCAAGCTGCCAAAGGCAGGCTTGTTGCACCGCCAGACTGGCGTGAGAAAGGGGAAGGAGAAAGATGTTTGTCTTGTGTGATTTTTGTGGAGTGATTTTGATGAAACTGAATGAGGGACTTCCTATCATATATATAGAGAATGGGTAAGGGCAAACTCGTAATTTTCGATTTAGTAATGAGGGCAAAATCGTCTTTTCACAGCTTAAGAACATTCCAGAATTTTCTGGTTTTACTTAATCCTTAACCCTCTGTAATTAAGCTCTAATCCTTCATTATACTTAAACTAAATCCTTAAATATGTCTTATAACTTAATAAACATATTTTGGCTCTTTCAGCCCTTAAATCATAAACACAGATTATCTTAAACACAATACACTCAAAGTCTCAGATTTCATAATATTGCTCAACCGTATTAACGTAATTCGTTAATAACTTATCTTAACTCATAATTTGCATTCATAATCACATAATAACATACACTATTTAGATTCACAGACAGACTTCATATAGGGCTATTCACAATTTTCTTATTCCTCAAAGATGCAATTGATTAAGTACTGATTAGTATGTTAACGTATCTCGTTTGTCTCAATAATATCGTCTTAAAAAGTGAGGCTATTACACTCTACCTCCCTTAAAGAAGTTTCGTCCCGAAACTTATATCGTACCTTAGAATACCGAGGATATCGATCTCGCGTATCTAACTTATTCGCACATGTTGCTCTTCCTGTTACCAGATTGATTATTAGCTTCTTGGCTGTAATAATGTCGGCCTTGTAATACTTTTCTTTTTATCAAGAGTCTTAATGCAACATCACTTAATTCTTAATTACACTTTTTCTTATCTCGCGAACTCATAACCCAAAGTTTCAAAACTTTTGTAACATATACCCAAATCTCTTAAGGTAACAATATCATACAACTTCTTCCAAGAATCTAGAGGTGAACATGGGTTACAATTAACAGATTTGATCGGTTGTAACTATTTAGTGCAACAAATCGCAATTCTTAAGTTTGTTCTCTTTAAGCCCCTTAAAAGAAAACAATCTATATAGAACATATCGGTGTTTATGTTGCTTTAAAATCACACTCATAATGCTTGTATGATGGCAATTAACTACCAAATGTGACAATCATTATTATGACAAGCACTTCTCGAAATATTCGTAAATTAACCGTAATAGTTATTGGAATAAAGGTTAAATACCTATAACTTGAAGTATCTCCACATTTTTTTTTCGAATTTCTCGCACTTGCTTCTTAGTCTCATGATCTTATAGGCCTTATGGGAATTCCAGGCTCACGTCATCCCAACAAATAAGTGTTTGACCTTTATCTCCACGCAGAGCTTTATACGAAGTTATACTCGATTGGTAGCTTTTGATCTAGAAGAATTCCATCCATGCTAATATACCTCTCCCTGAATCCTTAAATTCCAATACATAAGCTTGCACCATATCTTTCAACATTTGATAAAACACCCTATTTGCTCATGCTACTTCTCCCTTCACACTTCCCTTCTTGGCAATTTAAGTATTATGCGACATATTGCGGCACATCTTGCTTCAACTCTCTTTATCAAGAATGCCTCTTTATATTCTGAATCATCACGCCCCTTTAATGATGAACTGAGTACGCTCTGCTAAGCACCTCCCTCATAATCTTGTTTGTTTTTTTTTTTTTCAGCTTTGAATTATCGATACACTCATTTCCCTATGTATATGTAGGCTTCCATAATCACATACTTGGAAATCTGTTATCTCGTTTTTTTCTATCTTTGACTTTAGTTCCTTAGTAAGCTTAATTTGCACTGTACTTAGCTCAAGTTTTCTCAAAAGGAATACTTTTATCACCAAAACATTTAGTTCTCCTTGAAGATCTCCTTCCTTACCTGTATGCAACTCCAATTGCATTACTCTTTATATAACTCCTATGATATCAAAATGATGGCATCATTTCCCTGCTGAGGTTCTCTTTGTTCAAAGCATCTACTGTCCCATCTGTCTTCCCCGACAGTACTAAATGTCTACATCACCATCCTTGGCAATTCTAGCTACCTTCACTATCTAACTTTCATCTCTTTCCAAATAAAGATGTACCTTAAGATTTGATGGTCAATACACACCTTTGAAGTTATTTAATTTAAGAAAATCTTTAAGGTAATTCCTTAACTTCCATTCCAGATCATGCTCAAAGTAATTTTCTCATGGCTTAACTACATAGAGGCTCGGGCTATCACTCGGCTGATGCTACATTAAATACATGCCAAACTTCCTTGAGAAACATAGCGATACACTTTAAGTCCTTGTCCCCGAAGCTGAAGCTAGAACTAGCCATTGGTTAACCTTTCTTCAACTTTTCGAAAAAACTTCCGCGCCATTTCCCGACCACTCGAACTCTATTCATTCCTTAAAACTTCTTTAAGCCGCACTTCCTGATTCTTTGAACATACCAAAATATCATCTACAAGAATTGCCATATTTAGTCTAACAAGATTTAAAATATCACTACATCGTATTTATGAACGCTACTGGTGCATTACTAGGCTCGATCGATGTTTTCACAACTCATAGTGACCATAACCCATCCTAAACATCATATCCGAAAATTTTAATTGATCTTAGATCTATTTCAACACCCCAACTCCTTTTAATTGATCGCATGAATTATTTATTCGAGATTATGAATTCCTATTCCTAAATGTCATCTTATTAGTCTATTGATTATCTTCACATAATTTCATTGATTCATCTCCCTGTTAGAAACATTGGTCGAATATAATCTTTTTGCACGATTCTTCTAACTACGTTACTAACCCGGCCATCTTAGTTTTAAAAGTAGGCGTGGTCCCTGCCACCTAACATATCTAAAAAAAATCAATCACCTTATATCATCGCAATGCTTGCAAATTCTCGAATAACACATCTGCAGACTTGTCTTTTACCGCAGTTCTTTCCGTCCTCCATTACTTCCTTATGATTTTCTACTATTTGAGTGATGTAATCATTATCTTCTTATAACGTATCTCCCTGCTCTTCTGAGCTTAACAACAACACCCTATTATATAATACTATCTTTGCTTGGTTCTCTCTCAGCCAAGGCATCCTCCAAAATTACATTATAATACTCCAAATCGAGAAATATTAAACCCACATGCAACCTTGACCCTTGCAATCATAACTACACAATCTCTAAATAATCATTCACAACAACTCGGCTCTTTATCAGACATATGAAGTTTAACAAAAACGCGATGAAGACACATAAATGCACAGTCCCCAAACAACAATTAACTAAGGCTTTACAATGTTTTTCTTTTCCTCCTTGAAACCACCTCACTTAAAATCTCCTGCCACACTGGTGTAACTTCGACTTCCCCTCGACGTTTCAATTTTCGCTTCTTGTTTCCCCCATCCGCAAATTTTCCTTTAAATTTCCATCTGCACTTACTCTAATCATATGACTTCCCTAAGGTTGGATAAGACGCAATTCTCTTGAGTTTCAGTTTCTCAAAGAAACGCCCGACTTTCAACTTATATTTCGTGACAACGTTCAACTTAGTTATTTGAGGATATCATATGCCAAATCCATTATGTACAAGTTCCAATTTAGTTAGCAATATCCATGATTCCAACTTTCAAAACGGTTTCCTTACTGCAAAACATTGTAAAAATAACATAAAACTTATTCGAGTTCAAGTACATTTGACAGTCAGAACTTATAACGTTGTCGAACTATAATACATGTTCTTGGAGATATACGAGTTACTCATATAACAACTCGACATATTATCCGTAATTGACATACAGACTCCAAAAGTTCTCACATCATAAATTTCCAATTACAACTATATTAGTTAGTTTTTTTTTTTTTTTTTTTTATATATATATTACCAGAATGATATCTGTACTTTTCAGAATTACTGTCTCCATACCCTAGACCTTTATGGTCATACTACACCTTAACTATTTGTCTCCAACAATCATTTTTTTCCAGGTTACTAAATCCTACTCCATATTGCTCTGTCATGCATAAGTATAGCACGATTCAACTACCTACCCGAGATTTATAACCCCGTATACTTACACTCATTATCTATATCATCCATAAATCTATATCTTATAGTAGTATTGCTCAATGTTTGAACTTAATGTCCCCATTACTCCTAACTCCATATTCGTTCCTTTATAATTCATAACAATAAATTCCTAGCTCTCTATTTATACCACTAGCTTAATGCAACAATAAAGCTTACTTAAGTAATACCAACGTAGTTAGTTTGAGTTTACATCCTCATATATACCACTGTTTGTTCCAACTTATCCTCATAGTTTCACAACAAATTTATTTATAATTATATTCATAAAAGAAATACTAACACAATGCTTTAGTACCACCAATTATCATACACTCCGTCTTTCTCTCCCACGAGTTTTACGTTCATACATCGTTCCATGGTGAGAATTGTGCAGGTATGACTATCCCCGCCTCTGGCACTCCGCAGTATCATTGATCTCACCTCGGTTTCTTCCACAACATTTCCAACCTTAACAAATTCTTATCCTTATTGTTCATAATTATATCATAACCTTGAATTGCTTCAAGTAAACCTACACAATTCTAACGATTCCATTAGGCTTGACGAGAGCTAGCCCAAGGCTCACAAATCACATTAGTCAAGTCCTTGGTTTCCTTTAATGGCTCCTACAAGCCTCCATACCCTCTTTCTATCCCCAAATTGTGACCTAGCATGGTCAACCGCGTCATTTACCATTTATCGATAACATAATAGGTGTTGAGTCCTCCTTTTATAAGCATATTCTCACTTATGCTTTAATGGAATCTCCTCGAACCATTTATACCAAATCTCATAACATTCACATACACATTCATAAACATAAATTCACGTAGCACAAACATAATCATACACATATCACAAATGTTTTAAAAACTTTTATATATATATGAAATTGGCTTTAATTTTCCTTTCTTAAGAAAATACTTGTGTAAACACTCTTATTGTTTCCAAAACTTGCAAATTAGCAATACTAAATTTTGGATTTCAAAAACCTTTGCTCGATACCACTTGTAACAGACCCGCTCCGGACGACAGCTTAATTAAGACCCAATCTTGCTAATTACAAAGTTAAGTCTGCCATTCGAGAGATCGTTAGGGAGGACTTCCACACCTTCCCTCCCTAGGAAAAGTAGGAAGTCTTACAAGATCCAAGCATAATACGAAAATAAGTTATAATAAAATACTTATTACAATAGGTTTAGATTACTTAGTTTACAAATCTGAAATATATGCTTAACTTGCAAAATCATTATATAATTCAATTCATCTCATAGCAGCGGATTTAACACATTGACCACAACTTCACATTTGCACACAAAAGCTAACTCGAACATTTCTCTAGACCTGCAAAACAGATAAATCTTCCCCCACCAGGACAGGTTCAAAGAACAAAACAGGTCAGCTTACGCTGGTACACAAGTCCCCCCAATTGCAAAATATTAAGGTGGCTGAAACTATTCGATCGTTTCTTATACTCAAACATAAACTTATAACAATCATAGCTTCATTTTCCTTTTTACTCAGAAATACGTTAATGCACTGAAATGGTTTTCGTTCTTGTTCGGAAATACGTTTATACTTGCTCATAGATACGTTGATTCTTTCTTTTAACTTCCATAAAAATTACATTGCATACACATGAGAAATTCTTCAAGAATTATCTCAAAATATCACATATCATTCTCAAAATACTTAGAACAGCAATACTTGTAAACTTATTACAAAGATTAACATAATTCCAGGGAAGGAAAACGAATGGAGGCAAACCCGGCTTTCCAAACTTTAAACATAACTCCAGGGAAGGAACACGAATGGAGGCAAACCCGGCTCTCCAAACTTTTGAGGGACGTCTCCCTACCTTTCTTATTTTCCTGCTTGCAAGACTTCCTAGGTCATGACCCTTCACAATGGAGCAAAACCCGCTCCAAACTCATAATGAACAAACCCGCTCTTGTGAGTATTGTTCATCATCGCTTCTGCAGACTACTTCCCCTTATAAAACCAAAATTTATACTTATACCGAAATACTTATGCTCAATACTTATACTGAAATTCTCATACTCAAATACTTTACTTAAATCTCATTCATAATCAATTACACTAACTCTTGAAGCGAACTTAACTTAAGAAAACAAGTTCTGGAAAACAAGCTTGCTATGTCAAGTTCCACTGTATTCGAAAGGTGACTTAACAATCAAGTTTCAAAAGAATGATGTGATTGGTTGAGATAGCTAAAGGTGGTATTACCAAGACATGGCAGTATATAAAAGGTTATAGAAGAGTTATTAATATATGGAATATTATCTCTTACAAACACCACATATATCAATTCCCATGGTTTTCGGTTTGGTGTTCAAGAACAATGGTTTTTATGCAAAGATCACTTGTACTTCTTGGGTTTAGCCAAAGTTTAGGTTCCACACTTATTATATATAAAGGACAGTAGGTATTCATTATGGAAAAATATTGAAAGGATCAAAGGCACAAGGGTTTACAAGTTCGAAAGTAATTAAGCGAACAGTCAAGTTTTTAGGTGTTGATTTCCTTCACGAATTGAGGTTGCGTGTTTAATTAGGTAAATGAAGCAAAGGTTCATTTGATAATCAAGACATAAATGTTACAAGGGAATATCATGGACGTTTAACCACAACACGATCCTTAACCAAAACGCAATTGAGATAGAGCAAGGATTGACAAACTTCCGGACAACATAACTTTTGATGTACAACTCCGAATGGAGTGATTTTTGGGTCTAAATTCAATAACTTTTCAAGATCTACCATTTCCAATAGACATGAAGGATAAAAACAGATTGGGAATAAAGATATTTGGAAGAGAAGGTCACGGCAGCATAGCTCAAATCCTAGGGAACTTGACATGCAAAACATTTTTAACACAATATCTTCCATAATAAAACTCATGCAAATCAATTCTTATACACATTCAAACATAATCCAAGTATTCACAATTCCACAAACAATTTTCATGAGCAAAGCTAAAAACAGAGTTTAGGTGGTGGAGCTTGTGTACCTTAACTTGGTGTCTAGGAAATCAAATCTTACTTGGTAACTTTTACCACCTCTCCAGCAACCTTTTAGGAGCTTAAGCAAAACATTCATCACCTTAAAGTTAGTAATTAACCCAAAGAAACCAAGTTTCAAACTAATATACCTCATGCATGCTGAAATTCAGCCATAACTCACCTTCCTTGGTTTTTCTTAGGGTTACAGGAATGGAACTTCAAAACTAATGCTTGCCCAGTGTGGAGGACACCTTGATGAATCTAGGGAAGTATTTGCATGCATTTTTCAGAGCAAGGAACCAAGAGAACCAAGCTGCCAAAGGCAGGCTTGTTGCACTGCCAGACTGGCGTGAGAAAGGGGAAGGAGAAAGATGTTTGTCTTGTGTGATTTTTGTGGAGTGATTTTGATGAAACTGAATGAGGGACTTCCTATCATATATATAGAGAATGGGTAAGGGCAAACTCGTAATTTTCGGTTTAGTAATGAGGGCAAAATCGTCTTTTCACAGCTTAAGAACATTCCAGAATTTTCTGGTTTTACTTAATCCTTAACCCTCTGTAATTAAGCTCTAATCCTTCATTATACTTAAACTAAATCCTTAAATATGTCTTATAACTTAATAAACATATTTTGGCTCTTTCAGCCCTTAAATCATAAACACAGATTATCTTAAACACAATACACTCAAAGTCTCAGATTTCATAATATTGCTCAACCGTATTAACGTAATTCGTTAATAACTTATCCTAACTCATAATTTGCATTCATAATCACATAATAACATACACTATTTAGATTCACAGACAGACTTCATATAGGGCTATTCACAATTTTCTTATTCCTCAAAGATGCAATTGATTAAGTACTGATTAGTATGTTAACGTATCTCGTTTGTCTCAATAATATCGTCTTAAAAAGTGAGGCTATTAGAGTATTGCATAACTATTCTCTAATTAACTAGTAGCAATTTAATTTACAAAAATATTTATGATTCCTTTAGCTTGCCACCGGTCTCATGCACCATTGTGGTCATAACTAAATGTGGATGACTTAAGTGAGGGGTCCCCCTTGTTTGATTCCTTTTGATTTGTTAGGTTTATCTCCTCTTCAATTCCCCTCAACTACCCAAAAGAAGAGAGAGGACAGATAGAATTTATTTGAAACGTCCTCTAACCCGTCTGAAAGCTCTAATATTACGTGGATTATTAGTTATGAAGAATTGAAGGTTGTAATCATCGCTCAACATACACAAAAAAAAACCTAAAAATGCTATATGTGGGTCTCTTTCGATTTAGAATTGCATAATGCAAAGGCCCCATTATAGGTGTATGATCAATCTCTTGTATAATGCGTTATCATGTTGTTAAATTTGAAATAACATGAAGACACCGATTATGTATAGTTATAACTTTCATAGTCACAAAAAAGAGATGATATTACTTTTGTGGGTGTATAAAGAGAGAATTTTTTTTTTTTAAGGTAAGATGAAGGGGACTCACTTGAGGGGGATAAGGGGAAATCTTCAAATGAGTCACATGAGGTTTGATCCCTAAACCTCAGGGGGATAAGGGAAAATCCTCAAATGAGTTCCATGAGGTTTGATCATATGAGGTGGGGAGCGATGTCACTACTCCACCACCTCAACCTCGTATAAAGAGAGATTTAGAGAGTAGTGAGTTTATCGTAATTCAGTTCTAGGAATTTAGTATTGCTCTTGAAATTTTAGCAATATTTCATTCTTTATTATAAAAACATTGAAATGAATTTATTTGGCCTTATTGGAACTAATATAAACTGATTAGAATTTACATTAGTTTTGAATTGGTATTGGGTAATCCTTATATATGTAGACTTATTGAAACCTATATCTACCGTATTTTAACTTTTTAAGTATTTTACAAGAATTTTAATTTTCAGAACAAAGCCTTCACTGACATCCATATATATATATATATATATATATATATATATATATATATATATATATGAGGACAATTCTTATATAAAAACATGAGAACACTTTGTATAATCGTTTTTAACCAAAATCCATTTTGGCTAAATTAGAACCTTTTATTCCTTGCGGGGTAAATCTCCCAAAAGGATTATATTTTCAGAAAGGAGATTATCTTGTAATATGTCAAAAAAGGGTTTTATTTTCACTAAATGGATTATAAGTGTTGTTGTTCTCATGTTACATATAAGAAGTATTCTCATGTTAACACATACACACACAATATATATATATATATATATATATATATATATATATATATATATATATATATATATATATATATATATATATATATATGAAACCAACTTATATGGTGACCAGTGAGAACCACTTATTTTTCCTCATTTTAGGAAGATTTTGCTTATTTCACAACGTTTTTGCTGATTTTATATTTTGCTTATTTTATGCTTTTGTTCATTTAACCTTTTTATGCTTATTTTGCAACGTTTTTGCTCATTTTACGTTCTCATTTACCTTTTTTTATGCTTATTTTACTTTTTTTTCATTTTACATTTTTGCTCATTTTACGTTTTTGCTCATTTTATGAAGTGTTTGCTTATTTTGAATGGTTCTGACGGTTCTCACTGAGGGTTTTAATTAAAACCCAACCCTATATATATATCCATGCATTTATTCATGTGCGTAGCACTTCTTGCATGTCATCTCTTATAAGTAAATATGTCCTTGTGTAAGCAAACTTGGGCTTCTGGTTTCTTGCTTTGTATCTTGTTTTCGACAACTGCCTCAAGTATAGAAAATGGCGACAATCAAACAAAGCAAATGGCGTCCAGTAATTCATCTGTTACATCAGTTATTATATTTGGAGACTCAACTGTCGATCCAGGTAATAATGACTTCATTAGCACGATTTTCAGAAGTAATTTTCCTCCATATGGTGTTGATTTTCCGAATCAGTCTCCCACAGGAAGATTCACTAATGGAAGACTTGCTACAGATTTTATAGGTAACTATTTGACATTAACTTTGGCCCTTTTGTTAATATATATTTATATTGCTGTTTTACAAGTGGTCGTAAGAGACTTTAGCAAATAAGTTAGCTCGCATCGATTAAAATTTTCTTTCATTAACTAATTACTCTTTCAGTTGAAATCATTTGGCTTTTAAGCTTGTCAAAGTAACAGGACTTTGGTTATTAATAGTGTATTTTTTTTTTTTAAATATATCTACAAGTAAAAAGTATAAAAAAAATATGGATATCTTGAAAACATATACTACCTCCGTTTCTTAATAAGTGCAACACTTTCCTTATTTGGAATAGTCACAATAAGTCAACCAAACTCAAAATGGTAAAAAGGTTCAATATTATTACAAATATGCTACCAAAAGGAATGACCACAACTTTTTTATGTGATCACTTGAATTACTCTACTTTATTGTGCTCTCAACTTTCTCTCTCTACATTCCTTGGCATTTCCCCGCTTTCTCTATGTTGCACTTATTAAGAAACGGATGAAGTATATTGGGGTGAATTCAATAAATCTCACTTTATGTTTTTCTTTACGTATAAATAGTCAAAGTAATTTTTTTTAAAATGGTGTTAAACTGAAACATATAAATAGTCCGAAAAGTCAAACTACTGCAATTAACTGATGTGTTGAGGAGTAATCATTCTGGTAATTAATAATGGATACCCTTTACTCCAACTTGACAAGGTTTCTCGCTCCTTAAAAAAAAGGATTTTATATAAGTGTTAAGAATGGATAGGACTATAGGATGTTAAGTATTCATGTGTAATTAGTTGGTTTTATGTGTTTTTGCAGCTGCATACATAGGAATCAAACAAAATATCCCAGCTTATCTAAACCCAAATCTTACCTTGCAAGATCTTATTACCGGAGTTAGCTTTGCTTCGGCTGGTACGGGCTATGATCCTGGTACAGCAGAAAGAAATGTACGTAAACTAATTCTCTGTCTGTCATATAATTACTGTAACTCTACACCTCCCTTGAAGATGTTAACCATTCTTAGTGCTTCTTCATGTTGTGATTCAAGGTGTCTTTTAATGATAGTTAAGTTAATTGCCAAAGTTTTGAGAGGAAATTATTAAAAAGAGGCTGGAATTTAGAGACTTGTATGAGATTTGATTGAATTCATATATTCCGCGAGGCTCGTAATTAATACGCCGTAAAATATATGTGTTGATGATTAAAATAATGGACTGAACGTATTTCCACTAATGTTCCATAGAAACAATGGACGATCATAGGGGTCATGTAACGACCAAAAACCCATGCACATGCTGATAAATGACAATGGTTTAATAGTTAGAGTATTAGATATCTATGTTTTGGAAACATAATTCTAGACATTTATGGTCCGTTTGGTAGTCGTTAATAGTTGATAGTATGGGAATGAATTTTAAGTGTAATATTACAAGGGGAGCACCTTAAAATCTCCATGTGGAGGTAATTTCAACCCTCAAGTTTGTGTTTTTTCTCCATGAGGAAGCAATTACACCCCTAAGCTTGTGTTTTTTCTCGAAAGGGAAGCAATTTTCATTACCACTCATTACCACCTACAAGGTGGTATTAGATGGGAATGAAAATTTAAGAAGAAAAATACACTCTAAGATAAATTAGCATTACCATGGGAATGAACAATGATTTTCCTCACAAATTTACATACAAATTCATCCATATTACCACCATTTATAACCAACAACCAAACGGCCGTTATAAATAAGCGGGATGTGAAACCCACCTTTTTAACTATCTCTAATCTTATTATCCATTAGTTAATTATTTGAAGCCCAACAGAATTGTGATGGCCCCAAGAAGGGGCCCAGTTAACCTCATATTGGAAGTCCAGAGAAGGCACGAGGATGTTGTGAACTATCCAGATTGTAAGATTAAATGTCAACCTTGTATGTGGTCACTCTCTCCTCCGACACCAATTGATTTTAGGATAGAACCCCACCAAGTTAACTATCTTTAATCTTATTATCCATTAGTTAATTGTTTAAAGCCCAACAGAATTGTGATGACCCAAAGAAGGGGCCCAGTTGACCTCATATTGGAGGTCCAAAGAAGGCACGAGGATGTTGTGAACTATCCAGTTTGAAAGATTAAATGTCAACCTTGTATGTGGTCGCTCTCTCCTCCGACACCAATTGATTTTAGGATATAACCCTGCCAACCTTGTATGTGGTCAATCTCTCTTCCGACATGGGCTTGTGTACAGGCCCAATGAAGTTTATCAATATCTTTGTTGATTTTTGAAAACGCGTTTGTTAAAATGAGATCTAATTTTTTTTTGTGACGGGGATCCACCTATTTAGTGAATGGTAAACCCCGGGCTACATGGGTGAAACCAAACCCCATGTAACCAGGTTAGTCTGGAGGGCAAGGAGGGAGCAACTATTACATGGATACATTGTTATGGCATTAAGTCTCGAACTCGAGACCTGATGTATCGCTCAAACCATCTTGCTCTGGTCCAAGAGGGTGATCTAACTTTTAAAGTTTAACTAAAGGGATAGGATAAGATATGTGAACCGTGGCACTTGTTGATTGACTAGGGAGTAATAAATAATGGCAGTGGTCCTGTAAGAAAATACTGAATGCCTGCATTTATCAAATCAAGTGAATGCTCCTAGCGAGGATTTGGTCGAGAATAGGGAAAGTAGATCCCGCTCGAGTTTGAGTTTACAAATTTCTGGATTGGCTCTTTTTTTTTTTTAATGAAAATAGTACCTATCATCACATAACTAGATTAAATAGTTTGCCATAATCCATAATACTTCCTCCGTTCTGTTTTAAATGAAACGTAGGGCCTTGGCACGGGGATTTAGAATAGGAGAGAGATAGAGAGAAAAAAAGAAGGAGCCCATGTGATGAGGAGAGAGATAGAGAGAAGTGAATACCAAATAAGGTAACGTTTCACTTATTTTGAAAGGCCTAAAATAGTAAGTGTTTCATTTATTTTAGAACGGAGGAAGTATAAGAGTTCATACAATAACTAGGAGATTGGGAAAATCCTAGTTACATTTGTCAAATGTGTTTCGTGCATGAAAGATATCTATAGCATTTTTACAATCCGAGTATAGCCACATGTGGTCCAGCTCATGAGAAGTTGCCACTGTTGTAGCGAACGCAATAAATCAACAAACAATTAAAGAATAATCGATACAAGAATTAACGTGGTTCACTAACAATGTGTACGGTACAAGATTAGAGAACTCCTTGGTTAGAACAATTGCTCCCTCTCTAGAGGGCCTACAATAGCTTCAGCATATAACACGACGTAACATATCATGAATGATATTGTCGGACACATGACAAGTTAACAACAACTTTCACGTTTTGTATACTTTCTCATTTAATATTATACGTCATTTTAGATGTCGGAACACTATTATTATTTTAATTAAATATATAAATGCGTTTGTCAAGTACAAATATTAATTCCTTCATTCACAAATAAAAACTTCATCTGTTCCTTTTTACTTGCAACCGTTTGACTTTCACACTTGCCAAAACATAACTTCAACCGTTAATATCTTTAATTACAGATAATTAGAAATTATGAAAAGTAGATATTTGGAGGATATATATTGAGACAAATCTAACAAGATCTCACATGAATATGTTTTTTCTTAACTATAAATCACCAAAGATAAAATAAGTAGAGTTGGTAAATAATGTAAAAGTCAAACCGTTGCAAGTAAAAAGAAACGGATAAAGTATAATGCTAGCCTGCTAGGTTTTAATATTGCATGCAAAAAGAGGATCAATAATCTGCTCGTTTACATCTCAAAACCTTAATCTTGTTGTTTGTGATTGCAGAAGGTAATTGATTTGGAGACACAACTGCAGTACTTTGATGAATACAAAAATAAACTACAAGACATGGTTGGGAAAAAGAAAATGGAGTACATCATTAAGAACGCAGCGTATGTGATTAGCTGTGGAACAAACGATCTTGTTTATACGTATGGACCACTGGAGTTGCGTCTAGTGCCTGATGACGCCATTTCCGCTTACCTTCATTTTATGCTAGAGCGAAGCAAATGGTTCTTACAGGTATATATGATGTTAAGTTGTCGAGAATTGGGAGAAATATTCAGCGTATCTATTTCTTGTGAGCACAATGTATATATGCAGTACAGGATTGCCAAGAAAACTAACACAAGGAGGAAATTATACTTAATATATTTATTTTTTGACAATGAGAAATCATACATTAATTAAAAGAGGAAGTAAAGACTAATGCTAATACAACTCAAACTAAAACAAACACATAAACCTAAAGGAGCCTTAAGAGCTTGTACATTCAACCTAATACAGAAATAAATAAAAACGAAACAAAGACGCGGGCGCGTTGCTGGTCGTCTTGATGATGGTGGATGCAATCCTCGGATGGGCGATGGAATTGGTTGAAGAAGCAATTAACGATCACGATTTGGACAAAGAACAACCAACGGCTAGCGTCGCGTCTCGCCGTATGAGCAACCCCAACGATCTGTCATCACTTGGGATTCTGAGCTCATGACCGTGTGAGGAGTCACGGTCCAATGTGACTCACTACTCTCGAGCGAGAGGATATCAGGTTTCTCCATGATGAAGGAGAAACGCTGATGAGTGGGCGTGCTGTAAATCCCCAGATGCAACTGGGGTGCCGCCTGCAGATTTGAAGGTTTCAAGGCAAAGTCCATTAAGATCAATGCTAATCTAAAAGGAGAGTCAAACAAGTTGAGCCCTCGAACACACCTCCGGTTTTCAAAACCGGTTTGTACACGTCCCAACCATGAAAACCTATCATCACCTCGTCCTTGCTCACGAACATCGTGAGTCACCTTGGCCCGCAACACATATTCCAAAAAGACCGACATACTCAACTGATACTACTTTGAACTACCAATCTTGACCCAACTGACTAATTCTTTTCGATGGCCACAACCAACCACCGATAACAACTTTAGCAACTCGAAAACAACGCACTCGTTTTATTCGGAGATTTAACACACGTTTTAGGGAAATACCTAACTTAACTATTTGGAAACTCCAACAACCGGGGGAGGGGAAGGGGAAGCCCGACACTAACAGGGGGGAAGTGGAAAGGGGAGCTCAACACTAACTCGGGGGGAGGGGGTAGGGAGCCCGACACTAACCGGGGGGGAGGGGAAGCCCAAAACCATCACGAACCTAACTACGGGACTATGCGTACAAGACATGAGGACGGGGAGCAGGGGACGGAAACCTTCGACGCAAGCAAACGGACCAACACAATACCCTAGGAACACGAACAACCATCACACAAACCTAACAAACCTAAAGCACTAACCAAATAGACGCAAACAGGGAAGTAAAAAATAACTAAACCACAAAGCTACCGAAACCGAAGGGGGTGGAGATGACCCATCCGCGGCGGCGGCGACTCGAGCATTCCTGTCAGGCGAACCGGATAACCACCGAGGAAATGGGCAGGGGAGGAACACGGCGAAAGACGCGCGACATGATCGGCGAAAACAGTGGCGCACGCGAACAGGGGATGGGGGAAACGACAGCGGGGGAGTGGAGGAAGAATTCCGACGACCAGGGGAGGGGGGGGGGACGACCGACACACAAACCACCAAAGGGATGGGGGAAACGAAAGTGGGGTGGGGGGAAAACACGGTGGAGGGGAAAAGACTAGACGCTAAATCTAACGCGACAAACTAAGCGGCGACAGGGGGATGGCTCGCCGGCGATTAGGGCCGAGGGATCACCGCCGAGGGATCAGCCGGGGAGCCCTGGGTTTGTAGGTGGCGGGGAGTTGTGTTTTAGGGTTTTGGGGGGGAGAGAACTTTTTGAATGAAATATTAGACAATAAGTACTTTCATTCTTTAATTGATAATAATTTGATGTACTTGTTGAAACTATACATAATTGAGACACCTAAGTTTCCTTAACATATAGAACTCCTAATATATGATGTTAGGGCGGAAAATATTCTATGCAACAAAATAATATATCCTGAGTAGCTAGTTATGAATTAGTGGTGTTAACATCACCCATGATCCCAGGGGTTTTAGGATGGATTGAGTCTCATACACCCCTTACAAAAGGAATCCTCGATTCCCCCCCAAAAACTTAAAAGGAATAATTTACCTAACTGGAAAAAACAAAGTACAATAATGATTCTTCTGTTTCTTTTTTAGTGCTACCAAACTTCTTGCCATGCAGTTTTACGATCACAATAGACAAGGTAAACAGAGGAAACTTTTTTCAAAGAAATTAGATATCGTGAAGATTAATTAGTAATTTCGCTATTAAGTTGCACTTAAAGAAATAACAAAAAAAGAAGAGGAATTTTTATGAATACACACACTATAATCTATGTCCAACACTTCCACCATTTCACGTAAACAAGATATATAAGATGTGCAAAGATAAATATAATCATGTGGTATTATGTTAACAAGAAATATGATTTCTAATTTGAAAATCAGTAGTATTACTCTATATAATAAATTTTCCTAAATATGTTTGAAAAGGTGGGGGAGTACTTGCAAGTGCCATAAATATGTTTTACCCTAGGATATTAATTTGAACAAAGATATTACCAACTAAGACTAAATGTATAATGTGTAATGGGGCATGTAGGTGCATTTCGTCGATTATTAAGGGATTTGATCAGTATACAAATGTTGTCAACTCAACTGCATAAAATCTAAATTGCATCTTTGCTTTTTCTTTTTCTCGCTAACTAGAATGCTGATTTATTAATGTGATAACAAGAAATCGGACGTATATATGGTATATAATTGATACTATCAATCTTCATGAAATGAAAAAAAAAATACGCATAATTTCATTGCTTTTTATTTCATGTTTGGTTGTATTATCATTAGATTGTGATTCCGTTTTTTAATTTATGTAAATTTATTCGATTTACTCTTTCTTTTTGGAATTTACGTGTAGAGTTTACTTGATCGAGGCGCAAGAAGGATCGGAGTAGTGGGTCTACCACCAGTGGGTTGCTTACCAATAGTGATAACTTTTCATTCCTCTCTACATCAACCACGTGGTTGTATAGAATCTATGTCATCAATTGCGAGAGATTACAACCAAATGCTCCAACAAGAATTGACAACCACGCAAGCTTCCCAACAGAACATACGAGTAGCTTATGGGGACATATATACAACTTTACAAGACCAATTTAAATATCCACATAAATATGGTAAGTTGTTGCCTTTAATTTTCATGACATTGTCGATTAAATTGCCTAGACTATCTGGAAGCTTTTCAAACTTAAAACATCACATCCCTCACATTACAAAATTCAAAATATGGCCTGTTTAATTAGTGGTCATAAATAGTGGTAATGGTTAAAGTTAAGTTTACAATTGAAGAATTCAACTTATATACTTCCTCCGTTCTGTTTTAAATGAAACGTAGGGCCTTGGCACGGGGATTTAGAATAGGAGAGAGATAGAGAGAAAAAAAGAAGGGACCCATGTGATGAGGAGAGAGATAGAGAGAAGTGAATACCAAATAAGGTAACGTTTCACTTATTTTGAAAGACCTAAAATAGTAAGCGTTTCATTTATTTTAGAACGGAGGAAGTATTACTCCTTTTTTTTTACCAACTTATATATTACTCCTTCATTTTTATTTGTTCTTCCTACTTTTCTTATTGAGATGTTTCAGAAAGTTCTTCATATAGACAATATTACCATATATTTAAATTTCAAATAACAAAAGGTAAGAGATAAGTCAAAAAAAGTAAGAAAAGAAATTCCAAAAGTATATTTATTTTGGACTCTTTCTATATTCTATATAGAACGAATAAATAAAAATGGAGGGAATAATGGCTAATTTTTTTACATGTCATAAGAGTTTATAACTTGTGATTTTTGATGTAGGTTTTGAGGTTGTTGATAAAGGTTGTTGTGGAACCGGTTTATTTGAAGGAGCAATAACATGTAATTCCTTGTCGCCAATATGCAATGACCGATCCAAGTATGTATTTTGGGATGCAATACACCCCACCGAAAGGTCATACTACTTTCTTTACGAAGCTCTTCGTCCTGTCGTTGATTATGTAGTCCACAACTAAACAGAAGCATTTACTACAAATCATATCGCAGGCAACATTATGATATCGCAGGACCGATTGTACGTTTTGTGTGGTCATCAAAAAAAATGTGTTTTGTGTGTTTTCATTCTTTCGAGGGTCACAAAATGCAATATCAAGGAATATGTATACGCGCAGCCGCGCAATTACTTGCTCGATGAGTAAAATCTTGAAAGTTAAACTTAATATACACGTAAACCTTTCTAATTGGAAAATATTTAGTCACCTTGCCTTTTTTTTTTTTTACGAGAAGATAAGATATCATTGATAATAAACCACACATATAATGATAATTAAGATATGAAAAATACAGATTTAGCAAATCACAACAATTTTCACTATGGAACCATTAATTTAAAGCACACTCGAGCATAGCTCCAACTCCAATGCTTCAAGCTTAACGCGAGCAATGTATTTCGATGTCTTTGCATCTTTCCAATTCAAGAGGAGACCTTCACAATCTGATTCTGTAATATAATTGTTCCTAGTGACGAATAGCTGAAACCTAAACCCTCGTAGATCCCGATCATCTTCCAAATTATTAATACTATTAAAACAAGAAAACTCATACAAAGATAAGAAGCAACCCACCAAAAAAGGGGAGAAAAACTCTCATAGATGGAGAGAACTGTCAAAGGACCAACTCAACCAAAGCTTAAACTCATGGTTGGAGTCCCAAGAATAGTTTTTATACTCTATCATGCCCCCTCACGCAAGAGCCTATTCGGCTTGAAGTGTGGATGCAGCACAGGCCTCCCTCATACCTAGCGCTAGATATTCCACTTAGAAAGGAGGGGTGGATGATATTTGAACCCGTGACCTTCGTGTCACACTGGCTCTAATACCACTTAGCGCTAGATATTCCACTTAGAAAGGAGGGGTGGATGATATTTGAACCCGTGACCTTCGTGTCACGCTGGCTCTAATACCATGTCAAAGGACCAACTCAATCAAAAGCTTAATGTGGTTGGAGTCCCAAGAATAGTTTTATACACTATCAAGAACAAAACAAAAGAAAGCAATAAGGAAGATTATAACCTAAAAAATTAGACTATTTCCGACCTAGGTGGTCAAGAAAATTAGAAACCCTAGAAAAATAATTGGAGATGGAGAGGAGAGGAGGTGGGTGGATTTTTGTCTACTATCTAACTACAATGATCACTATACACGTCTTTTTTTCTTTCTTATGCAAGCATCGTCCTTTGTATTACCAAAGTACAAGAGATGATTCTTATTAAAGAAAGTACAAGAAATAATTCTCCATTCGTAAAATGAAGCAAAAAAACAAATGAAAGAACGGAAAATGAGTAAATATTCCTTAAAATAAGCGGTTTTCACTGTTCTCACCGTATGAACCTAAATCTTCTAAGATAAATATTATATATCAAAATTGAAATATTTATATCTTAAAAGTCGTTTGTTAAATCTAGTATTAGAATAGCGCACTAATCAAAATGTTTAGAGAAAGAAAGTAGTTTTTTTCCCTAACATGTTGACCATCCACAGCTAATATTGTACTATCTAACACGGAAAGTCTTATGAGCAACTCCTTTATTTTAGAAAAAGTTCGCTTTTCGTCGTTCACCACTGTAATATCTAGCAAATGGTCGTTGAGAATTTCAAACCAGCAAGTTAGAGTTTTGTTTAAAAATTCTAAAACAAACCGACCTGCCTAAGTGCATAAAATCATTGTACACGAATTATAGGCACACAACACCAACTCAATTAAATAAAACATATACTATATGTCTACATATATACAAAGTTTTGGGAAATAAATTATCTAACCCTCTAATCTCCTAGAATTCAGCCATGTTTCTTGGGATAGGAAATCCCATGAACACTCATTTAACTTCACTCCATAACTTACTATTACTTGCTCTTCATACTTTGATCATTATATTTTTGTGTGCTTCAGCCCAGTCTACTCTCGAGCCTAAGGCTCCAAAGAATTCGGTCTCGGCAATTTTCGTGTTCGGTGATTCTACGTCCGATCCTGGAAACAATAACTACATTAGGACACCATTTAAGAGCAATTTTGCACCATATGGAAAGGATTTCCCTAACCATGTTGCAACGGGAAGGTTTTGTAATGGAAGGTTGGCTACTGATTTTATTGGTACGTATAAATCATTAATACTTAACGTAATTATTCTAAATTCTGATTTATATAATATGGAGTTGGAAATGTTTTGCATGAGGATCTAAATTTAATTTATCATCATTTTTGTTTTGGTTGCAGCAAGCTATATTGGAGTTAAAGAATTTGTGCCACCATATCTAAACTCATCACTTAGTACAGACGAGTTGATGAGTGGAGTTAGTTTTGCTTCTGCTGGATCTGGATATGATCCTCTTACACCAACATTAAGTGTAAATTACCTTTTCTCCCTTCTCTAATGCATGCATACGCTTAAGTTGTCGTAAATTATCTTATTTTGCACGTACATGCAGGCTGCAGCACCATTAGTCCAACACTTATTCTCTCATATGATTAATTATTGAATAAACAAGAAACAAAGGTTTAGTAGATTATAGACCTTTGTATGTTGATATTTGGTTTTAAAATGAAAATGTTTTCGGACTTCTATGTTAATAATTATTGGGGTCATTTCTTATAAGGTAAAAGATAATTTCACAATAATTTGCGATACTTTCTGGGACTATTGGCCATGTGTGAAGATATTATATACAATAATTATTTGCTCAAATTAAACTTCGAAAATGAGCAAATGAGGAAAAAAAAAGCTTAGATAAAACATGCTCATAGTTAGGGGTGCTAATATAACGAGCCAGGGTGGCTCGCAAACTATTCGGATTCGGCTCGGTTAAAGCTCGGCTCGAGAGGGCTTGTTCCAAGTTCGAGATCGGCTTGAGACCTTAACGAGTCGAGCATGAGTCTAATGGAGTTCGGCTCAAAAGTTCGCAAACACGTTCAATAAATTTTAGATTAGTATTTTATACTACTATTTTGTTTTTTAATCCAACTTGTACCTTAATAAATAGTACTCCACTAAAGTCCCATATTGTTTAAGAAAACAAGCACCAACTTATTTTCTTTATTTAGTTACTACTTCTTACCTCAACTTAGAGTTTTATTTTGTACTACTTTGGTTGTGAAACAAAATTTACACTCTATTTTCTTCACAAAAGCAATGAAGTATATCTTAAAATATTTGATTATTTAGGGCTCGTTCGTTATCGTTTTTTGTTTTCAGTTTTCAGTTTTTTTGAAAACCAAAAACAAAAATATGGAAACCAGAAAAAGTAGTTTCCAGTTTTCTGTTGTCAGTTTTGAAAATTGACATGTTTAGTATAAGTATGACATGTTTTAAGTTTATTATACTCCTTATATCATATGACTTTTATATTTATAAAACTAAAAACTGAAAACTAACAATAATGTCGAACGGACCCTTAATAATTAAACTACTTAATAATTAATTATTTAACTACACTTAGAGTCTTATTGCTAAGAAGACATTACTTTCTTCTTCTGGCCGGAGTATTTTTAAAAAAAAAATAATAAATAAAGTCCCACATCGAAATCTTAGCAAAGTTAAGAGGGGAACTAATTTATACATAGGGTGAGTTTTTTTCTTTAACAAAACATGGAATCCCACATTAAAATCTTAACAATGCTAGGTAAAAGGGAAACCAAGTTATAAAAGTATGGTTAGGATGAGTTTGTTTTTCTTTAACAAACTATGGAGTCCTATATTGAAATCTTAGCAATGCAAAGAGGGAAATTAAACCAAGTTATAAAAGCATATGTAGGGGTGAGTGAACAAGCTTAACTACTTTATTGGGCATACTTTGGCCTTTACAGTTGGGCTTACCGCCTAAGTGTAGCATTAGTTATTGACTTGGGCCTATATGGTTGGGCCTAAGCCCAAAATTTTAAATTGAGTTTCGAGTCGAGTTTGGACTTTGTCCTCTCGAGCTCGAGCCGAGCTTGACTCCAACTGTTTTCGAGCCGAGTCGAGCCTGAGCATATTCGTTTCCGGTTCGACTCGTTAACACCTCAGTTCTCCATAGAGTCACAGTGCACCATGGATATTTAGTTGGGGTAGGCTACCACCAACAATAGCACATCTTCATTCTTCTGATATGCTAGTTTGGAACAGCAAAGATAGTATAACTAATTGACTATATTAGGTAAATTCTCGTGTCTGGTATGAAACAATCATTTATGCCTATGCCAATTGCCTTTGTCTGGTAGGAATTGAAGTATTGAACATACTGCATTTCGTGTCACTTTGTTGTTTAATGGATAACGGTCTAGCACACCATTTCCTTGAGCTGAGAAAGCTAGCGAATATACCTATGGGATTATGTGTAAGATTTACTAATAAATGTATTAGGCAAACAAACGTAGGCCCCTCCTGATGTTGAGTCAAAGTTGCTCAACTGATGATATCTTTTGTCGAAATATTATATCCCCGTAATATTTAGCAAGGGTTCCTAACCTATGCACTTTAGTTATTTCTCTTTACATTTGCTCAAAAAAATGTTTTATAAAAAAAACCCTTCTTCAATATAGAATGGGAACAAAAGAAGGTGAATGCACTTTTGCACATTCTCTCTTACTACCTCCGTTTCTTTTTAATGGTTACACTTTGACATTTTACACTATTCACAAATTTCACTTTGACCATCGTTTGTGATTTATACGTGAATAAAAATATAGTCATTTGAGATCTTGCTAGATTCGTCTTAACATGTATTTTATTAAAATGTACTTTTTATAATTTTTACAAATACAAAACTAAAGATATATATCCTCAAAGTTTTGCATTGGCATGCGTGAAAAGTGCAAGTGTAATAATTAAAAAGAAACGGATGGAGTACTTTATAGCTAGTACTTGTTTCTTACTTTTGTTACTGCACTGTTACTTTTTTATTGTCCAAATAAGTAATATTCTCTACAGGAAGAATTTTATGAAACACTCGGCTGTGAAGAGTAGGAATAACAAATAAGAACGGGGGAATTATATAGAAATGCTCAAAGTATATCAAAATAGTACTCCCTCCGTTTTTTCAAGATCTACTCGATTAACATAGATACACATTTTAAGGCATATTGTACATTGAGAATAAAAATTTTGGGTCTACTTAGTTTTTTTAACCTTATTTGATGCACAAAGAGGGATAATGGGTTTATTATATTATGAAGGAGATAGAGGGTATGGAAAAGAGAGTGTGGGCCAAGGATGATTTAACTATTGTGTATCTATTGTCAATAGAGAAATGAAGCATTATAGGTAGATTTTCAAGCATAGACCCTCAATTAAAAATGGAGGGAGTAGTTGATATTATTAATCATATGTAATATTTTCGTACTTTATAGTTTTGATAAATATTTTATTATTAAGTTACTTTTTACATTAAATTTAATTTAAAAAATCAAATGTTATAGTATATTTTCAAAAAAAAAATATTAAATGAAATTAGTTATCATGTGTATAACACGGGGCAGAAGTCTAGTGAGATAAGTAAAACTATATTTTTGATCTATCTGTTTTACCATTCTTGTTGATACTTATAATTCTAATTCTTATATGAATTTGACAAATTACCAACATATATTAAGTGACATATTCTAAAAGATATTTATGTTCTCAAGTAAATGATATTTTATCAGTATTAAAAAATTAAATTAGTAAAATTAAATTAATTCAATTCAATCAGTTCACTAGGAATCAACAAATACAGTTTAATGAGTAAATACTACTTTATACTATTAAAACTAGTTTTAAAAAAGCACGAAATTAGTTTGAATTAATAAAAATGAATTCACTCTTTTGGTTTAAATCATGTGAAGTAAAAGTGGCCCATAGGGTACAATTACTTTCTATATTTTCAAAAAGAAAATTTTCAATGCAATAATATAATTGTACTCATCTTATGTGGCACAACTACTTACTTTATTAATCAATTAAATGATATTATATATTCTCTGTTTATTTGGATATTTCAAATCCTAGCTCATATTTTATAGGGATTGCTAGAGAGTTGCATAACTAAATGCGTAATCATATTAATTATCATTTCATCATTAAACTTAGCTTTGAATATATGTGTTTGAGAGCTAGAATATTCGATTATTTATTATGGAAACTTAAGTACTTTTCATTTGGAGGATATATTTAATGCTTATTATCAGTCCCTAGTCTTGTATATATCAAAACCAAATGAAAAATAATAGAAAGTGCAAAAATGAAAAAAAAAATGATTGATGGGATAGAGACCGGGAAGGTATAAAAAGATTTATATGCATTTGGTCCACAATAATTTTATTGGAGAAGAGGTTCATTTTTTTCACAACTTATCTTTTTCATAATTTAAGGGTAATATAGAAGTAATACTTAAATTTAGCCTTTAATTTCTACTCAAAAAAATTACCCTAATTTTTAAGTGGTGACTTTGGTACATAATATTGTAACTCTAATTAATATGATTATTTAAAAGCTGGTTGATATACAGATTTAAAAAGTAATAATATATATCGTGGACCCGGTACATACAAAAGCTTCTAAAAAGGAAATGCTTGTGAAGTCTTATTTTTCACACTTGATAATGAAACTGTGAAGTCAATGTGGGTGGGAAAGAATGTTGCTACTCATATCTTTGCTTGATATAATCCTTGTCTAAACTTATTATTTCATGTTGAAATTCATCTAATTAAACTTATTTAAATTTATTAGTATTTCAACTTAATTGTCTATATCTACACTCATTATTCCTAATCTAAACTAATTTTTTTTCCTGATATTATAGTTTTATAATTGAGAAGAACAAAGTTGTAAAGGATAATTATATTCTTTTTGTTGGCTTTTTAACAGGGAGTAATTCCACTCTCAAAACAACTGGACTACTTCAAGCACTATAGATCAAAAATTGAACCCATAATTGGCCTGGAAAAGACTAATGAGCTCATTAGCAAATCAATTTTTATCATTAGTGCCGGTACTAATGACTTTGTGGTTAACTATTTCACTGTACCTTTTCGAAAGAGGATGTATACTATCCCCCAATACCAGCAATTCTTGCTGGAAAACGTGCGCCAAGTCATCAAGGTTGGTTTCAAACTCTCAATTGCCTCTTTTAACTATTTTTTCCATAGATGTTCAAAATTAAGTCCGCAACTAGTTAACCATGTCAATACAAAATGAATGAAAGATAGAGTTAATATTAGGAAACATAGATGAATTAATATATTATGGCAGGTAAAAACTATTGATAAAATTATAGAAGAAAAATTTGTCAAATATACAGTTTGTGGAGGAGAATAGATGTACCTAGTACTACTTATGTGAAAATTCTATTTCACAGGTTCATAATTTGTTGCCTCTTACTACTTTATGGTGCCCAACTTTCAGTTATTACTAATTTATAATTTACTTGCTGACTTGGTGTATGTAACATCGATTTTACCCTTTCATTTTCTAGAAAGTTGTGGGTTGAAGTTAGGGGTGCTAATCGAACGAGTCGATTGCGAGCAGGGTCCTGCTCGACTCAACTCGAAAACTTGTTAAGCTTGCCAAACTCTTGCTCGACTCGTACTCGTTGATTTTTTTGCAGCTCGAGCTCGATCAGCTCGACTCGACTACTCGAAAACCATTTTTTTAATTTATTATTTCTTTTAAACTCATGTTGCTAGTTTATGAAGTATGATAATGGAGGCATGGACCATGAGGTAAATTTTATTTGGGATTGGTAACTTGGACCTTATTTCTGAAATTTTTAAAAACTTTTATATTAAATAAAATAAAATCTTAGAAAAATTATCGAGCTGCTCGTGAGTTTAACGAGTCGAGTAGAACCCTGCTCGACTCGTGCATGTTATTTGTTAAGGTTTCGAGCTGAGTCGATTCCGAGCCGAGCCAACTCGAGTCGAGGTTTGACCGAGCGTTGACCGAGTGGAGCTCGAGTTGCTCGACTCAATTAACATCCCTGGTTGAATTCTTATCATCCTTCATATGTATTCAACTTCATATAGATGATCAAGCACAATTCCACACTTAAGTTAGTTAAGACAGTACTATCTAGTGCATTCTTTTGATAGCGAGAATTGTCACGTGGTGTGTAGGTGTTATTGACAACGCATTTTCATATATATATATATATAGGTATAGATAGTTTTTGTGTTGAAATTAGAGAAAAATTAAGCTTTTCAAACCAACTCGAATGGGACAAGTGACACCCTACCTAAAATGGGTCAACCGCTATTGATTGGATTGGCTGTCTCTAACTCTCTCTATAGGTCCAACCAATCCATCAAAATTTTCCCAAAAAATATAGAACAATGAAATTACGTAGATACAATAATTTGTTACTTAGTTAACTCATACTCCATCTGTCCAAGATTATTTCACACAGTTTGGCTTTAAGTGTCAAGTTTCACAAACTTTTGACCAAATTAGCATCAACTTGGTGTTCAACTATATATAAGATTGATACAATTTATGGATCTTGCTAGATATTGGTATCAATATTATTCTCAGAATATCAGTTTGCTATAATTCAATTCTACATGTTTAAAAATCGTGAAAATCAATCTGTATAAATTAATCTAGAATCGACATAGTATTACAATGTCTAACTAGGCTAGACATTAAAAATCTATATTTAGCTAGGAATTACACCTTTTTTACATTATTAGGTAAATGTGCTAATAAAAGTGTTTCATTTATTTTAAAACGGAGGAAATATTAATTGGAGTTAACTCATCTTCTTAAATAATAGATTCTCATCACAATTCTACATCACCTTGCTTGGTTCCTTTAAAGAACTATTACTTCTTGTTTCCTAATTTAGTTAAATTACAAATTTATTTCTGCATAGATGTAGCATCATTAATATAAAATGGAGGTTTGATAGACGTATAAAATGGCATGTTGATTTTGTATTTTCTTGACTTTTGCACAAATTAACAGGGCTTGTGGGACCAAGGGGCTAGAAAAATAGCAGTGGCTGGAGTTCCACCAATGGGTTGCTTGCCAATTGTAATCACTATGACATCAAACAACTCCATTTCACAACGCGGCTGCATTGAATCTTTGTCGTCCATTGCTAGAGATTATAACAAACTTCTCCAACTTCATCTCATATCTTTACAACTTACCTTACAAGATCAGCGCACTAAAATTGCTTACATAGACATATATTCTCCATTGGACGACATTGTCCATTCTTCAGGAAATTTAAATTACAGTAAGTTATGACTTGTAGTTCGAAATTACACTCTTTTCCCTCATCTTACTAACTCGTTTGATTGAATATAGGATATAGTTTTTTTTAAGAAAGTTATTCTTTTCTCGAAATTCCTTTTTTTAAAGAGCTAGTCTTGCGTGGATCTGATCCACACTAATATTAGTGTGGACCAAAGTCACTCATATGACATAGTGACCCTTATTTTACATATAGTTAACTTTCAAAATGTTAATTTCTACTAATATATCATTATCTAACATAGTGATAATTTTTTTGGACGCAGTCAACCTTTTATTACACTAGTTTATTATGATAATTTTTTCACATTATAACATAGTAATTAATCTTATTTCTGACATAATCACCCTTATCTGTTTATATCTACTTCTCTTTTATATCTATTTTTTTGATATAGTAACCCTTTTTTTCCATAAATCACATGTACTAGTATAAGGTACACACTAATTTAGTGTGGACTATGTCCATATAAGTTTTTTGCACTTCATAAAAAGCGCAACATCAACATTTTTACTAAACAAACAACCTTACCTAATTATACTCTCTCCGTCTCTTATTAGTTTACCCACTTTTCTTTTTGGGTTGTCTCTTATTAGTTTACCCACTTCTTCTTTTTCTATATTTGGAATAGACCTCAGTTTTATATTATTATCTTTTACATAAAGTATCATTTTTCTATTTATCGTTATCCTTCTCTCTCTTAGCGCACAATAAATTAATACTTTCTCTTTTCCTTTAAGACCCACATACTATTTCTCGTAAAACTTTGTGCTTAAATAAGAGACGGCGGAGAGAGTACTTCCTAAGAAATTTCACTTCTCATTTTTTTTTTGGTCAATCAAACAATCTCGAGAAGAATACTTATGTTTTAATACAAGTCAAATTGCTTGCACTCTCGTAGTTCATTACTACTACTATTATTGTTTACTACTATTATTACTGTGCTTTAGATTAATAGTCATTGACTTTACTTTGCTGAGATACTACTAAGATTTTATCCTCTATACTTTATGTAGGTTTTGAGGAGGTAAGCAGTGGGTGTTGTGGTACAGGTTACCTGGAAACAGCATACATGTGCAATCCTGCATCGTACGTTTGTAAAGATGCATCCAAGTGTGTGTTTTGGGATTCCATCCACCCTACTGAAATGACTTACTACCTCGTTTTCAAGGCCCTTCGTCCAGTCATTGACTATATCATTAAAGACTGAAATCCTATTATTTCTTTTTTTTTTTTTGAGGGAAGAAATCCTATTATTTTTTAAGTATCCCTTTATATGTATTTAAATGCATTCATCAATTGCACTAATTTCAGTATTTGTACAGATCATGTGCTCATTCGTTACATGTGTTTTAAGAAGTCTGTTTATAATAGTGGTCATTACATCAAGACTCCACATTATTAAAGTATAAGATTTGACATCTTTATGTTGGTTTTGAGACCTAATCCATTAATTCACGGAGTCCAAACAAATTAAAGGTTGCGCGGTTCAGTTATCAAATTGAAATGGGATGTAGCCCTTTATTTTTGGGATTTGGGTGATTTAAATTGATAGAGTATGTGAGAAAGCTTAATTTATATTGATGTAATTGTATGTGTATATATAGTATAGAGCTGTCAATTCGGTTACTCGAGTCGGGTTCAGGTTTTAGGTCATATTCGGTCAGGTCGTATCAGGTGAATAAATCAAACAGGTCGGGAACGGTCGTAATTCGGTCAGGTCTGCCTCGGTTTGTTTCTTCTTTCAGGTTCGGTCGGGTTGGGCACGGTCAATTTCGGGACAGGTCATCTTTCGTGGCCATGTGGTGTCGGGTCGGGTTTATTGCAGGTTTGTAGCGGGTGCTTTCAGGTTCAGGTCATGAGAATAACGGTCTGGGTCAGGTTCGAGTCAAGTTCAGATCGTTAGTTATTGGGTTGTGCCATACTTGGTTTTGGATCGCTTCGGGTATGGAACGGGTCATGAAACTTGTGTGTCACTGCTTCAAATTTTTTTCATTATTTAATATTTCATTGAAAATCAATGCTTAAATAGTCCATCTAGTTATATGCCTTTTTGTAATAATGTTAGTTTATAATTTATGCTACTATGTGGTGAAATCAATGACAAGTCGAGTTATCAAAAATCAACAAGTCGGGTAACATGTAGCGACAAGTCGGGCAAAACCATGTACCAAGTCGCAACAGGTCTTGTAAATCAGGTAACAGGTCGCAACAGGTCGGGACAATAACAGGTTGAGTCGAGTTATAATATGTTTCAGGTCCTAATCAGGTCGGGTGTCGAATCGGGTTCAGATCATTGTCAGGTCTGCTCACTTCAGTTATCGGTCTTTTTCGGGCGGGTGTCAATTCAGGTTTAGGTCATAGATTGTTGGGTCAAGATCAGTTATCGGTTATTATCAGGTCGGGTGCAGGTCAGGTTTCAGGTAACCTGTTTTACCAAAATTTCAGGTGCAAGTCGGTTACAGGTCATTACAGGTTCAGGTTGGGTTGTCAGATCAGGTCATTTTTTGACAGCTCTAATATAGTACATGGGTAAGCAATATAATATGTCTAAATACATTAGAGTATTTGTCTAAGTACATTAGCTAATAGTTAGGGATTGACTATCAACCTAAATGAGCAAATCAAGAAGTAAATCAAGGGATTACAATAATTACAATATATTGACTAAGATATACTATGTATATCTTCTACATAAATATCAACTTTATGTGAAAAGTGAAAAAGTTAAAGTAGAACAGTTAAAAGAAAAATAAGTATAAAACTTAAGACTCATTTTGGACCTGCTTCACACTCAAGACCCTCTAGATCAATTGAATCTTGGTAAAGGTATGCATATTTGAAACCCTATTGATCTAGGTAGGGTTTGATCCAAATGAAAATTGTCGGATCTCCGAGTCTTAAAACCCAGACCCATGCCCATCCTTATATTTTAATATAAGCCATTAGGTCTTAGCTCACCATGAATGAAGGGAGAAAGCTTCTAAGAGGTGAATGTTGAGCAGAAAAAACAGACTAAAATCTCTTTTCAAATTATTCTATTGCTCAAAACACAGAACCACCGGCCCACCTTACTCCATATGGAGTATATAGGCTCTCTGAAATTATATTTGATTCTCACATTACATCAACCTTTAATTACGTTAACTAAAAAAAACTATATGGTATCGACTTCAAGATCTCATCAGCAAGGATATTGTACATCCTTTGAGAGGGATGAACCGCATCCCAGAAAACATAACTATCTCGATCCTTGCATACATTTGAGCTCTTGCATGTGTCACCTAGTTCAAATATTCCTGAACCACAACATCCTTTTGTAGTCTCAATAAAACCTGTAGGTCCAAAATTTGAGATACACCATTGTGTTAGCTACTTCGAAGTAATCCACTAAATATTGAGAAAATTTTATATGTACTTCCTATGCTACGTTTTGAATAGTTGAAAAAATTTTAAATAAAAATCTTCTATCTGTAACTTAATGTTGACAACTTTAGGATTTTTCTACTTGTGTTGTAGACTATATGGAGTACCGTAAGAATTTCACTTGTTTTTGTATACATTATATAGACGGTTAGTTATTTTCTGATCCTCTTTCCAATAACAATTTTCTTTTCTTCCTACTTTGTTTCTAAGATCCCTTAGCTTGGAAATTCGTGGGATTTGTACCACATAGAAAAAAGTAAGATGCAATGATCAAACCACTTCATATCTTTGAGGAGTTAGTCCTTTTATTCATAATAGATTTTAGATGGGACCTCATTTAATTTTATAAGTGGTCCAAATAGTCTTTTATAGATGAGTGCATCTCAAACACGTTTCACGATCAATAAGAGTTATCTATGTGAACCTTCTGAATTTCGAGTTTGATATTATTCTTAAATTTCATGCATGATAATTTAAGTGAATATATTTTCAACCCCTAAAAAAAAGGTAAATATGTTTTCAAGTTATTGTGATACTCCCTTTGTCCAAATATTTTTGCAATAAATGTTTATGGTCCAATTAACTTCAAAGAGAACATAGAGCAAAAAGAAAATTCTGGAACTGATATATTGCAATTGAATTGCGCTGCAACCTTTAAGAATTTATATTGCAAATAAGTTGGGACATATTTATTTTATTTTCTTATGGTTCAAGCAATGAGATTTTCTAAATGTGGCATGATGATAAGTGCATATTCTAACATTATTTAGTTGCATATTAGGGTGCATTTTCATGTAGTATTAGAGCATTTACATTGCATTTATGCATATTTAGGTCCCTTTTTATAAGCTACGGTGCTTTCAAGGGTTGTTTGCATTTTTGATGTAATCTCAGGTACTTTGGACTCCTTTTTAAGGACATGATGATTAAGGCACTTGTAAAACGATATATCATGTGCCCAAAACGGATTGGAATTGAAGAAGATACAAAGGACTTTGTGTACTTGTGCGAAATATGACACCTCTGCACCATTTTACTCATAACTTTTGACACAAAAATGATGATGAGGTGATTCTAACTAGGTTGGAAACTAGACTTGAAGAGATTTCCAACGATATATTACATGCACCAAACAAAGTTCTGGATCAAAAGTTATAGCTGTTCGCAGTTGAGCTGGAGAATCTAACTATTACAGGACAACACGTCCGTGTCACTCTGATTTCTTCGAGGCAGTAGCTTTTCTGTCGTAGGGTATTTATGAAGTAGCAGGTCAACACGTCCGTGTCATTATTGACACGTCCGTATTGGTCTGCTCCGTAGCGCGTTCTATTTTGTCGGTTTTGTTATTTTAGGAAGGTATATATACCTTTTATTCTTTTAATGACGGAAAGGGGAGATGGATTGTATGCACTTTTTAGGGTTTCTAGAGAGAAGTTAGAGAGAGAAACTTGTAGATCTTCATTGTTCTCCAAGACTCTACCTTTCTTCCATTAATTGAAGTATTTATTTTCTTCTTCTTTTCTCTTTGTTTATTATTATGAATTTTAACTATTGCTCTCTAATTTCTTTATTTTATTTTCAATTATGCTTGAGTAGTTCTTCTATCTATTGTTAAGTTGAACCCTAGTATGAATTATGTCATGATTATTTCTTTAAACTCCCAAACATTTTGTTGAATTGTTCTTGCTTAATTAATTATGCATATTTTAATACTAGATTAGGGACAACTAGTATTGTTATCGCTAGTAGAAAAATGACGATTTGCGTCTCACCATCTGCATCGCACAACAGGACAAACGTCGCAGAAGACTCATTTGCGTCGCATGCAATAGGGAATCGACGCAAAAGACGACCTATCTGCGTCGCACGTTTCTTTAGTGCGATGCAAAAAGTTATTTGCGTCGGACTCTATGGCCCATCCGACGCATATGATTTGGGCTGATTATATAAAAAATGCAACATACTTAAATGATTTAGGGTTATCTGCGTCGCATGGGCTATATGTGCGACGCAGATAAGCAGGCCCGCTTCATTTTTTCTAAAACCCTAACAAAACGCATCAACACAATTCCACCAGCCATCTCTCTCTCTTCTCCCTCTCCCTCTCCCTCTCTCCCTCTCTCCTTCTCATACCACCAGTTCTCCACTTCTCATAACACAACGATGTTCACCGCTTCTCTCTCTCTACCCTTCTGCATCTTCTCCTTCTTCTTCTTACCAATGGCGATGAAAAGCTCGAGCAAGAGCAGAAAGACGATCTGATTTTGGTGATGATTTCGAGAGGTCGTTTGGCGAGGGATCGTCTTCTTCAGTTACCACTGCTGATTTCAGGTTATTTAGTAGAAATTATGAAGATTTTGTTTAATTATCTTGAATTATTGCTGTTTAATTGCTCGATTTGATCGATTTTTTCCCCAAATTGAAGGACGATGATCTGGCTACTATTTTCTCAAAGTCAAGAACGAAATTGAAGAAGAACGAGAATGAAGTTCGATCTGATTTTGGCGATTAAGGTTTTGTTTTAAAATATACTTAGTGCAATTTCATTCTTATATGTTAGATCTGATTTTTTTTAAAATTTCGTTTTTTGTATGTTAGATCTGAATATTTAAGTTTTGAATTTCGTTTTTTAATTTTGTATAGATTATGGTTCTGTTTTTATACTTGTTTGATTATGGTTCTGTTTTGATTATGTTTTTCTGTTTTTTATGTTACTTAGTTTGTTGAGTTTCATTATGTTTGATTATGGTTCTGTTTTGAATTGTGTATTACTAATCTTCCTTTTGTTGATTTTGAACATACTTGTTTGATTATGGTTCAATATTTCGCTGCTTTAATTGTGTATGCGTTTAGATGATCTAATCTTCGCCATTTTTCTTCAGTACCTCCGTTTGTATATGTGAATTTATTTTTTTAACAAAAACTACCCATTTGCATCGGATTTAAGGCAAAGTCCGACGCAAATGGAATTTTTTAAAATAAAAAAATGGTTAATTTGCGTCAAACGTTGACTAACGTGCGATGCAAATGAGTCTGGCTTGCTGGGCTTAATGTGCGACGCAGATGATAGACCATTTCCGTCGCATGTTGGGCAGGATCCGACGCAGATAGCTCTTCAACTGCGTCGTGTGTTAGTCCGACGCAGATCCTGTCTCTTCATCTGCGACGGGACCTGTGCCGTCGGACCCATGTCCGACGCAAATGGGCACCCCGCATCCGATGCAAATCATCGATTTCGTACTAGCGTATGATTCCATTGTATTGATCACAACGGGAGTTAGGTTTTGACGGATTTGGGTATTTCAATTAAGGACATGAAGTTCTCCACTGGAGTAGGTAGAATGGATTGTTAGGAAGTTAGAGTGTCGTTTTTAATGTCTTTAATTTGCATGATTCCACGGGAGTAGGCTTGAGTGCATATTAGGGAAGCCATAGATACTCGGGAGAGGTTTATGGTATTTTATAGGGTGTACTTTTCCTTATGAACATTTAATTGACTAGTTTGGGGTAGGAATTATTATTGTGTTAATTCATGCTAGTGGGGATACTTAACTATTATAGTCTTTTATTTATATATTGATTAGTATAGTTGATTCGACCATCTTCGATATTAACCTCCTTTAGTCTTACCATTATTTAAGGGCTAATTATAGAACAAATTTCTCTCTGTGGGATCGACTCTGACTTACCCTACTACATAGTTAGGAGGATTAGTTAGGTTATTTATTTTTGTTAGGTACGCGACACGCCTATCACATGATAAATACCATATTCATTTGATATACATATAAGCCCCTGTTCTTTTGGACTTATTTTCAATCCAGTTCAGTTATTATTATTATTATTATTATTATTATTATTATTATTATTATTATTATTATTATTAACATTAATATTAATATTATTATTATTAATTATTATTATATTAATTATTTTTATTATATTATTTATTATTATTGTATTATTATTTATGATTATTATATTATTTATTATTAATATTATAATACTCTTTATTATTATTATTATTATTATTATTATTATTATTATTATTATTATTATTATTATTAATTATTATTATTAATTGTTATTATTATTACTAATTAGTATTATTATTAGTATTATTATTAATATTAATATTAATATTAATTATTATTATTATTATTATTATTATTAATTACTACTATTATTATTGTTGTTGTTGTTGTTGTTGTTGTTGTTGTTGTTATTATTATTATTATTATTATTTCAGTTCAGTTCAATTTCGTTCAGTCCAAAAGAATGGGGCCTAAATATGGATGCTTGTATGATATATGCAACAGATGCAATATCACATCTAGGTAGTTAGAAACTTCCTGTATTCCTCATACTTGCAACCATCTGACTTTCGCATTTTTCAAGACACATGTTTGACTATTAATATTTTCAAGCATATATAAATTAGTATAAATTAATAAAATTATTATTTTCAAAATACATATTAAGACTAATCCAACAAAAACTTTACTAAAGAACATTCATATTTTATATATAAGGAAAAAGTTATAATCAAAGTTACTAGATGAATACTGCAAAAGTTAAATGGTTGTAAGAATCGAGAAATGTATAAAGTATGAATTAATACTCTCATTTTGTCATTATAATTTAAGAGAATAAATTATCTCCCATGAAGTGATTTCAAAAACTTTGCGATGTGAGAGGCTTACCATATTTCTTTGGGTCATCTATTGCTCCCTTTATGATTCCATAAGCATCTACGTATTTCGTTTTCATCTTCAATTGAGTCCCAATAGCCTTCAATTGTTTCGCAATTTTGGAGTTGAGTGATAAGACTGCTTTGTTAACTTTGTCAACGCAATGTATTCCATTGCCTAAAAATGACATCGTAATAGGCATGCAGCCTATAGGGGGTACACCAACAACGGCCATCCTTCTTGCACCAATCTTGTGCATGTCCTACACTCCACACACACATACACACACAAAAAGGTAAGCCAATCTTGCGATGGATTAATTTAATTACTTAGCCTAGTGGACAGTTGTGAGGCGCATGCGAGAAACCTTACATCATTATTTACATAGGATACTTTCTTTTCTAAATAAGCAATGATATCATATAAGGACTAAGGTACGCGTAGAGGATGGTGAATTGATGACCCAAGCTTATTATTTCGGGCAAAAGGTAGAATGGTTCAAAGAGGAGGGAGGGGGGGGGCAAAACCTTGGACCAAAAGCAGGACATTCAAAGTTCGAACCACATAGAAAGGATCCGTCCGGTTTCAAATCGAGCTAAACTGTGATCCGGGTTTTTCCAACTAGTTCGATTAAGACCAGATCAAGTCGAGGCATGTAAATTAGCCCAAGTCAAAAAAAAAAAAAAAAAAAGTTGCGGTTTCTCTAGATAGAGATGCCAAATTTTGAATTAGCTCGAAATGATTATATTTACATTCAAAGTAAACCCTCAAGTGAATAACTCACGAGGGCACTGTTCGCATCACCGTTTCAGGTTTTTGGTTTTATAAATATAAAAGTCATATGATATAAGGGGTATAATAAACTTAAAATTGGTCATACTTATATTAAACATGTCAATTTTAAAAACCGACAACGTAAAAAACAGAAACTACTTTTCTCGGTTTTCATATTTTTGTTTTTGGTTTTCAAAAAAACTGAAAACTAGAAACAAAAAACGATAACGAACGAGCCCTCAGTTTTGACCCGACGCAACAACATAGATAGACCATATTTAATATGATCAAATCTTCCATTTTTTTAACAATTAATCATTCCTAAACATATCTAGATAAAAATGCGCGCGCCTCTATTTTGACAACTCGGAAAACAATAGTGATAGAAGGAAGTTGACATATAACCCGAATATTTGGATACTATCTAGACAAAGCTAACTCAAATAAAACCTTATTTGAACAACTCGTATAATTTACCATCCGTAGTCGTTATTAGTTATTGCTTACCTCAATGGCAAGGTTCATAAGAGAAACTAAGTAGTCTTGGCACTTATCCAATGTAAATTGCTTAGGCGAAGTGGGATACTATCTAGTAATCTAGTATCTAGGCAAAGCTAACTCAAATAAAACCTAATTCGACCATCTCATTTACCACCCATAGTTATTAGTTACTTTATAACTTACCTCAATGGCAAGGCGCATACGAGAGACCAAGTAGTCCTGGTACTTATCCAACGTAAATTGCTTAGGCCGAGTGGGCTCCAAAAAGTAATTTTGTAGGTAGTCGTTGGTCCCCATGCTCATGATTATTCCAGCCTTCCTTACAATTTCATCTGCTCTTTTAAATCCCACAAACTGTCTTAGGTGTATCTTATAGTGCCTGAAGTAATTCACCTGTCTTCCCAATGATATGCTACTCTGTTCATGACAGGGAGAAACAAAAATTATTATGCATTAACACATTTTGTTACGTCAAAATGTCGAAAAATATTATTTTGAGTTTGCGCTAGTTTCCTTCATTGGTTCTATCTTGGGTACATTTTCTCAATTTAAATAATACATGAAATTTGATTTATGCTATTAAGTTTTACCGATGCTTTGGTTCATATACCAAAACTAGTGAAGCAAGTTTCAAAACCAAAAAGAAATTAAAAGTGATGCTAATATAATAAAATCAGTATAATTTTTTTCTTTGACTCTTTTTTATATTGTTAGGAGATAGATTTTATCTTATGATTATTATTATACTTACCTAGTTGATTAGGATTAGGACTTTGATCCTATAGGTTGTATATATTGATTGATTGAGGAATAGATACGGGAGATGACTTGATTGAAACTTGAAATTTGGTCCTCTATGTTGTATATATTGATTGATTGAGGAATAGACACGGGAAATAACTTGATTAACTTTGACGTATATTCTCGTTTCAAAAGTAAGATTACAAGCTAAGTCAGACAGCTTACAGTGAGATTGGCAGTGAGATCATCATAACCAGATCCCGCAGAAGCAAAACTAACAGCATGTAGTAGATCCACTTTTGTTATATTGGGGTCTAGAAAGGCCGGTATCGCATCAGCTAAACCTAGTGCTTCAGCTGCATGTCAAAGAAAAAAAGTAGTATCAATTAGCAAAAAAAAAAAAAAAAAAAAAAAAAAAAGGGAGCAGCTATACTACCTTTTAAGTGTCTGGATTAAAATAAATCAAATGTTCATCTAAATAAACAAAGTTAGTATCAAATATGCAATAAATTGAATAGCATAAGGAGATTGAATTCCACGTTGTTCTAAGTTGTTTAAAAAACAAAACTCAGTTTTGGAGATAGAAAACTATGTTAAAGACTACAATTTGATGATAGTTTAGAATAATGTTTCAAATGGTACGAGGAGATATTAGGGAAGGTTTCTTACAAAGGAACTATTTAAGTGCCAACATATCATTATATTTTACTATAAACTATATAAATATATATAACTTTTGTAGGGTAAAAAAAATTAATACAATAAGCCGCCCTTAAACATAAACACAAGCCACAATCAAGGCCGAAACAATTGGGTTACCGAAACATAAGGACTTTTGTTGTTTTAAAAACACAAGGACTTTTGATGTCTTAAACTAATTAAATGTAACATAACAAAATAACATGGGATATCACAAAGTGGATCTTATCATGACAAATTATGAATATAAGACCGTCATATGACTCGGGGCAGTACAGTAATTATTGCAATTAGCATCCCCAAAACAAACAAAGAAACAAGCTACAGGAAAAGGCGAAACAAATTGTCTAAGATAATGGACACAATAACATTAATTGCCATGAACTACCAAAATATAACAAAAATATATAATTCAGGGCATCCACTGACCCAAGAACTAGTTTTTCATCTGAAATAAAACAAGCATCCCCCTATAATTTTTTTTTTTTTTTTTGATAGGAAAGCATCCCACTATAATTGTCTACTCCTTTAATGCATCAATCACTGACATTAACAAGCAGGAATTTTATTTATTGATGACTCTCCCTGTCATTGTTAACTCTTATTAGATGTGAATATGTGATAAAATTTGATACTATAGCAAAGGTTTCATAGGACCACCGACCATATCATCAGTTAACCAGATAAAGACTAAGACCTCCGGTTGTACGTTTACTTCGATTGCCTGGTTGTTGTTGTCAAATTAGGGATCACAAAGTATAGCGACTTCCAGGATCTAGACTTCTTACCATTATACCATATTTATCTAGCAAGATGAAGTATGATGTATCTCTACATGGATTATTTTACATTCTTACTAAGAAGGCAAATTTCTCTAGCATAATGATACGCATACAACATTTTATGAGAAACAAGAAGTACTAACTTGTTCTAATGTTGCCCAAAAAGAAATTGCTCTAGGACACAGGCTGCGCTTGTTTCTTCTTTTTGGGTTATAATATATCATGTTTAAGACTTTTGGCCCATAATTTCTCTATCATATCATAGTAGAATTATAAATTTGTGTTCTACAAAATTACAACATCTTAATATAACTCTCTATACATACTTCCTTTGTTCTGAAATTAGTGAAATGCTTCTCTCAAAAAGTTCTTACATAAAAGTAAGAAGTGTTTCACTCATTTCAGAACTAAGGAAGTATTTAACAAAGTAACGATCAATGTTTTGACCATTACATCAAAACTAATTAAACATGTTAGTAGACAAAGGGAGTACAAGATATTTTTACCAATGAAATCAGTTCCAAGTTTTCCATTGGAGAACCTCCCAGTAGGGCGGCTACCAATGAAGTCCATGCCATAAGGTAGGAAATTGCTCTTCATCGTGGTTGTGATGCGGTTGTTGTTGCCAGGATCAACACTAGAATCCCCAAACACTAACAAACTCGAAAGCCGGTGTTTAGCTTTCAAGTCTTTAATTTCAGGCACCGTCATAGCATGTAAAAATTTTGGCATATACATCATGAAGAACAATAATGCACAAAAACAAGAATTTGTTAAGCCCATTTTCTTTAGTGCAAGTATTACAAAACCCCAAGAAAATAAGACTACATATAACCAAGGGAGAAATAAAGCTGATATCTGATCTTAATATATACTAGCACGAAGTACGCACAGTAAATAGTAATAAAGTTTAATTCTTATCATTTCCACACACAAAAGAGAGGAAAATTATATCTAAATGTTAGTATACAATAAAAAAGGTCATTGTCAAGTGAACTTAATTGATAGAATGAAATTTGAATAGGTATTGGTGGAAATATTTATGGGTTCAAGCAGTTAGGTTCATCTAACATACTATTGTAGGTCTTTGTAGGGATCAAATGCAATAACTATAGCACAAAATAGTAATTGATGGTGCTAAGGCTTTTCTCCATGACGATAAATTAGATTGAAATGAAATATTTAAATATATTTGAACGAGTTACGTGGTTTAGAAGAAAATTTTGCATTAGCTGTGCCATTTAATGAGGCATCATTTTGGCTTGATAATTGAAATCAACCACTCTCCCCTCTTGTTGATCATCTCTCATATCAATAATAGTAGTGTTCTCAGCCCTTGGGGGTGTAATAAACAATTTTGTTGGTGGTAAGTCCATATTAAATTTCACGGTTAATTTTCTTCACGTTATTTTTCTATAAAATGTACGTTCTTTAGTCATTTGAGAGACTTCCTTGTTTTTGTGGGTTCTTTATCTTTTTAAGGTATGAGGCAGTGATGGAGCCAAAATCTTAAATTCGGGGGTGCACAACTGTAAACACATAAAATGGAATTCTGAAAATTGAATTATGTATAATGTGCATGCGGCGCGAAGCCAGTGCGTGGGGCGAGGAGCTAGTGCGCGGGACACAAATTGATTGGTGCGCTGAGCGAGAAGGGGTTGCGTGTGGCGCAACATTTTTTACAAGAAAAATTTTGTTTTATTTTTCCTAATTTGGGAGGGCATGTGCACCCCCATGCCCCTAGTTGGCTCCGCCACTTGCATGAAGTACCTTAAAATTATCTTATTATATATTCCAAACCATTACAGCACAGATGGTGAAAGCCTCGACTATAATGTAGTATCCAAAATTATCGAACATAGCACACAAATTTTGGAGTTGGCCCAAGTATATATGATCCAAGTTTGCATTGTTTTGTGTTTCTATCATGTATAGTTTTGTGCTTCGCGGAATATATATTTTAGCTTATTTTTAAAACTTAAATTGTGTTCTTAAGGACTTCAATCTCTCGAAGTCGTTGTTAAGGACTTGAGGATGAGTCAATGCCAAATTACTAAAGTGACAAACGGAAAAAGAAAAAAAAACCTCCCTATTCTCTACCCTTTCAACTCTTTCGCTCCATCTTCTCCTCCTCCTCTTCCCCTATCTCTATCAATCCCTCATCTTTACTAGAAGATACTCCCTCCGTGGCTCCGTCCCATAATTATGTTTGCCCCAATTTTCTTTTTACCTTTGCCCTTTGAATTTGCCTCGGGCCATACCTTTTTGCATGCATGTTGTTTCCACTTGTCTCTCCAGTATACTCTATAAAATAATATTAGAAAAAAAAAAAAAAACACTACTTGACATCCACAACTTTTGCCCGATTAACTTTAAAATAAATGATATATTTTCTATGAGTAAACTTTAAAGGACAAAAAAAAGTAAAACACGGAGATCACTGGAATTTTATGTTAACAACGGGTACAGTCAGCCTAACCATGCAACATGGATCAAACATATATCAATTGATAGAAATAAATATGATGAAGAATAACACCACTGATTTGTTCAATGTTATTATGCAATGGTGTGTGTTTTTTTGTTGTTGATAATATTTTGAATTAGTAGCAGGTAAGATTTTACTCTTTGGATCAATTATTAATCATACACCTTGGCTTAAGCCAAGGTTTTTCAATAGGAAAGGTAGCTGAGGCTCATGAGAGTGCTTCATTATTTAGGTTCTAGTTGATGAGTTGATGATTATTTCATGAGTTAGGTGTCGTTTTTAATGCTTCGCAACCTAGCACCCAACAACTAGTTAATAAACGCACATGATCAAATATATAAGATTAGTAGCGACACAAAAGTAAGGAGCTTTTGTATGAATAAAACAAATTTCATACTCTAGTTGGTAAATGTATGACTTTAGGGGAAAGCAAGTGACCCAGACATAAATGCCTAAAGTAACTAGTATATTTTTACTGTACATGATATTTCATTCCTATGGTTTTGGTATAGATACAACATACAAGTCATACAACTTACAAGGGAGACAAGCAATATTTAAGACAAGCTGAATGTGAGGCTTGGGTTGATGATCACCTGACATCCTGTAAGAAAATCAAAAAAATTTACTGATCTTAGGCTTGAGGGCAGGATAACACCAACGATGCCCTTCATTAGTTGGGAATTGATTTTTAGTGAGAAGATGTTGGGTCATTATGTTGGAGTTTAGAGTTACACATTAAACACTATACTATTTTGCATTCAATATAATATTCTACATGAGTCGTCGGATTATCAACACTTCGATATAATTATAAAACACTTTGATACTTAGCTTTAGTATTTTTTTTTTTTTTTTTTTTTTTTGACATCGCGAAAACATACAGAAATCAAATAGCTAAAACAAAGGGGTAAGCTAGCCGGGTTGAAGTAGCAAGATCATGAGCTTTCTGCACATGCCTCCTATGCACCTTGGTAATGTTGCAGCCAGTGAATCTCCGAGCCGTGCCCTTAATGTCGTTAAGCGTATGATGAATTGAGATGTCACCGGAACCTGTCAAGTTTAAGAGGCGAATTAAATTTGTAGAATCCGTGTGAACCGTCACCTGGTTGATACCTTCCCTATGTGCCCATTGGATTCCTTGAAGACACGTTGTAGCTTCAGTAGCAAGAGCAGAAGTAGCCCAGATAGTGGTGCCCCCCTTATCTCGAATTTCCCCATTGGGCGCTATAGCAACCCAAGCAGTGCCCCCACGCCCTCTATGTTTGTCCCAGGAGCCATCCGATTGGATGATGATCTCAAGAGTGTAGAGTGGAACTCGGCCCATCCTAGCAATATGAACGCCCGGCGGGGTGTGAGGGCCCAGGGGGTTGTTAATGTTGAAATTATTAGTAGAGGAAAAAGTTTCATGATCTGCCAACCCGATCACCAGATTGGCTTGAAACAATTCCATGGTGGCACGTTGTTGACGGAAAACCTGAGCATTGCGCGTTGTCCAAATACCCCAAAGAATGCCCACAAATTCGGGAAGTCGAGTACCTTGATAGCCATCCTCTTTTCTGAAGAATAAAATGTTGTCCCGAAGCCATGTCCTGAAGTTGGAGTGAGGAGTCATGGGAGTGTTCAGAGTCATGGTGGCATTATGCCAAGCCTCCTCTGCTAAAGGACAATACAAAAACAGATGCACTAAAGACTCCTCACTATTTAGACAAATTGGACAGGAAGCATTATCACTGATATTGCGCCTACACAGATTATACTTTGTGGCAAGAGCATTGTGCCACAATTTCCATAAGAAGAGTTTCCATTTTGGCATGATGTTCAGACCCCAAATGACGCGAAAGAAAGCCGCGGTCATCGGGGCGTTCATGCTTGAGATATCTTTTTGCTGGAGAGTTGTGAGAAAAAAGTAACCTGATTTAGTGGAAAAGTCCCCCGATCTTGTAAGGGGCCAATATTGCCTGTCCGGAACGGTGGAATGTGAGGGGAGTTCCATCGTTCGAATCATCCTAGCGCTAGATGGAATGAAATATTTGGACAGTTGGTGAATATTCCAAACCTGTCGATCCTGAACCAAAAGATCCGCAACTTTTAATCTTGCAGCTTCTGCTAAGGATACATCATCTCTGAAGATAGGGGTGATACCATTAACCCATTTATGCCTCGAACCAATAATGGATTGACCATTACCCACCTTCCACGCGTATCCTTTGTAACGCCCCGACTTCTAAGAATCATTAATTCATTAATTAACTCTTGATTAGCAGCGAAAGACTTATCTTAGTCGGTGCGTTACTGCCGTACTTTCCATTTGGGAAAATACAAGGCAACATAAGTTCGTTAAAGAACATAACATTATAAATATGAAACTTCATATCTAACTTTGAAATGCATAAATAACTAGGTGAAGCATAATTAAGGTTGATAAACTAATGTTCTTAAGCTTAGAATACATAATAATAAGAGTCTGCATAATTTAAGTAGTAATTATTCCTCACCGCTACGCCATTCCGTCATCCCCGTCATTACCTAAAACAGAGAAACAAAACGTCATGAGCCGAAGCTCAGTAACATACTACTCTAACATCGTAAATTCATTTCAATTCATTTTAGTTGTAAACAGGGAGGATAGAATAAAGTAAAAACATTTCATAAATATTTTATGTAAACATGAATTCATTATTAACCTTTTATCATGTTCATCATCATAATTATCTTATTGGTAACTTGGCGAGTATAACATAAGGGACGTCTCCCATAAAACATCGGCATCATAATCATAGGGCAATAGCCACCAGGGACATTGTCCCTAACCAGAAGGTGGCATAAAGCCATGCATAGTGCGGTGCCACCAGGGACAATTGCCCCTAACCAGAAGGTGGCGTTTCCGCCATAAAATAGAACGGTACGTGCACGACCAACATAACATAGTACTGCCAAGAACCATCTTTCACTTGAATTTATCATGTTTCATATCTTTTAAGTACATTAATTCATAATCATCATGATACAACATATTCTTTTCTTTGCATCCATAAAATAACATCATCATATTTTCATAACGTCATTATTTCATATCATCATATTCATCACAAAATATTCCATATCCCGCAATCCATATACAAAAGAATACTATTAACGTAAACATTATTATAAAACATACTTGGGAATGCGGGTGTTAGCAAGAGACGTTACCCGAATTCCCGCTAATAATCTTGATAGCCGGGGAGGCTTGTAATATCCTCTATCTTCTTTAATCTATTCAAGAATAATTTTATTAATGAACGTTTCGTTATTTAGCTTTTAAGCCTAAATATTAGCTAGCGCTTATTAACGTCATAACGTTCCTTATAACGTCGTAAAGGCCTCATTAAAGGTCGTTATTATTTTAGTCGTTAATAACTTCTTAAGGTGACTCTTAAGCAACTAATTAGGTGAAATAATTCCTTTAGTTATACTTTTAGAATTATCGAAACCTTAAAGTTATATTAATACATAACCTATAACCATTCGAAAATATATTATTATTCGAGTTCATAGTTAATCATCCATTAATCGTCTATCATTAAACTAATTAAGTTTATTGCTATACAATATCCATTAACATTATTTTAATATTATTTAATCAATTAAAACTAATAATTTAAGATATCCTCTTATAAGGATTAATGGAGTAATCATAACTTAAACTCATAATATACATAACTAGCTTACTGGTTTTTAATTAGTTTTAAACAACTCAACTAGTTTAGTAATCATGAAATATAACCCAATAATAGTTTTTAGGAGTCAAGTTAAGTGGTTTAATTAAACTAACCAAATCAGTCCATAAAATAAGTTCAAACATCTTTTTAGCCCAACATAATAAAATTCAAATTATAAATACTTAAGTTTAGTTCAACTTGGGTTCTCCTAGGCCCAAAACTATCCTAAATAGAAAAGGAACTAAACTGGGCTTGGGTTAAAACACAAAAAAAAAGAATCAGAATTTCTTGTAAATAAAACAGAGGAATGTGGGACGACAGTGCAGCGAGGCAGGGGGATTCCGGCTCCGGTGGACGGCAGCGAGAATGACGGAGCGACGGCGGAACGATGTGGGGCGAAGGTCGCCGGTGGTGCTGCACGGTACAGCGACGCGCGAAGAAGAGGAGCGTGCGAAGGGAGTGCTGGAGGTCGGCAGAGTTCCGGCGAGTGACGGCCGAGGCAGGATGAGCGCGGCGCAGGTGTTACGCGAGCCGGCGGCAGCCGGTGGTGGTGGTGCTTGAAGCCCGAGAGAGAGAGAGAGAGAGAGAAAATTGGGGTTTTCTTTTTGGGTTTCTTTGGGTCGCGTTTTCCGGCGAGTTGTTGACTGAAAAATTCTGATTAGTTCTTAGGTGGTGGTGAGGTGAGATGAAAGGATGAAAATTGTTGGTGATGGTGTTGTGGTCGTGGCGTTGGTGGTCAGTATTACAGCAAGTTCTTCAAAAAAAAAAACAGAGAGGAAATAGGAGATAGAGAAAGTGTGATTTTTGGAACATTTGGTGAGTAATTAGTTTTTGGTTTTTGCTTGAGTTCTTGAATGGTAATTGTCTGGGTATTTATAGAGCTGAAAATGGGTTAAAACTTCACCATTGTTTATGAAAAATCTACTTAGTCAAGGTGTTCATTAATGGAGGAGATACGGTGATCTTCGTTTGAGATTTTTTGTTGGCTCAAGGAGTTGTTCTTTGCTGACTTTGGGCTTAAAATGGGAGGCTACTGACAAGAGCATAGAAAAATTTTGTAGAGTTGCAATTGTTCTCTTCAACTAATTCATGGATATGAGATTGATGAGAGGAGACACGGTGAGAGGAAGAAGGAGGGCTAGAGTTCTAGACCATAGGGGTATTTTTTGTAAATTTTGGCTATATTTAGCTTCTCATCTTTTTAGTATATACTTGTTGTTCCTATTGTCCATAGTCAAGTTTAACAAGTTATTATACTTTCTATTATCTATAACTCTTGTTTTTGTTAGTTTAGAAAGATTTAATTTATAATTAATCCGACAATTAGTATTACTTAGATATGGGATATTACATCCTCACCCCCTTAGAAAAAGTTTCGTCCTCGAAACTTAGTAAGTCAAAATAAGGTCATGCAGTTCTTATCTAAAATCACTACTTCATGCTTAAACATAAAACATATTCATATTTCAGATAATATATATATATGAAGATCAGACATGATAAACATACATGATAATCTAAGCAAATAGATGGGGGTATTTCACTTTCATTTGATCTTCAACTTCCCAAGTTGCTTCACTCGACGAATGGTTAGCCCATAAAACTTTTATCATGGAAATTACTTTGTTTCTGAGCTGCTTTTCCCTACAATCAAGGACTACAATCGGTTTTTCTTCGTAGGTCAAGTCATTCCTCAGTTGTAAAGGTTCATGCCTAATCACGTGGCTTGGATCAGGTATGTACTTCCGTAACATCGATATATGGAAGACATTATGCACCTTATCTAAGTTTGTCGGTAGCGCCAATCGGTAAGCCACTTCATTCACTCGCTCAAGAATTTCATATGGGCCGATATATCGTGGACTTAACTTGCCAGATTGACCAAATCTCATGATACCTTTAGTAGGTGAAACTTTCAAAAAGACATGATCACCCACTATGAACTCTAGTGGTCTCCTTCGTCGATCCGCATAACTCTTCCCGTCGACTCGAGCAGCCTTGATCCCGGTCCGGATTAATCTTACTTTTTCTCGTCGTTTCTTGTATCAAGTCGGGTCCGATCATTCGAGCTTCACAATATCACTCCAACAAAGGGGTGTTCTACATCTTCTTCCATAGAGAGCTTCATATGGTGCCATCTTAATGCTAGCTTCGATAACCGTTGTTGTAAGAAAATTCTACCAAAGGGCAAGTATCTCTCCCAACTTCCTTGAAAGTCTAATATGCATGCTCTTAGCATATCATCAAGAGTCCGGATTGTCCGTTCTGTCTCGACCATCGCTGCTTGGGTGAAAAGTCAGACCGAAATCAAGTCTAGTGCCAAGAGCTTTCCCGCAATTCTTTCCAAAACTTTGCCTGGAATCTTGAGTCACGATCGATACAATTGAACTCTAACTCCATGTAGTCTCGACAATTGTGTTTACATACAACTCAGCCTAGCTTGTCCAAACTCCAATTATTTCTTATAGCCAAGAAATGTGAGGATTTTGTCAATCTATCCACAATCACCCGTGATAGAGTTCATGCCTCGAGTTGACGGTAGTCCCATTATGAAATCCATTGAGATCGAATCCCATTTCCAAGTAGGGACATCCAAAGGTTGTAGGAGTCCTGGAGGTCTCTGGTGCTCTATCTTGATCTTTTGACAAGTCAAACATCTTGCCACAAATTCAGCGACTTCTTGCTTCATGTTGCTCCACCCGTAATGTTTGTTTCAAATCTTTGTATAACTTGTTTCCTCCAGGGTGTACCGAGAAAGGACTGTTATGAGCCTCTTCTAAAATCTTCTTCTTTAATGTCTCATTATTAGGGACACATAACCTTCCTTGAAATCTCAAAGTACCATCTTCTTGGACCACGAATCCCGTGACTTCCCCTTTTCACATCATTCTTTATTTTCTCTAACTCCGAGTCTTCACCTTGTGCCTCCTTTATTTCACCCAACAATGTTGGCCTTAACTCTAATGCATTCAAGCATGCACCTTCTTTTCTATGAACGATCTCCACTTTCATTTTCCAAAGGTCATTGCTTATGGCTTTGGGTAGGGTCAAGGTTGTGTTTAGGTAAGCTTTTCGGCTTAGGGCATCAGCCACGACATTTGCTTTTCCAGGATGATACTGAATATCAAGGTCGTAATCTTTTAGGAGTTCTAGCCATCTGCGTTGTCTCAGGTTCAACTCTTTCTGAGTGAAAATGTATTTGAGGCTTTTATGGTCGGTGAAAATTTTGCACGGAACACCATAGAGATAGTGTCGCCATATTTTGAGAGCAAACACAACTGCGGCTAGTTCGAGATCATGAGTTGGATAATTCTGTTCATGAGGTTTAAGTTGTCGGGAAGCATATGCTATGACTTTCTCATTTTCCATCAACACACATCCTAATCCATGCTTGGAGGCATCACTATACACAACAAAGCCATCTGTACTAGAAGGGAGGGTTAGAACAGGGGCAGAGGTAAGACGTTTCTTTAGCTCCTGAAAAGCTTGTTCACATTCATCACTCCATTCAAACTTGACCGACTTCTTCACCAATCGCGTTATAGGCATAGCTATCTTTGAGAAGTCTTGAACAAATCTTCGATAGTATCCAGCTAAACCCATAAAACTTCGAATTTCAGGGACATTGGTGGGTCTAGGCCACTCCATTATGGCTTTTATCTTCTGGGGATCAACAGAGACTCCATTCTCCGAAATGACGTGCCCTAAGAAGGCAACTTCTTTTAACCAAAACTCACATTTCTTCAGTTTTGCATACAACTTCCTTTCTCTTAGTACTTCCAACACCTTTCTCAAGTGTTCTTCATGCTCACTTGAGTTTCTTGAAAATACCAAGATGTCATCAATGAATACCACAACGAACTTATCGAGATAGGGCTTGAAAACTCGGTTCATCAGATCCATGAAAACGGCTGGGGCATTGGTTAACCCAAAGGGCATCACTGTGAATTCATAATGGCCGTATCGGGTCCTGAAGGCGGTTTTTGAGATATCTTCTGGTTTAATGCGAAGCTAGTGATATCCAGATCTCAAATCTATCTTGGAGAAAGTGGTTGCACCTCGAAGCTGATTGAAGAGATCGTCAATGCGGGGTAAAGGATATATGTTTTTGATGGTAATCTTATTTAACTCTCGATAATCGATGCACAGCCTCATACTTCCATCTTTCTTCTTTACAAACAAGACTGGTGCACCCCAAGGTGAAACACTAGGTCGTATGTACCCTTTCTCGAGCAATTCATCTAGTTGCTTCTTCAGTTCTTGCAATTCAGCTGGTGCCATTCTATATGGTGCTTTTGAAATAGGAGCAGCTCCTGGAATAAGGTCGATGCTAAAGTCTATTTCTCTTTGTGGAGGCATACCAGGTATCTCTTCTGGAAACACGTCAGGATACTCTTTGACTATCGGGATGCTGGACAAAAAGTCTTCAAGTCTTGTTAGGTCTGTCACATTGCAAAGGTATCCGTAACAACCCTTTGCAAGTAGCTTGAAAGCTTTTGAGGTTGAGATAATACTGGGTTTGGCTTTTCTTCTTCGATAAGAAACCCTACACCCGTCAGGCCTTCTAAGGGTTATCTCATGGTTAAGGCAATTAATGTCGGCTTTGTACTTGGATAACCAATCCATTCCCAAGATGACATCAAAGTCGGTTAATTCAAATTGAACTAGGTCGACTAGAAATTCACATCCTCCTATCGGATAATAGGGCGGTTTCTATACATGACATCACATGAGATGGATTCACCATTTGGGATGGAAACAGACATGGCAGAGAATTCAAGGCACGGTTTTGCATTCAAGGTTCTAGAAAATGCGGTAGATATAAATGAATGCAAAGCTCCAGAATCAAAAAGAACATAAGCAGGTATAGAATAGACAAGGAAAGTACCAGTGATGACGGTATTATCAACTTCAGCTTCTTCTCTTTGCATCATGAACACCCTTCCTGCTTGTGGAGGCCTTCTCGAAGGATTACGATTGTTGTTTGCATTGCCGCTATAAGTGGAGTTTTGCCCATTCCCTTGATTCCTTGTGGAGCCATGGTTGTTCACGTTGTGGCCTCGCTGCTCTTGGACAGGATAATCTTTCACCATGTGGCCTTGTTTACCACATCGATAACATTGGTCGGTACCTTTACGACAGTCCCTTGCCCAATGACCTTGTTTGTTGCACTTGTTGCACCGAGGAACTTGTCTTTGATTACGGCTTTCCTCAATGTTCCCAGTATTCAGCTTCTTGTTGAAACTGTTACTTGATTGACCTTCTTGAGGCTTTCCTTTCCTCTTACCATTCTCAAACACTTCTTTTCTAAGCTTTGTCTTCCGTTCAACATTGATGGCTCTATCATACAATTCCTGGTAAGATTTGCTCATATGTGCTGCTAGTTTCTCATGAAGGTCAACGTTCAAACCTCCTTCGAAACGGTTCATCCGTTGGCGATCAGTGGACACCAAGTCTGGAGCGAATCGAGCAAGTTCATTGAATTTCACAAGCATACTCCAAGACCGTCATATTCCTCTCGTTTCGGATGAATAAACTCCGACTCCATTTGGAGTTGTAAAGACCGAGGATAAACCGGTTACGCATGGCCTCCTTTAGATGTTCCCATCCAAATCCAGGTTGTTGATGCATATCCTTGGCAGTTTTCCACCAAAGATCGGCTTGTCCTTTCAGATAAAGGACTGCAAAGTTAACTTTCCATTTGTCGGGACACTGGGTAGCATCGAACAATTTTTCCATGCCGTTGAGCCATTCTTCAAACTCGGTGGGATCTGGCTTCCCATCATAAGTTGGGGGCTTATGAGCAGAAAACCTTTTGAACATATTGGAGCATTCTTAATGCTCTGTCTTAGCCCTTGGTCGGTTTCCTTGCAAGAATTCCATCATCAGCTTCATTATATCCACCTGATTTCCATTAGCATTTTCAGGCGTTTCTTCAAAAACAGGGTCACTTCACAAAGAATCTAGCCTTGCCCTCATTTCTTCAAGTGTGACTTCAGACCCATGAGTTCCATTTCCTCCGTTGGTAGGTCCAATTTCACTTGTTGCCATGTTCTAAACATCACATATTGCATGTGCATAACATGTTAAACGAGGCATAACTATCACCGTAAAAATCATATAAAAACAATCCCATCCCCTATCCTAACACTCACACTCATTTTCATTTTTAAGCACTTATTAACTACACATTTATTATTCATTATATTATAAATCTTGTAACTTATGGTGATGCCTCTCATTTTACGTGATTACTTTGACATGTTATTTACTAATTTAAGTAAAACCTTTAAGATTTTACTTGTGGCACCGAGAACCGTTGCTCTGATACCATTCTGTAACGCCCCGACTTCTAAGAATCATTAATTCATTAATTAACTCTTGATTAGCAGCGAAAGACTTATCTTAGTCGGTGCGTTACTGCCGTACTTTCCATTTGGGAAAATACAAGGCAACATAAGTTCGTTAAAGAACATAACATTATAAATATGAAACTTCATATCTAACTTTGAAATGCATAAATAACTAGGTGAAGCATAATTAAGGTTGATAAACTAATGTTCTTAAGCTTAGAATACATAATAATAAGAGTCTGCATAATTTAAGTAGTAATTATTCCTCACTGCTACGCCATTCCGTCATCCCCGTCATTACCTAAAACGAGAGAAACAAAACGTCATGAGCCGAAGCTCGAGAACATACTACTCTAACATCGTAAATTCATTTCAATTCATTTTAGTTGTAAACAGGGAGGATAGAATAAAGTAAAAACATTTCATAAATATTTTATGTAAACATGAATTCATTATTAACCTTTTATCATGTTCATCATCATAATTATCTTATTGGTAACTTGGCGAGTATAACATAAGGGACGTCTCCCATAAAACATCGGCATCATAATCATAGGGCAATAGCCACCAGGGACATTGTCCCTAACCAGAAGGTGGCATAAAGCCATGCATAGTGCGGTGCCACCAGGGACAATTGCCCCTAACCAGAAGGTGGCGTTTCCGCCATAAAATAGAACGGTACGTGCACGACCAACATAACATAGTACTGCCAAGAACCATCTTTCACTTGAATTTATCATGTTTCATATCTTTTAAGTACATTAATTCATAATCATCATGATACAACATATTCTTTTCTTTGCATCCATAAAATAACATCATCATATTTTCATAACGTCATTATTTCATATCATCATATTCATCACAAAATATTCCATATCCCGCAATCCATATACAAAAGAATACTATTAACGTAAACATTATTATAAAACATACTTGGGAATGCGGGTGTTAGCAGTAGACGTTACCTGAATTCCTGCTTAATAATCTTGATAGCCGGGGGAGGCTTGTAATATCCTCTATCTTCTTTAATCTATTCAAGAATAATTTTATTAATGAACGTTTCGTTATTTAGCTTTTAAGCCTAAATATTAGCTAGCGCTTATTAACGTCATAACGTTCCTTATAACGTCGTAAAGGCCTCATTAAAGGTCGTTATTATTTTAGTCGTTAATAACTTCTTAAGGTGACTCTTAAGCAACTAATTAGGTGAAATAATTCCTTTAGTTATACTTTTAGAATTATCGAAACCTTAAAGTTATATTAATACATAACCTATAACCATTCGAAAATATATTATTATTCGAGTTCATAGTTAATCATCCATTAATCGTCTATCATTAAACTAATTAAGCTTATTGCTATACTATATCCATTAACATTATTTTAATATTATTTAATCACTTAAAACTAATAATTTAAGCTATCCTCTTATAAGGATTAATGGAGTAATCATAACTTAAACTCATAATATAAATAACTAGCTTACTGGTTTTTAATTAGTTTTAAACAACTCAACTAGTTTAGTAATCATGAAATATAACCCAATAATAGTTTTTAGGAGTCAAGTTAAGTGGTTTAATTAAACTAACCAAATCAGTCCATAAAATAAGTTCAAACATCTTTTTAGCCCAACATAATAAAATTCAGATTATAAATACTTAAGTTTAGTTCAACTTGGGTTCTCCTAGGCCCAAAACTATCCTAAATAGAAAAGGAACTAAATTGGGCTTGGGTTAAAACACACAAAAAAAGAATCAGAATTTCTTGTAAATAAAACAGAGGAATGTGGGACGACAGTGCAGCGAGGCAGGGGGATTCCGGCTCCGGTGGACGGCAGCGAGAATGACGGAGCGACGGCGGAACGATGTGGGGCGAAGGTCGCCGGTGGTGCTGCGCGGTACAGCGACGCGCGAAGAAGAGGAGCGTGCGAAGGGAGTGCTGGTGGTCGGCAGAGTTCTGGCGAGTGACGGCCGAGGCAGGATGAGCGCGGCGCAGGTGTTGCGCGAGCCGGCGGCAGCCGGTGGTGGTGGTGCTTGAAGCCCGAAACAGAGGAGAGAGAGAGAGAGAGAGAGAGAAAATTGGGGTTTTCTTTTTGGGTTTCTTTGGGTCGCGTTTTCCGGCGAGTTGTTGACTAAAAAATTCTGATTAGTTCTTAGGTGGTGGTGAGGTGAGATGAAAGGATGAAAATTGTTGGTGATGGTGTTGTGGTCGTGGCGTTGGTGGCTGTATTACAGCAAGTTCTTCAAAAAAAAAAACAGAGAGGAAATAGGAGAGAGAGAAAGTGTGATTTTTGGAACATTTGGTGAGTAATTAGTTTTTGGTTTTTGCTTGAGTTCTTGAATGGTAATTGTCTGGGTATTTATAGAGCTGAAAATGGGTTAAAACTTCACCATTGTTTATGAAAAATTTACTTAGTCAAGTGTTCATTAATGGAGGAGATACGGTGATCTTCGTTTGAGATTTTTTGTTGGCTCAAGGAGTTGTTCTTTGCTGACTTTGGGCTTAAAATGGGAGGCTACTGACAAGAGCATAGAAAAATTTTGTAGAGTTGCAATTGTTTTCTTCAACTAATTCATGGATATGAGATTGATGAGAGGAGACACGGTGAGAGGAAGAAGGAGGGCTAGAGTTCTAGACCATAGGGGTATTTTTTGTAAATTTTGGCTATATTTAGCTTCTCATCTTTTTAGTATATACTTGTTGTTCCTATTGTCCATAGTCAAGTTTAACAAGTTATTATACTTTCTATTATCTATAACTCTTGTTTTTGTTAGTTTAGAAAGATTTAATTTATAATTAATCCGACAATTAGTATTACTTAGATATGGGATATTACATCCTTTCTGTAAAAGAATTTCTGCATGATGAAGACTACGCGTACCCCAAGAAATACGCTTATGCCGTACATGAAGTCGGAAATGCTGATGTCTGGTATCCTTGAAGACTCTGGAAATAAGTAATTGTGGGTTTTCTTGCATTCGTCGAACTTGTTTCATCAACAGAGCAGTATTAAAAATTTCTATATTGCGAATACCAAGGCCTCCCAGACCTTTAGGAAGTTGTAAGAGACTTTGAGCACGCCAATGAACACCCTCGGAGGTCGAATTTCCCCAGAAAAACCTGCTCATCATACCATCCAGTTTGTGCGTGATAGAAAGAGGAATACGAAATACCGATAAATAATGAATAATAGAAGCTACCAGAATGGAATTGATGATGATAAGCTTCACCAATTGAGATAAAGTGCGCTGCTGCCATTGAGCAATTCTGCGGGACACAATATCTAATAAAGGGGTGAAGTGACTCACCCTCCTTTCTTGAATATCAATTGGAATTCCAAGGTAGGTCCCCATGTTGCTGTGCGAAGACATACGAAGCAAAGTTTTATAGTGTTGTTGCTTTTCAGTAGAGATGTTCGGACTAAACTTGACAAAAGATTTCTGCAAGTTGAGAAGTTGACCAGAGATGTTGCAGAATCGGTTCACTAGCGTTGTCATTGTAATATCCCAAAAATTTAAACTTGCCTAAATTTATTAATAATAAATAGTGATTAAAATTTTCCTTTAATTATGAGGTATGACTAGAATTTGTTGCTCTACATCCAAGTATTGATAAAAGGTATTTAGTTCTTTAAACAAATATATATGGTATGTATTACAAGAGTTGCAAATAATAACAAGTGAATGATAGATTAAAATAATAATAGTATTAATAAAAGTAGAAAGAGAAGAAAATAATAAACAAATCAATTAGTTCTAAGTAATAACAAAGGTTGGACTAAAACAAAAATAAAAAAGAGAAATGAAAAGAAATAAAAAAAAAAATAAAAGAGTTGCATCTGATTGTCACCATCGTCCCATTTTCTTCATCAAACCAACAACATAATTTGGTCTAAAACTTCACATCATTATATCAAAACCAAATCTCCCATAAACCAGAATTTTTACCATTTTCATCAAACCCAAAATTCAGTAGAATTACTCACATCAACATCCAAAATTTTGCCAAGTTCAGCAACACAAATTCTGCTTTTTTTTTTAGTTTTAAGAATCAACTATGGCTAATAATAGCCATCCTTCCTCCCTCAAATCAGCACACATCCACCACCCTATCTTCCACCATCTTCATCACCACCGGTATTCAACTACCGTCGCCGGAAACCGCCACCTAAAACACTCCTTCAAGCTCCCCTCTTTTCGCACTACACCTCCCTCTTTCTCTCCTCTATTTCGAGTTAACCACCACTCCCCCACAGCAGCGCCGCCGTGCGGCCTCCGCCTGCCGCCATACCGCGACCACCTTGCGCCACCTTACCACCAGTGCAGCACCCTGCGCTAGCCAGAACACCAATCAACTATCCCGTGGTTTCTCCTTCTCTCACCCAACTCTCCTTTCTCTCTCCTCTGCTTGGTCTGCTGCGCGCACCACCAGACCACCACTGTGCCACCAACCCCTCTCGGCTGCCTCAATCTTCGCCTCGCCGCTGCTCACCGGAGCTTCGTCCTTTCTCCCGTGCCTTCTGGTTCGACGCTGCTCAGTTTGAGCAGAGGTATAATACCTCAACTGCTGTTCTTGTTTTTTTTTTTTTTAGTTTAAGCCCAAATATATACCCATGTAGGCCATGTTAGTTATTCATAGTATTGGGCCAAAAATCTGGCTGTAGTTTTAGTTAAACTAATCAAATAAATCCATATGTTTAACTTGTTAAGCTTAGAGTTATATATTGGGATGGATGACTTATTCTAAAAATGGAATGGACTAAGTAAGGTGGCTAAACAATTATTTGAATATTTATATTGATGTTTAGCTAGTAACTAAAACACAATGAAACTCACTATAAACTATAATCCTTGTAATTTAAATCATTATGGTACTTTAACCATGACTAATTAATGATTTATTATGCGATAATACTGGATTTCATATTTATCTCTAATATATCAACTTAAGAATAATACAAATTAAGTATAATTTACTTGTCAAATTTACGTTAAAGTAACAAACACTTATATATAGTTTAGATGACAAGAATGAAAGAGTTATATTACGAGTTCCATAATTACAAGTTTTTAAGCCTGAATTATGAACCATAAGATTAATGACCATCACTGCTTTAATTATAAAATGACGAATATGTTTAAAGTGACCCTATGACTAATATAGTGAAATTTTAAATCAAGGGTTAACAAAATTGTAATATGTGCCTAATGATTCGTAAAATATGAAATGGTTATAACTAAACATTCGTACTCACGAATCATGAACTACGACTTAAGCACTAAGTTGTTAGGTAGAAAGAGTGCCTATGACTTTTTATCAACCACCAAAGACTTAACTATTTAAGACTCCTAGTACCTCCTAAAATGGACACATGATGGAAATGGATCAAGAAACTCACAATTTAGTTTAAGATATTAACAAGTCTTTTTTTAATCCCTGAATTGATTAGATTAAAAAGGAAGAGATATTACAAGCCTCCCCCGGCTATTTAAGCAGAATTCCAGGTAACATCTATTGCTAACACCCACGATCCCCTTCGAAATATGTTTGTGAAATGATGTTTATAATTATGTTAAGGATTTTGTGATGTGTTTCTTATATGGATTGTGGGAAACATAAACTGTTTTCCGATGAGTTACATAAATGTTTACATATGTTATGATTTTGTGAGTTATTGATGCTCAAGTATGATTCATGAAAGATCTAAGACTTATGCCAATGAATGCTAAATAAACGAAACATGATAAATGAAAGTGAAAGAGGTTCTGGCAGTATAATGTTACGCTTATTATCTACTTTATGGTAGTGCACGTACCTTCGCACCCGCCGTACACCCAAAAAGGGAGCCGGGCTCCTTGAGGGGTACCGCATGTTATGTTACTACTCTATTTTTGGTGCGAGCGGTGTATCCAACAAGGGAGCTGGGCTCCTTGAGGATCATCGCATGGTGGTGTATCCAACAAGGGAGCTGGGCTCCTTGAGGATCATCACATGGTGGGAGACGTCCCGCATGTCTATACTTGCCAGTTACCATGTTAAAAGATAATGGGAACTTATGAAGTATCAAGATGCTATTTATAATTGTTTACTTTGATATTATTTCGATATGGATTTGAAATATGTTTTACTATATTCTCTTCTCCCTGTTTGCAATTGAAATGAATTTACGTTGTTAGGGTAGCATGTTACTGAGCTTCGGCTCATGATGTTTTGCTTTCTGTTTTAGGTATGAGCATAGCCATTGCAAGAGCGCTGTTAATAAGGAACGTGTTCAAGGGAAATTGTGTGGTATCTTGTGTTAGAGAAATTATTATTATTTGAGTCGAGCATTTATGTATAAGGACTATTTAAGACCGCATTGTATTAGTGGGTCATATCCAACAGGCTTAAGTTCCATTTTCCACTGCTAAGTATGAGCAATTGTGTTTAATTAAGGTTATGAATTTTCGGGGCGTTACAGTCATAGCATTGCAAGCAGCATCAGAGGCTTTAAAGAAGAAAAGAGCATTGTCTGCAAAGAAAAGGTGAGAAATAGTAGGGCCTTGCGCGCGGATTTTGACGCCTTGTAAAAGTCGAATATTCATTGTAAGAGTTGTCATTCTAGACAGGATATCCATGCAGAAAAGAAATAGGTAGGGGGACAAGGGGCCTCCCTGTCGAAGGCCACAAGTGGGAACAAAAGCTTTGGTCACTTTGCCGTTGATGATTACTCGGTACGAAACCGTTGAAATGCACTGATGGACTAAACCTATCCAATAGTCAGGAAAGCCATATGCCTTAAGAATCTTCAAAATAAAAAGCCAGCTGACTCGATCGTAGGCCTTATTCATATCTATTTTAATAGCCGCAAGATGGCGATGTCCTGAGCGTTGTTTGTTAATGACATGCATCACCTCTTGAGAGATCAGGATATTATCTTGCATATGTCGACCCGGAATAAAGGCATTTTGATAGTCTTCAATAATATCCGGAAGGAGTAGTTTCATTCTATTAACCATACATTTTGAAATACACTTGTAAACAACGTTGCATAAACTGATAGGGCGCAAGTGATTTACCTCTTCCGGTGGAGAGCACTTAGGAATGAGAACCAATAGAGTACGATTCCATTCCTTCAATATATAACCTGTGGTGAAGAAACGTTGAACAGCAGTAATAACCGACTCTCCAAGCAGGGCCCGGTGACGTTTGAAAAATTCGGCTGGAAACCCATCCAACCCCGGAGATTTGTCATTTGCTATATTAAAAAACACCTCCTTTATCTCATCTGGAGTAAAAGGAGCCAGTAAAGTGTGTCTTTGAGCATCAGAAATGCAAGGAAGATGAAGCTCCCTGAGGACCAAATTAATGTTTTCTGCATGATGAAGAGAGGTTAAATCTCTAATGTCGCAGGGCGAAAATAGATGAGTGAAGTGATGTAAAATCATCTTGACAATCTCCTCTTGATTATCAATCCAAATGCCATCGCTATCTTTCATCATGTAGATGTGGTTCCGTTTCTTGCATCAACGAACTCTTTGAAACATAAATTTTGATGGTAGATCACCTATGCGCGTGATATGATCCCTTATTCTTTGCTTCCAATACAAAATTCCTAACGACGCTTCGTCGCTTAAAGCATTTTTCCGACTCATGTAGGTGGATCCTTGTTGCAGCGTTTGGATATTATCCCCCTGTGATTGAAGGTCCTTAAAAATAGGGTTCCAATTGACACCACGAAACAGGCGACGATCAAGGCACCAAGCCTTCATTCATTCGCGAGCCATTATCATTCTCTTGGAAAGCACATGCATTGGAGACCCATGAATAGGTACCTGCCAAACTTCTCGAATGATGATAATAATTTAAGGAGCATTCAAGCACCATGCCTCCACTTGGTACGGTCTTTGACAAGCAGTACTAGGAGGGTTAGTTTGCAGGAAGATAGGAGTGTGGTCAGATATGGTAAGAGGAAGATTACGGGCCAAAGTTCCTATTTGCCCATTACTAGCTGTGATCTTACAAAAGATGTAGTTCCTAGAGCTACATACAACATCTATAACAAAAGGGCCCCAACAAAAAACCACCAAGCACCCCCTTGTACCTTCAGCATCCACCCCATATACAAAAGTAGGAGAAGTAGCTCTAAGGAGACTATGTACATGATCTACTGATGTTTTTGTTTCTTGGAGAAAAAGGAAAGTAGGAGCAAAATGTGAAATCAGCCAGTACATGTAAGGAACTACCACATTGTTGCTGGCGTTCAACACGCGGCAGTTCCAGGACAGCAGCTTCATATTCCCGGTGGTGGTTGCTTAGGGGCAACCACAACCCTCTCGTCGTTCTGCTCTTCAATTCCCTGCTCTGCAGTGTTAGGCGATGTGCTAGTTTGAATATCCATAGAAGTATTGCCAGGATCGCGATGTTGTGATGATTCAGTCATGACTAACGAAACTTCCGCAACATTATTGCGTTTTAAGATCCAAGCTTCGTCAGGATCAGGGATTGAAAAGGTAGCAGACCATTTCCTAGAGACCACTGAACCAGGTTCGACCCCTAAGAGCCGGGCCATTGATGTGTCAGTGATACATTTAGACATTAACTTGTTATTTTCAGTGCTATGCCATAAGGTAAACCCTCCTTTTGCGTCCCATTCTTCCAGTTGACGTTTCTTCTTTTTCCCTCTTTCATTATAAGCATCTTTACCTGCAATTAAAAAGCTTGCAACGGATTGACTTCGAGTAATAGGGGTATCACGCCTTCTTTTATCACAAAAGGTAGTAGAAGTATAAGGCAAAGCTAACATGATTGTTTGTCTTGGATTGGAGAGATGTTGTGAATTGTTTGATGAGCGATCATCGGAGTTCGCATTAAGATCTGCAAGATTATGCGGATTGGTAGGGGAATATTGGGCCTCCATGACTTGATTTTGGTGACTTGGATCTTGCTCGCTTATAACCTGCAAAACATTGGTTAGTGGGTCTTTTAAAATAGGAGGAGATATTCGGAACCTTTCATTGATAAGCGTTGCAATATTTCGCAGCTCTGGAGGATCTGAGTCTGAACTCTCTGAAGTGTTATGGCCCATATTTGGATCCCACCAACCTCCTTGATAATCAGGGGGCCCTGTTGCGGAGTGGTGCGCCTCATGCCAATTGCTTGGGCCTGCTTCTTGCGGTCTTGGGGGAGCCCGCCTAGCCCAACCTTGATTTATAAAGTCATGCAAGGTGCCTCGATCCATTTCAGCAGGGGCTTGGATAAAGTTTGGACCTGGATTAGCAGGACTAGGTCTTGAAACAGACAAAGCTTGATTTGGGCTTGCTGGCCCATCTTGCGGATTAACACTTAAACCAAGAACAGTACAAAAATAACGGTGGGCCCAATCTGATAAACCAAAGGTTTGGAATATCCCCCTTGACCTAGTTTGACCCTCGTCACCCTCATTGTGTGCAGGGCTTGGTTGGGTAGTTAGGCCTGATGAGAGGGTTCGGTCAGGGGGGTGATTGAGATCTAGGGTTTGGAAGCTTTGAGATCCTGAAGCATGGGGAGGGATTATTGCAGTAGGGTCAACGCGTAGCCCCAAATGTCTACCAGGCGTTGGTGAAGCTGGGAACCTGTCTCTAAATATTTCCCTAAGTTGAGATGGTGATAGTTGACGTATGGAGTCATTCGAAAAGTCAAGGGGAGGGTTGGTATGATTTTGTGAATTATCATCTGAATAAAGTTGATCATGAGGGTTGGTTATGGAACTCTTCATCGGGTTCATAGAAATCCTCAGGGGAAGACTCAGACGCATAATTCCCATTGACATAGACAGGATGAGAATAGTACGGGTCATGACTTGGGTGAGGGGACCGAAGTGGAATTTGAGGCAAGTTAATTCTAGGGTTCCTATTAATGAACCTATCTGTTGAACCTCTTATCATGTTGGTATAAAGAGGGACTCTTTCTTGAGTATGTAACACAGTCATGCCGTGTTCTTCAAACTCTCGCACTCTTCTACGAATGAGTCTGTGAGCATCATAAGTAGAAAGATTACACCTCCCCGTATAATGGCCGACACAACCACACTCTTTACAAAATTTGTAAACTCCCTCGTAACGAAAATAGACCCACGACACCCTATGACCATCTAATGGAACAAAACATCACGGGATTGAAGGCTGGGTTAAGTCGATTATAAGTCTTGCGCGAAGAAAAGGTTCACTAGGTAACACAGGCACATGGTTATTTAAGGTCTCCACATACCCAATATGACTCAAAATTCTTATGGTCCAATCATTTTCCAAATAACCCCATGGTAAATCATGTATGCGAACCCATAATCTTGCCATGTTAAAATTTAAACTAGTGGGAACTTGATATTCAGAGCAACGCCGAAAAGTTAATGGTTTCCCATCTATGATGGTAGTGTTTAATAGTAAAAGGGCCTCCCTATCCATTAGGTTTTGGCATTCCAATATAAAGAACGTACCCGTACGATAGACGCGGATGAGCTCACGCGTATCCCAGTGATTATTGATGATGTTAAAAACATAACTTGTGGTTGGAGGTGAAACATAGAAGAAAACCCCCACTACAGATTGTCCCCAATTGATGGTAGGTAAGTTTGCAGATCCCGGAGGAGGTTGGATTAATATCCCCATCCTGTGGATAGAGGGTCGAGAATGGGTTGGTGAGGAATCATTAGGGTTTGAGGAGTGGTTAGGGTTTTGATGATTCATATTGAAAAGTGGAAGATAGAGTAAACTAGAAAGCGAAAAGTGGAATTTTGCTTTTTGTGAGTGATGAGGGACAGAAGGAATGAAAAGGATGAGATCTAGAGATTTTATAAAAAGATCTCTGTCGTTGTTGTACTTAGTGCTTTAGTATTTTGATATCGAGTTAAGGTCAAAATTTTAACCTACATGAAAATATATATGTGTCTAGACTCTAATACAAATTTCCAAAACTGTATAACATAGATTGAATATTTTACACAATCACGTTGTTGGACGGTATATATTAGGTGTCACATAGCATTATCGTCATAGATACATTTGTCCAACAACTTTTCTTTTAGGGGGTTTGTCCAACAACATATATATAGCTAATGTATAATAAATAAATGAAAAAATTGATGTCAAAGATCTCAGATTTGGTCATACATTTTCTAGCAATCTCAACTATCAATTAATAGGTATAGGTCCCAACTTTAGATGGTTGTGACGTTACATGGACCCAACTGACTTATAACTGGTTGAGCAGATTAATTAACACATGTGTGTGCGTAGCCTATTCTTCATCTCCTTCTCTATTTATCATCATAGAGCTCTTCATCAAATTGACCTAATTGGGTTTTTATAGCATCAAAGCTCCCATCATTTTAGTATGCATATTGTGATTATCGTTATAAAGTTCTCATCAAATTGACCTGAGTGGGACATTATTAGATTTGGACAACGCCTAATTAAATCCTCGAAATATTTTTCTTTTTTTTTCGACATTGTCTTTCTCAAACGGATAATAACTTAATTAGCCAGTTTAACTTTGACCTAACATATATTACAATCCCCCATATACATACTATAATGGGGCGTTTGTTTGGAAGATAAGGACTAATTAAGGAGTGGAATCTAATATATCCTACTTTATTGATTCGTACAATTTTTGTAAAATAGAACATTTTGAATGTAAATATGTAATATACATTGAGATAAATTTAATATCATTTCATATTGAGATTTTTTCTTATATATATTAGTAACTTCATGGTCGAAGTAGAGCAAAAGAACAATGTAAACATAAAAATTGAACAATTATATAAAATTAAAGGGGGTGTGAAATAGCAAAAGCATAGTTACTCTATATGAGAAGGAAAAAAATCACTTACTAAAGATTAAATAGCTATTTAAAACCATTGGGAATAAAAGAAAACCAAAAAAGAAAAAAAGGAAACTAAAGGTCTAAAGCTTTAAAATCATTGAAAACAAAAAAGAAGAAGAAAAAAAAAACCAAAAAGAAAAAATTAGAAAGCTAAAAGACACAAAAAAAGAGAACAAAAGAAAAGCAAAAAGAAAAATAGCAAGTGACAAAAAAACTATAGGGGGTGAAGGGTTTCGAACGCGGGACAGAGAGGAAACAATCCACTAACAACAAACCAATGGGCTACCGCTATAGTAGATAACTGTAATGCAGAGCAAATTTATTTATCCTAAAATAGCATATTGCAAAAACAGCAACTTGGGTCTTTTTTCCCTGGGCCCTGGGCGGGCGCCCCTCCTACCCAGGCTCAGGGACGGGCCTGATAGAGATAGGATATCCCCTATATATTTTGCTATATCCTTTGTTTGTTTGATGGGGAATAAGTTATCCCACATGATAGAGATGGCCATAAAAAGGCATCTTATCCCTCAGATCCTATACCTAAGGGGGACAGGTATAAGAAGGGATAAGGATTTTTTAATTAAAAGACACATTTTTCCTTAATGAAAAGTAAGGAAGGGTAGAATTAGTAAGGAACTTTAAGTAATTTTGCTATTTATTATCTATCTATCCCTAAATCCTATACATAGTCTGTATTAGACAATAGACAAGTACTAGTAAGGAACTTTTTGTTATTTATTCTCTATCTATTCTGTTAACTCGAAAGGAACATTACAAGAGGGGTGGTGAATTGTAGTGTGGAACTTATTTCCCAAATAATGCGGAATTAAAAACATAAGCAACAAGGAACTTAAAGTGCAAGAGAGATTTTTACGTGGAAACTTCTTGTCTCAATACAAGAAGAAAATCATGACCTCCCCAGGATTTAAACTCTTCAATACAATAGGGAACCTTCTCTGTTACGACCTATTATATGCCCAAGTTCCACTCGGAACTCCAACCATCTCACAAGTTTCACTAGGAACTCTAACTCTCTAACAAGTTCTACTAGGAACTCTAGACTTAACTCAAAGTCTCTCAAGAGTTCCCACAACTCTTCACAGAAGTTTTACTCAGACCCTTTACCCCTGGATAGACTTTACCCCAAGTCTACGCATAAACAACAAGAACTTACTCAAGTTCCTAACTCGAACTTGATACAAGAATTCACTCAAACTCTTCACCAAGTCCCCATTACAAGAGTTCACTCAAACCCTTTAACCCCAAAAACTCAAATACAGACACTTGATAATTTGGTTTAACTCTAGTATATAGAAATTGAAGAACTGTAAAGGAACATGGCACTTGTAGGAATTTGAAATTCACAGGAACTGACTCAAAACAAGGAATAGAAAATATAATTATTTTCTAACATTATTCCTTAAACCAAACCTTATGGAATGACATAAGCCAGACTCTTATGGAATGACTAAAGTAAGTCAGACAATTTGGAATGAAGACATAAGCCTCTATTTATAACATGCACAAGACTTGAGCACCACTTCCACTTATTTCTCAATCAAGTGTGAAGCAGTAACCTACGTTTAGTTATTTACCCACGTTCACACTCCTTAAGCAACAAGCAAAGACTAATTCAACAAACTAACAATAAGTCAGTTAGTTGGGAGAAACTTGGGGAAGAAGCAGTCAAAGATTTGGGCATTTCTTAAATCATGTTTACTGTAAAACAGTTAGAGAAAAAATAGGAAACAAAAAGAAAATAAATACTTGGAGAAAAAGCAATATTTTATCAAAATATAATCCAAGAGTTATTTTTCCAAAACTCACTTTTTATGTATTTTCTTATGCAAAAATATTTTTACTGAAAACTTTTTTCATAAACCTGATATAAATACATGAGTTCATGTTCGTACAGGAACTCGTGTCTACTAATTCCTGCACTCACAAAAACTCATTATACGTATTATAAATCTAGGCTTTTTATTTTCCAAAAACTGATAAGATGAAATTAAATAAAACTAAAATCAGAATGCTAAATTAAAACTGATTTTATTTATAAAACTATTTTATTTAAAACTTATCTTTTTTATTTAAAAACTAAATCTTATCCTAAAACAACTAATGCATATTATCTAAAAATAATTAACCAAGTAGATATTTATTAAGAAACAAACTCTAAATAAATCCTACATATTAAGATAATAATATACAACAGACTCACCGACTCTTAAATACTTTTGACTCTAAGTTCCACGAGTTTCTTTTGACACCTTGTTACATTAGTTTTTAGTTTCCACATACTTACATGAATCCAAGAAAATAAACTCATATTTTCTGCCTTCATGCTCCATGCTGCTCCAACTCAAGAACTGCATGTTGATAGCTCCACCTCTGGAACTTCGACGTGCTAGTTCCTTTAAGGAACTTCGCACTTATAGTTCCTGCTCAGGAACTACTTGTTTCAACTCTGAAACTTCATCTTGCTGCTCCCACGCAGGAACTGCTCCGGAACTTCATATTCAATGTTCCTCTTAGGATATGCCTAGGAACCGCTCTGTTTATGTTCCTTCTAGGAACTCTTCAAGGAACTCTTCATATTTGGTTCCAACTTAGGAACTTACATAAAGTCTAGCAGCACATCTGTATAATCAGACTTCTTCTCTCTTTGGATTTCTTCCTCAGTTCACTTGTTTTTTTTTTTTTTTTTGACAAGAAGGAACTTCACTTGTTGGAATGCCTCCATGATGTGATATATTCAACCTTCCATGACTTGTTTTATATTAATGTAATATTCACATCTCAAACACACATGTTAGTTAGATAATCATCATTTGTTTACAATCATCAAAACACTACATGACTCAACATATTCCCAAATCCTATACATAGTCCGTATTAGACAATAGACAAGTACTATTATATTCAATTCATTCCCAAGTTGTTGTTGTTGTTGTTGTTGTTGTTGTTGTTGTTGTTATTAACGTTGTGTAGTTAAAAGTTATTGAACACATGATCTTTGAAATGAATAGTGAGAACTTAACCACGAATCTAATATAACATCATTGTTTAATATTTTATAATAAAATATAATAAGGTATTATAATTATACTTTATTGTTATAAGACTTACCCAAGTACTTAGATCTCTAAAACTTTGGTGGTAATAATAAGAGTAATGTAGACATAGTCTCTAAGCCCAAATTCTTGTAAAAAGTTAAGCTATTAATTTATCCCTAATCTTTTAAAAAAATTAGTTTCTACATATCATGCAATTATTCATCAAGACATGACATCAAGTTTTCCTCACTAGAAAAAAAATATGAAAGACTCACTAGTTGATATCTAGATAATGCAAAAGGTCTACTAAGTAATGGAGGAAATAATGCAACACACATAAAAAAAGAAACCTAGCCGATATCCCCTCCTCTCTTCTCTCTCTCCTCTTTTCACAGAAAACCTTCTAGAGGGGCTGCCATGGATTTTTTTTCGTCCATGGTAAGCCCTCTTTTCTCTCCTTTTTGCAGTTTCTAGTTTGTTTTCTTGCTTTTTTCGCTATTTTCAATAAGTCTCATCTGTGTAATGGCATTAGTCCCCTTTACGGGTTTTGTAGTCACCCATTTCATGGTGGGTGTATTAGTTTGGTTTCTTCGTGTGTTAGCGCCTTAGGGGGTTTGGATCTTGGCTCCAGTTGAAGCTTGCGTTGTTAATAGGAATTTGTGCGGGATTGCAACGGTGGTCAGTACTTCGCGTACAACCGGTTGAATTAACTCTATTCCTACATCAAAACTACATCACATCATTAGACCCCTCGTAGAAGGCTGCATCAAACAGCGATATAAAAGAGGGTATTTAGACTGGTTATCTCTACTCAATGATCGTGGTTTTGCCATATTAGAATTAATTTTTTTCAATTTGATCTGTATTTTTAAATTTTTAAGTTTATGACTTCTATTGTAGATGTAGTAGGACTTCATATTGATGAATGAATTTTCACTTAAAAAAACTAAAAAGTAATGGAGATAATAAGAAAAAGGAAAAATTGACAAGAGCATGCCCAACTATGACCACTCTTCCATAATAGATCCCAACTTTTGAATACTCCACAGCGGTCCCAACTTTAGGGGGTCTTTTACAAAAATGGTCCAAGTGGAAGGGTGACCTGCTTAGCCTGCAAAAAAAAAATTAAACCCCTCTTCTTCCTCTTTTTTCAGTCTTTCTCTCTCCTCCCACCTTCCTCCCCTGCCACCAAATCCTCTTCCCCCTCACTGTCACACCCGGCCCAGCCACCACCATAACCCCAACCCCCTCCCCTGCCACCCTGAAACACCCACAACCGCCTCCTCTTCCCTCCTAGACCCACCGTCTTCATCTCACTAAGTTCATGACCGGCAAACTCAGTCTTCATCCTTCCTCTTTGCTCTCTCATCCTCCCACCGTCTTTCCTCTCTCCTCCTCTCTCTCACTAAGTTCGTGTCACTGCCATCTTCATTGCGCCAACCAAGCACCACCGCCATCGTAGCTGCGCCAACCAACTAGCCATCAACCATGACCAACCACGAAGCGTTATTGCTTCATCTTCCTCAACTGGGTTCGCCAACCAACCATCCACCAACTACGAAGTTTTAGATTTCTTGTAATTTCGATTTAATTTTTTTCGTTTTTTAGTTCAAGATCTCGTCTTTCTTAATTTCATTTTGTTTTTTCGCTTTTTTTAGTTCCAAAACTGATTTCATTTACTTATTTTTTAGTTTTTTAGTTAAGTTAATTAGTGTCTTCTTCTTCTACTCTCCCACGTCATTCTTCCTCTATACTCTTTACTGCCTACGCGCTTCTTTTTCTATCATCACCAGAAAACTTCAAGCATTTTTTTATTTTTAGAGAGAGAAAGATGAACAAGGAAGTAATAACTGGAACTTTGTTAATCAAGTTCACAATAGCTTTAATTGCCCCCATCATTCATGCCTCTAATGGATTTCATCACTCTAGGATATCTTCGCCAGAAAATGCGCCGCTGGTATTTTTCATGTAAGTGTAGTTGAACCCCATGAGCAAAATTTGTTATAATTTGTTCTTTTTTTAGTTCAGATGTAATTTCAAGATAATTATCTACTGTAATTTCGTGTTTTATCTTTTCATGGTTGATTCAAGTAATTATAATTTATTTAGTTCACTGATTTAATTTATGTAAATTCGCTGATTGGATAAAATTGTGGTAGTGCAGGGGAAGGGTGGTAAGGGTGATAGTTTCATAGGGTTTACCTGTTGTAACAGGTTAGGTGATCTGCTAGGACCATTTTTATAAAAGACCCCCCAAAGTTGGGATCGTTGTGGAGTATTCAAAAGTTGGGAACAATTATGGAAGGGCAGTCATAATTGGGCCTGCTCTTGTCAATTTTTCCTAAGAAAAAAGACAAATTTCAAGAAATCTAGTTTACTTAATCCATTCTCGTTGGATGTAATGTTTAAAGGTGGTCGTTTTATGGCTTGTAATATAAATTTAAGTAGCTTGAATGTTTCCTATGTTCTTATATTTTTGTATGCACTTGCCAATAGTTGTGATAAATAACACTTTTGGAAGGAACTTAGTGATTATGTTTCTTCTTTAAGATTATCGCTTTTGCTAGTGGGGAATTTTAATGAAATTAGTTTCTTAACTGATAAAAGTGGTGGTATCCCTGCTAATCTGTCTCGTTTTAGGAGAATGCATGATATTAAAAATCTATTTTCTTGTAATGAACTTCCCTTCTCTGGTCAATGCTTTACTTGGAGAAACAAAAGAAGGGGTAGTGATAATGTCTTTGAAAGAATTGATAAAGGCTTAGCTTGTCTAGATTGGTTGAAGTTATTTCCTTTGGCTAAGATTAAGCTTCATATTTTTTTCATCCTCGGACCATTGCTTTATGTCTTTAGATTATCTTCTTAAAGTAAATTTTAAAGCCCCGCCTTTTAAATTTGAAAGGATGTGGTGTCTTAGAAAGGATTTCGATATTTTAGTTAAAAAAACTTGGTGTGAAAAGTTTAATGGCTTTTTTATGTATAGATTAACTCAAAAGTGTAAGCTTCTTAAGGCCAAAGCTAAAGTGTGGTATGAAACAAGATTTGGAAATATTTTTCGTCAGATTTCTTTGGTAGATAAAAAACTTGAAGCTCTTCAAGCTCAGTTGGTGGTAGATCAAGATAATCTTATTCTTCAGAAAGCTCAAAATCGTTGGCTAATTAAAAGACGTAGTTTATTTGAGTTTGAGAAAAAGTTTTGGTTCCAAAGAGCTAAAACTATGTCATTCGCAAAAGCAGACTCCAACTCTAGATATCTTCATGCGTGTGCTGTGATTAAAAAAAATAGGATTAATTTGGATTCATTTACGAAAAATCAAATTTGATTATTACAAATCCGGAGCAAATTTCTAGTCACGTGTCTCAGGAGTTTGAAGATCGATTCAGCTCCAACTCGAATTGTAATTTTGATGTTAATGTTGATTTTTCTCTTATTACTCCAATTATTTCGGATGAGGACAATTATTTATTAACTTGTATGGTTCCTGCTGAGGAGATTAAAATAGCTTTATTTGATTTAGCTCCAGATAAATCCCCAGGTCCAAATAGGTTTCCCCTATTTTTTTTCCAAAAATATTGGTCTCTGGTGGGTAATTCCAGTTATTAATGCGTGTCAGGCTATTTGTTATCAGAGATAAATCATACGTTTATTACTTTGATTCCTAAAATTGATAACCCTTTGGCTGCTAATCACTTTCGGCCGATAAGTTTGTGTTCAACTATCTATAAAATCATTTCTAAAGTACTGTCTAATAGACTAAAGTGTGTTTTAGGTAATATTATTCACCCTCTTCAAGGAGCTTGCGTTCCTGAAAGACTAATTCAAGATAAAATTTTGGTAGCCCATGAAGTCTTTTACTCCTTTAAAAATAAGAGTGGTAAAGAAGGTTGGCTTGCTATTAAGTTAGATATGGAAAAAGCTTATGATAGGTTAGAATGGGATTTTATTTATGTTATGTTAGAAAAATTAGGATTTAATGAGAAATGGATTCAATGGATGCGCTCTTGCATCTTTTCTGTTTCTTTTTTAGTTCTTGTAAACGGTATTCCGGGAGACCCTTTCTTTCCTTCTCGGGGAATTATACAAGGTGATCCTTTATCTCCCTACATTTTTATTCTTTGTGCAGAGCTTCTCGCTAGGGAGATTTTATCTCATTCGTTGAGTGGAGAGAAGTTGTTGGGTGTTTGACTTTTGCGGATGATACTATTGTAATCCCCCGTAAATTTATTGAATTTTATAAATATATTTTAATGAATAGTTATCTATATTTAAATATATTTATGTATTTTAACGGTTTATTTCTTCAAAGGTTGACTATTTGAAAGTCAAAGGATTTATTATAATAACTTATACAAGTCAAATATTTTATTAAAGTCATGCTTTGAAAAGTATTTGATATATATGAAACACTTATTGGATTTAGAAAAGGGTTTGTAAAATGGGTGTGAGGAGCCCAAATCTTTTGGCTTAACCTATGGTCATTCTCATTTAACTAACTCATCAAAGCCTAACTCTTTGTTAGACCCTTAATGGGGGAAACTATAAATACCCTCAATTACACAAATCCCCACACATTAAACACATTATTTTCTCTCTCCTCCTTCTCCCTCACTTTTCAGCCCTCCTCTTCTTTCCTTTCTCTCCCTTCCTCTTCGGCCTTCTCCCTCCTCCTCTTTCCAAAGTGACCACCGCTGCCGACCACCGGCCGCGCGGGCCGCCGCCCGCCGACTCGTGCCGCCGCCCCTTGGCTGCCGGTCCTTCCTCCCTCCTCTTTTTTTGGTTGTTATTTCTTCCTCCTCAAGTTTAATTTAATGCAAAGTTTGTATCTTTAGGGTTTGTTTTAATAAGTCTATGTTTAAAAAGTTATGATTTGATGATTTGATTATGAATATATGATTATATAAATTATGTATTGAAGAAATAAAATTTTAGATTTACTTGTTATGTTAAAATAGGGTTTAAAAATATCAAAGCATGGATTTTTAGGGTTTTACATGTTGGAAAATCATAGTATCATGTTATAGTTTATGGTTTTGGGTTTTCTTATGATTATAAATATGTTTAAAAAGAGTTTTAGGGTATATTACGTTGCTGGAAATTTGGAAAGAGTATTGTTGATGGAGTTTTTATGATTTAAACATGAGTTTTAAGGGTTTTTAATCATCTAGTATAGTACTACTATACTAGGAGGTTGTACTAAGTAAGTTTTAATGATGGGAAAATTTTTTAAACACTTTTAAGAAGGGTTTAAAGTATTTTATTATTGCTGTAAATTCATGGTCTATTGATTATGAATTTATGTTGGTTATTTTAGGCGGAGAATTCTATCTAGGCGATTTTTAAATCTGTTATAGTGGCATCTCAGTTTGTCTACACAAGGTACGTACATACCTATGTGTTGGTTGATGTAGTATCATGATTTAAGAAGGAGAATTATGTAGTATCATGTATAGGAACTATGTTCAGTTCATATATGATATCTATTATGTTGGATTTTTGCATGTTTGATCAATTGTGTGAACATGTTGAACATGTGATTTATATCATAAGATTGATATCATGTTTGTATGGATAATTGAAGCAAGCATGTTGGTTGGGAACTTTATTTTATTAATTCACATGGGGGAATTAATATATTTATTAGTATTGGATCATGGTTGATCGTTGTTCCCTTTTTAGTATTTCACTGCTTTATAAGGACCAAGGGCCTTATTTGGTAAGTTGATATTTTCTACCTATGAAAGGTAATTTGATTGTTGGCTAGATTCAACAAATAAGAAGGATTGAATTAAAGTGGAATTAATTTTTGGGTTGTTAAGTTGTTTGATCACTTATCTAATCCTAAGATAAAAATGGAAGTTTATGATTGTTTGATGTTCTTAATGTCTGTTGAACTTGTGAGTCATAACAAGTGAATAAATTATTAATCATGTAAAGTAAAACTGGATAGTAATAGCTTTAGACTGGTGCACGTCTAAAGTGTTGGACAATTAGGAGTTGGGGTACATGGTGAGCGTGCCATGGCTTTTGCTGGGGCCGGATTGATCATCGTGTCCTGTTTTATTTAAAAAGGTTCCTCGATATCGTAGGTCATGGGAATACGGAGTCGCGCCCGTATTTCGTCTTCCAAAGGGAAGGTTGGTTTTAGTTAGACAACTCGGTCCATTGACTATTCCTTTTAAGTAATAAGAATGTTGTTAAAGTTTAGTTTAGTAAAAGTTATCTGCTTATTATACTATTATTTATTCCTACCTATTATTTATTAGTATCATGTTAGGATTGTTTACTTGTTTAGTATGTAGTACTCAGCTTTGCTGATTACGTGCTTTTGTTGTGTATGTTGATCATGGCGTTGCCTTATAGATCCTGTGATGACCCATTTCGGTGAGCAGTCTTTAGGGATCAATAGTGCATTGTCTATTTACAGATTTGAAGATGATGCATCATTGGGATCGGGATTTTGGAGAGCTTGTGTAGTTTATTTACTATACTTTGGAGTTATATTTTCATAGTTGGTTTGGTTTGGTTTAAGTTGACTTTGGTTTTGTTGGTTGGTTTTAGAGTTGACTTTGTTGTTAACTAAGTTTTAGTTATAAAGTTATTTTATGTTTTCCGCTGCAAAATTCTGAATAAGCCGATACGTTTTCACACGGGCGATAATACTTTGATAATTCTCTATGTTTTACTTTAAAAGGGTATTTTAGAAAACAGAGAATTGTCGGGGTGTTACACCTATGATCTTTGCTAAGGCTACGGATCGTAGTTGCCATATTATTAAGCAAATTCTAGATAAGTACTGCCTTATGTCAGGACAGCTTGTTAACTTCCATAAATCTGCTTTTCAAACTACTAAGAATATCTCTTCTTAGGCTGATGTTGGATTTAACCACATTCTCCAAATGCATAATTCCATTTCTTTAGGAGAGTATCTAGGGTGTCCTATCATAGATAGTCGTGTTACCAAAGCTACTTTTGGTAAGACAATTCAATCTGCAAAAAATCAACTTACTAAATGGAGAGCGAATTCTCTATCTCAGGCTGGTCGTACGGTTCTTATTCAAGCAGATTTATCAACGAAGGCTAATTTTCAAATGAGTACTTTTTTTACTTCTTGATTTGTTCAAATGGAGTTAGATAAGACTTACAGAGATTTTTTCTGGAATAAAGGGCAGAATTCGGGGTCTGCTAATCTTATAGGCAGGGACCGTATTTGTGTTCCTAAGAAATTAAGGGGGTTAGGGTTTAGAAAGGCCAACATTAATAATGTTGCGCTACAAATGAAATTGTTATAGAAGATAGTTGATAACCCGGAAAATCTATGGGTTCAGATGATCTCTAGGAAGTACTTAAAAGAGTTGTCTATCTTAGAGTATGCCTCTTGGCAATGGAAAAAATTGTTTTTTGTTCGTGATATCTTCAAGAAAGGTATTCGTTGGATTGTTAGTTCGGGGTCTAAAATTTCTTTTTGGAATGATAATTGGGTTTTTCAATATCCAATTTCTTCTATATGCTAGTCGACCCCTCAGTTTGAAAATATTTGTGTTGCTGATGTTATTACTGAATTTCGCCAATGGAACAGGGAGTTGCTTGCATCTCTGGTTCCTGCTGACATTGTTAATTCTATTTTGAGTATTTATATTCCTCAACAGGTTGGTGTAGATAAGTTAGTTTGCGGCTTGACTTCATATGGCAGGTATTCAGTTAAGACTGGGGCTCTTTTAGCTCAGGGCCTTGCTATTGATCCTCCACCTCCCAAGCCTTTTACTTGGATTTGGAGTTTAAAGGTGCCTCCTAAGGTTAGGACTTTTCTCTGGAAGATTTGTCAAGACGAACTCCCTACAAAAACTAGATTAGAGAAATGCCATGTTTTTCTTCCGCAAGAATGTGAGTTATGTAATTATCATTCTGGGGATGCTAATCATATTTTCTTGAATTGTCCTTTTACTAAGGATGTGTTTTCTTGTCTTAGAGATAATTATGGTTGGAATTATCCGTTGTTTTCCTGTTTATCGGAGGATATAGTAGAGAATCTTAATTCGATTAAGGATCAGTCTTCCTTGTTTGATTTTTCAAAGTTTAGTATTACTTGGTGGTTTATTTGGTATGCGAGAAATAAGATCATTTTTCAGAATGTTTCTTCTTTCTTTCGAGGAGTTGCTCATAGAGTGGCTCATTTTGTGGAGGGGTGGCTCAAAGCGCAATCTGTTAAGGATTTCATCAATTTTGTTCCCTCTTCGCGGCTCAAGGGTGTTCCTAAGGTTCTGGATGTGGTGTGGGTTCCTCCTCCGGAAGGGGTTCTGAAATTAAACTTTGATGGGTCTAAGCTCTCGGATGGTCGTGCTTCTTTTGGTTTTGTGATTCGGGATCATTTGGGTGCTCTTTGTCTTGCTGGTGCTATGGCTCTTCCTTTGGGGTGTTCTATTCTCTCTGCTGAGGCTTGGGGTTTGCGGGAAGGTGTTAGGGGTGTTAGGAGCTTGAATGTGTCTTCTATTATCATTGAGGGGGATAATCTGGTGGTTATCAACTCTCTAAGGAGGTGTTGGAAGGTTCCTTGGGAGATTTCAGGGCTTATCGGGGATGTTGATGATGATTTGAAGAGTTTGTCGGTTGTTGCTATCAATCATTGTTTTCGGGAAGCAAATCAAGCAGCGGATTTTATGGCGCATAAGGGTCATGATTCTCCTAATTTACTGTATTGTTTTTCTTCTTCTGATCTCTTGTTTACTTCCATCATCCGAAAGGATGCTGTAGGCTGGTCCTATCCTAGAATGCAATCTTTTCTTGTAACAAAAAAAAAGGCCAAAAAAAGACGAATTTTATCAACGAACTTTTTTTATTATTATTAAAACTATCATCATCGACCCTCAACAATCACCAAAAATTGGAAAAACAAAAAAATAAAAATGGCAATGACATTGTCATTGTCATCTTACTCTCCTCCATCTATCTCCTCTTTACTCCTAAACCCTCTTCACCTTATGAGAAGAAGATTTTCATACTCTTACAACATACAACCCCAAATCCAAAAGAATCCCACTTCTCCTCTCTTCATCACCAGAGCCATGAGGGCTGTTGTCCAACGCGTCACTTCCGCTACTGTCGAGGTTTGCGCCCACTTTCTCTCTCCTCTTTCCATTATATTATAATTCCCGTGGATGTCGTCTAGCTTAGTTGGTAAAGTCTTATCGGGATGGTACCCAAGACCTGTAATTGAATCTCGTCTATATTACTGCGCTTTAGTAGCTCTTTAACACCAAATAAACAAAATTGGATTTTTGTATTCAGGTGGAAGGTCGTATTGTCTCGGAAATTGGGCCCGGCCTTCTTGTCTTCATTGGCATTCTAGAATCTGATTGTGATTCTGACTCTAATTACATGTATTATTCTTAGCTCTTAGTATGTATCTGTTATGTGTTATTGATAAAATAAACTGTCAAAATGTTGGATTTTTTGTATGTTGTTTTGGGGAAGTTTATTGGATTTATGGAGTAGATTTTGTTCTAAGATGACCCAATGATTCGAATGTGGGTTTAAAGTGGTGTATATTTCATAATGGTTATGATCAATTTGATGATAAATGTTGTTTATTTGTTAATTGAAATTAAGATTTCACCCTTTTATATACTATTGCTAGTAGCTAATAGGTGATGCTATGCACCTGATTTTCGTATATGACATTTGTGATTCTGAATGCAACATTCATGACTCGCTATATATATACACAACATTTGTTGTCGAATATACAAACACACGATGTTATGAAAAAAAAAAAAAGAGTTTGTGTTGGTTTTAAGTTTTAGAATGAATATGATTTGAGGATGATAATGTTTATGGGAAGATGAAACTAAGATCTGATGTTTTGGCAGATGTAGGAAGGTGTTAAACATGAGATTATTCCCAAATGAGAATACAGGTAAAGCTTGGGATCAAAGTGTAAGACCCACTATCCTTTCTGCCTTTATATGTATTAGTATTTAAATTTGCCATTCTACGGGTTGTTTTAGTTTGTGCAATAAAATTTATATTGTTGATGAGTTCTTAGAAGAATCTAGTTGTTGATTTGTTTGATTTGGATTTCCAGGTTGTGCAGAAAAATTATGAGGTTTTATTGGGTAAGATGAAGATATAATTTTTGTTCAGAGATTATGAGATTTTGTTTTCTGTTTGAAATTTAGAAGTTGGTTAATTGTGAATTTGCCAGTGAGTCAATTTACACTCTATGGAACATTGAAGGGTAACAAGCCAGATTTTCATGTGGCTATGCCTCCTCAAAGAGCAAAACCATTTTATGAGTCTTTGGTAGAAAAATTCGGCAAGAGTTACAACCCGACTTTGATCAAAGGTAGCTCTTACATCTTATCAGAAAAGTGCAATTCTTGGACTTGTTATGATTAGCTTTTCTGCATTTCACAGTAGAACTTGGCAATGAAGACAAGAAATTATTTTCTAACTTCGTCGCTTATCATAATTCTTAGTTGGATATGGTTTCTACTGTTATATACACTGTTGCAATTATGGAATTATGAAATTGTACTGTTTTGATTGTAGTGAGGGGTATCAATGCCAAGCCAGGCTCAAGGCTAGACTAATCTCAGTTTGGCTCGACCAAACTCAAACTCGAGCTTAACTTGTTAAGCTCAAACATTGCGGGCTCGCTTTGGTTGAGTTTGTTGCTTAACTCAAGCTTGAGCATGTTGAGCTCTAACTTGGAAATGTTTCTTAAGAATCAATATATTCATATTTCTAACATTTTTGCTAACTGGATTAGGGCTCTTAATTGATAACTTTTTTGGTAACATAACTTAATTGATTCATATTTCAAATAAGGAAAGTGATTGCTAATTCCTTGTAGCACTCTGCCATGATGATGTTGTATGTTTTTATGTTACCTTGGTGCTACATGTTTGTTATATGGAAAAGAGTGCTTAAAGATAGTAGTGACTCAAATGTTTTTTGTGATATAAAATACCGAATCCCAAGTTCACAACCAAGAGAACCTCCACTCCAACTTAGTTGAACAGTTGTGGTTTTATGTAAATCTTCAGTAATCTTACGATACGAGATCAGTGATACTCTTACGATGGTTAACTATGGTATCTTGATCATGTGCAAAAAAATGTCAAGCTGATTGAGAATCTCGTAATCTATATGCATGGATGCCTGGGTTGTGACATACTCAATTTATGGTTGATACCTGATGTATGGTTACATCTCACTGGCTCTGTTTCATTCTTGTTACTGCAGATGGCGTCTTTGGAGCAATGATGAAGGTAATATTAGTTTGTTAAATACCTACCTTTCTATTGCATACTTCTCTGAAAACTTTTATCATGTTTCATTCTGATGATGTTAAGGTCAATCTGGTGAACGATGGACCAGTAACCTTGCAACTGGAATCACCACAGACGTCTAAGTAAGCATATCCAACCTCATTGATCAAGTTCTTTGTAGTTTTACTTTCTTTATACCACATTTTTTTGTAATAGGCGACTAGGCATTACGATTAGATCATTGTGTTGAGCTGACAAGCTATGTGATTTTAGGAGCGAAAATGACACAGAACAACCATGACTTGTCGTCCATGGTTACTAGATCAGAACCGGAATTTGCATTTTTGTGTCTACAAGAAGCTGTTTGAAATTGAAGTTGGCAGACGAGACTTGTTTTTAGCCACTTTAGAGCAGTTGTACTTCGGAACTGGAGAATGATAATAGTGCAACTTTGATGGAGGCTGATGTTGGTGGTCCTTTTACTAAATCACTCAGATAATTGGTAGTTTGTTCTTGCCATTGAGGCCTTTGTGCATTAGGTTACAACGTAACAACTAACAATGAAGGGTGCACATGTGCCATCATTATTTTTACTGTGATTGTCTAGAATTGGCTTTTTTTTTCCATAGTACCTTCAACATTTGAGGGCAAATTGGCAATGTTTTTCTAATTGATGAATTATTTGTAAAAGTATCCAGAAACATTTTTTTTGTGCTGAGTTTCTATTATCATAAACTTCTCATCTATTTTTCTAAAATAACCTTATTGATAACAAATTCTCATCAATTTATAAGAGAAAATTATCATGGTTAGATTTTTTTAAATGACTAAATTCCAACTTTTTATGGTCAAAAGCATAGGACAAAGGGGTAGTAGAATCAACTCAGCCAAGCAGGCTTCAGAGAGGCTGTCGTGAATAGGTTGTGATCACTAAAATAGCACTTGATTAACATTAGGAAAAATTGACAGAAATAATTCCAACTATGACCGGTCTGCTTAAAATAATTCCAACTTTGGGTTATTCTGAAATAATTCAAACTATTTGGGGTACCTTCCCAAAATAATCCAAACTTTTATTTTTCTTGCTTTCAATGATCCCTTTTGGGTCTATTATATATAGGATAATTAAAAGTTTGGATTATTTTGAGAAAGTACTCCCAATATTTTGGATAATTCTAGAATAATCTATAGTTGGGATTATTTTAAGCGGAACGGTAATAGTTTGGATTATTCTTGTCAATTTTTCCTTAACATTATATTAGTCACATAGTATCCGAAATGTTGCATATCTTAGTAATATATTCTACCATTCTTAGTCTTGCTGGGCAAAGAAAGCTAATGGCTAGTCCAATATGTACAGTAGGATCAACAAATCCAATGCCAAACTTAAGTGCCATCTAATTACAGTCTAGAATTGAAAGCGCTTTCCATGTAGCTTCCTCAGCTAGCTTAACCTGCATCATATTTAGATGTATTTCCCAAAAGATGGTTGATATATAATTTCCATTAACTGCAGTCTATTCTGGCGGACAGAAGTATTAGTGTTGATCTAGTTCACAATCATTCCTTACATCGCCAAGAATAAGCATGTCCTATAGAACAAACATGGTTAAACAGCCATATTAGAGACATGCAATCAGCAACAGCCAGTCAAGTACACATTTCTAATCGTCAAGGCGATAAAAACAGATAGGGCACCACTAAAGACATTTTCAATAAAAAGTAATTTTCTATGAAAAATATTTTCCAAGCGAAACACAATTGTCAATTAGTTTTTCCTTTGTTTGGCTCCTCACAAGAATAGTTAGATAAAAGGAAAATAGAAATTGAAGGGAGATGGTTGGTGGGAGAAGATAAAGAGTACAGAAAAGGTTTACAATCCTTGGGAGACTATTCTGCACCTTTCAAGAAACTATTTTCCACCATTAACAAACCAAACAAAGGAAAATGGGAAACCATTCAGCCACTTCTCAGGGCAAATGATTTTCCTCCCAACCAAACACTCACTACCATGGAATTAAAACTCTCCCGTTCCGTTACAGAACGGCCGTTCTGTAACGGATTTTTGGATTTCCTGGATTCGCTGCGAAATCCCGTTACGGACGCCATAATAATAAAAATCACATACTTTTCGCCGCGTTGTCCGTTCCGTAACGCGAACTCGCCCGCGTTAGAACGTTTTTATTCCCGTTACATCCGTTATTTTCAAACATTGGCCAAAAATATTTGATGATTTAATTACATAGTTGATGAAACATGATATTCTGATAGATTTGGTTATATTATGTTGTAATAATGCTTAATAACTAAAACAATGCAAATAAGGTTAGAACGTATTAATGTGAATCTTTTTAAAAAATTCACGCCGCGTTGGCCGCGAAACGTTCTATTCCCCCGTTACAAGTCGTTCCCGCAACAACGCGACCGTTCCCGCGAACGTGACCGCGACCGCGTTTTTTTTCCCTGCTCACTACTACCTTTAAATCAAACATTTCAATACTACCTTTACACTATGTACAAAAGGAAAGCTCCAGAAGGATTTGCAAACGCCTATGACCTTGTAGAGAGCACAGTTGCTGCTGTAAATAATGCTTCCTTACCAATAGGCAATATCTGCAAGTGCCTGCGTGTTCATTATCAAAAGTTTCAGTCTACTCAGTTCAAGGTTTAGCTGTTTAATGCAAGCATAATTTCAAACAAAAGTTCTCTAATAGATAAATAGAAAGACTTGATTACTTGAAAGTTGCAAAAGACATGGAAATCTTGACCAGAACTTTAAGACTTGAAGTCGTGTATGCGATAGAGCTCTTAATGTAAACTTTAGAGAATCCCTTCCTTTCTTTTCATAAGGCATGCACAAATTTCGAGATTGAATTAATACCATTGATCACTTATAATACATACTGATAAAAATGGAGTATATAAGACAATAATATTGTGAATGTACCTTTTAAGATGAATCTAATGATATAGAAGTAATTTATATCAACATAACTAAAGAGATAGATATTGGTAATCTAAGAAAAGTTATGGAAATCTTGCATGTCTTAGAATAGGACATGGAGAGAGTAGTTGGCTTAACTACGCTCAGTAAAAGACTCAACTACACCGCAGTAGAGCTAGTATATCATGTCAAATCAGTGCAACGATATCATGCCACCTTGAGATTGCATAAAGTCCAAATTTTGCATATCACCAATAGCATGAGACAGGAAAATAAGTAGGATTACATAGAGAGTTAAGACTCTTACTCATCTGTTTCCCTGAGTCTGGTGAAGGCAGAAATTACATTCTCACAAATGTTTGCTAACGGACTGCTTTCAATCCCTTTTGAATCAAAGAACTCTTCAAGAAGTTGCTCCTTGGAAATTGACATGCAAGCCTACAGCATAACATATTGAGAGAAACTAAAATCATCATGCTGTCGTTATATTTTGTGTTTTTCAAGCATACTAAACTATACGCGAGATTTGATGTAGTCTGACATAATTATAGTCCTTGTAGGGCAACAACCACCTCATCCCAGAGAGTCCTTGTTAAATGCTCTTATAACCAAAAATAAAATCCGAATGTAAGATTGCAAGCACATTCCGTTAAACAATAACAGAAATAACATGTCAACTTAGACAAAATGTCTCAGTAGAGAATTGGGGGAAGATAATATAATCACCTGAAGAGCATGTGCTAACAGTACTTGAACTGCTTCAGCACCAACTTTCTTAACAATGCCTTTTGTACTGGTGCTATTCACAAAGCACTTGAAAAATCCAATATTTGTTGCATCATCTTGTGAGCTATCTGACTTCCTCTTGCGAGTAGAAGGCTGTGAGCCATATTAAGGTCAGTGTAACAAAGAGAAAGAACTAAGAAGGTAAGATTTTTACCAGCACACCATGCTTCCCAATATTCATAATCATAACTAACTAACTGCACTTATTTATGGCAAATGCAGACACACATAACAAATGTGAAAAATGGAAAAGGATTAACTTCATTGAGTAACAAAGGGGATTTGGGTATTAAGTTGGATGCAGCTGAGAACAACACAGGAGCAAGGAAAGAATGGCTCTCGACCTTTGAGGCACTTGAGAACAGACATTAAGTCAAGAGTGAAGAAGAAACAACATATCTTTATGGGAAAAGTAAGTAAGAAGCACTCTATGGCAAAGATTACCTATACCAAACAGGGTATGCTTAAATTCAGAAAGAGAATCACGGTACAAGCAAGAAACTCTCCATTGAATGATTTCTCTTGCTAATATTATCTTTAAAAGGATACACTATTTTGCACTCTAGAAGCTGCCAATCAAATTGTTTTTAGTTGTCTTTCGACATAAATTATCATATAATTTGGTCACATGTAACTAAGAGAAAACTAGCAACAAATTGTTATTGCAACTTAGTGTGAAATTGGATGTAGAGCTTACTTTGACATTGTATTTCTGGATGTATTGTGAAACGATTTCCAGCTTCAATTTAGGCTCGTCTAAAGCCTGCAGAAGAGTTGCAGAACATACAATGACAACAGGGAATATTACAAACAAGAACAGCTGATCCCATTATTCCACAATGAATTGGCAAGAGTAAAGAGACTGCATTCATTGCAACCAGATATAAGATAAGACGAGTAAATACCAATTATTTCATGACTAAAGTCTAAAGGGATCAGAATTCAGAAGTTCAATTTTTTAGAGAGAATCAGAACCCTTAATCCATATATGAGTGACTTATAGAGCAGCAGTGCAGCACCACAGGCAAATACCAAGTCGAGGCAGTAAGACCTGTACTTCTAGGATATATACCTGAAGAAATGGAGTCATTATGTCTTTGTCATAAGAGAGCTCATCAATTATCAACTCAACCACAGGGATTCTGCAAACATGTCAGAGCATAACTAGGATTAACAGCAATACACAGAGTAGTACCAGACACCAGCGAGAGAGAGAATCAAGAGTCATGAGAATGAAGGGCAAAGGCATGCTAAAAAGAAGAGAGAGATCATGCACAAAATTACATTCCAGACAGAGGGATATGCCTTAATAGAGTGATACACAACCTGCAAACTAGTAACAGATACTGTGGAATTTTTTTATAAAAGGACAGGGGATACCTTGCACCATCTGCTCTCGTAGTGAGGCTTTGCATATCTGCTTTCTTCCGTGACAGGTCAAGCTCCGTCATCTGGAAGCATCAACCATCATGACTTTAGAGTTGAGTAAGGATGTTAAATAACCTCTCTCACAAATAACAGAAGTTGCAAACGTACCAATATTAAAAGTTTCTTCACAGCTTTACATGTACACTTCTCTGCTTCTGGTAAACAAAGAGCTAAAGCTGAATCGCTATTGTTATACATCACCGTTGAAGAGCTTTTTGCAGTTCCACCAGTATCACGATTTATTGAAGTATGCCCAAGGAACAGATCACACAGAACAAAGATACTATCGTTTACCAAGTCCTTGTAATTTATTTGCCTCGACCCCTGTCACAAAATCCACTATGAGTAATCCTTATGCCAGTGGCGGATCCAGCGTGGGTTCAGTGGGTTCAACTGAACCCACGGGGATCCGCAAAATAAACTGATATTACAGGAAAAATGAACAAGTTATAAGAAGAAAGCACCCATGTGATACTATTATCATGCAGTTAGCTCAGCGGTAGTCCGCGTGAAACTGAATGCCTTGCTGTACAGATGGTCGCGGCATTGAATCCCAGCAAGAGCATATGGTATTTTTTTAGTTTTTTTCCCTCCCTTTGTTTTTATTACTACAGTACATCTTATATTTTTATTTTTGGTTTTATTTTTCCATTTCTTTTGATCCTCCATCTTCTAGCTTTCCTTCTCCACAAATATTCCCCTCCCACCAAGTAATAATATATTAATAGGAAATGAATCTGGTTTAATTTCTCTTTTCTTCCAATTTACTTGCCCAAGCAATCAATTATTGATAGCATTAATAATTTATTAGCCATACTATATTTCAAAGACTTTGCTGTTGGTGAGTCGTTAATTATTAATAGCATTAATAATTTATTAGCCAAACCTATATAATTGTTTTTAACGCCTTTAAATATAAGTAATAAGTGAAATTTTGCCGCACGCTTCGCGTGCATATAAGACTAGTTTTTATTCTATATTTAAACTACTTCGAACCCACATTGTTCACTTCCTGGATCCGCCACTGCCTTATGCAAAATTGGTTAGAGATTAGTTCACTGCACTAGAAAAGGAAACTTGGTCTCAAAAGATCTCCACAAAGAAATCATCGTATTCTAAATTTCCAATTTTGAGACGTACCAGAAGCTTATTAAGCAATGAATCTCTAACACAAATCCAATTTGATTTCTCTGAGACCGAAAAACAAAACTGGTCAGAACACCAAAAACGTAAGTTGTTACATAAGCTGTTTAAGAAGCAAGGATAGTGGACCGTCAATGAATTACCTAGAAAGTGGTGGTTACGAGGTAAAAAGTCTGCTTCAAGAATATAAATTAAGTATTGAAACAGATACATCTTAGCAAGGAGCTCTAACTGCATCATAATAATAAAGAAGGTTAGCAGATTAATTCTCTAGCAGTCTAGCTAAAACTCTACAGCATAGATCAATCAAGTGAATATCACATGGTGCCATGTGGATTCTGATATGATCCAAAACAATAATAATGATAATAGTAGTAAAGATTTACATAAACTTTTTAGCAATGAGAGACAGCAACAGTGTACCTTTGTGTCTAACGATTCTGGTTCATTAGCCACTTTGCTAAGACTTTCTAATAAAAGCTGAAAACCCTGAAATAACAATAGAGTGCAGTTAAGGAAGCTCCTAGCTTAAGAAGTTAGAGTAGCTGTAAGAGATGTGGAAAAGGATTTGGACTGCAGTGAGGATAAGAATAACCTAAACTCCATTGCCTGAAGTACATATGATATAAAAAATAAAAAAAGGGCTGTTTAGATGTTAACAGAAGCCCAAAAGAAGATAATTGATATTTTGACAAAGCCAAATCATCCTCTTCCCTTACCTCCGTCTCCTTGAAATCACCCAATACAACACATTTACAATTACCAAAAATAACGGACAAATGATACAGTTCTAAAACTATGACACTGATTTTTCTCCTTCTAACCTTCAGTGAAACATAAATGTATACTCCCTTGCCAAAATTAATTGTCACATTTGAACCAACACCATACAAGAATGACATGATAAGTTTACAATAAGACCAATCAAGAAAATAGTTCAATCATATGTATCAAGATCTTGATAAGTCCGACAAAAATTCCAATTTAAGAGAGGTGACAACTTTTCTAGACATCCCAAAATTGTCTACTTCCACCATTTGTTTTTTAGTTGCAACACTTTCACTTTTCCACTATTCACATGCTAACTTTGACCGTGTTTTTTCTAATATATAAAATCAAATGTCATTATGTTAGATGTGTTGGATTCTTCTCAATGTATATTCTCTATATATCGACCTTTGATAATCTTTGCTGAAATAGAGGAAGTATATGACTATCAAATCTAAACAACGGAAATAGTTTTCTAGCTAAATAAAACATAGTGGAAGTCAAAGATGTTACAACTAAAAAGAAACAGAGGAGGTATATGACTATCAAATCTAAACAACAGAAATAGTTTTCTAGCTAAATAAAACGTAGTGGAACTCAAAGACATTACAACTAATAAGAAACAGAGGTATATGACTATCAAATCTAAACAATGGAAATAGTTTTTCTAGCTACATAAAACGTAAAATCTCGTCATTTGCAATACCCCTCATAATGACATAAAAATTTGATAGTGTAACTCACAGCAGCATCAATCGGTTCCTTCGATCCCTTCTTTGCTGCATGCTTGTCACTCAACACAACATCTGAACCAACAGCAATCGGCGACCAAGCCTAAAAGAACAACATGAGAGACCTCACCACATTTTAATCAATAAAACCATTGCACTCATTTTATTCAAAATGCACAATTACAAGCCCAAACACCTCTTCATAAACAACTAACTCAGTACGTTTGCCAGGATGTCCTTGCTTATCATCTCCATCTGATAAACAAACCCGTGGAAAGTGCTGCATAATCAACAACAACAATTCCGATAGTTCATTCACTATAGTCTTAACAAGCTAATCAAACTTATCAAAATTTCCAAATTCAACAAGAGATTTTTACTTAATAATATTCACAAGAAGCAGTACCTTCTCTAACTCACAAAGGAGCTGGTAACTAGCTACTATAAGTTCCAAAGACTTGGTCTCCCTCATAATCTCGAATATCGCCTCCATCATTTTGCTATATTTTTTCCCATAATATAAATTCACACATAATCAAAAAAATAAATACTTCCTCAGTTTCTAAATACAAGCAACATATCGACTTTCACACATGTCAATGCACTACTTTGGCTGTTACATTAGTATAACCTTTAAAATTTGATATTCTTAAAATTCATTTTGAGACTATTCTAACAATATATTATATGATACCATTTATATTTGTATATTAGCTTTGAAATGCGGTCAAAGTTATTATTTGAATAGTGCAAGATTTTCAATGTGGCATGTATTTAAAAACAAAGGTTGTATATACTTCCTCCATTCTAAAATAAGTGGAACACTTCCCTCTTTTATGCGATAGCTTTTTAAGATAAGTATTTCACTCATTTCTGAACGGAGGAAGTACATAACATACAATAAATAAAAGAAATTACTTGGTAGGGGGAGTTCCATTTTCTGGAACAATGGAAGCAAAGCGAACAGCCTCGAGAAAAGCCAAACCTAGTGTTTCAAAAATCAAAATTGAGATTAGTAATTGTAGATTATCGGAATTTAATGGAAGAAATTGAGGAGAGAGAAACTTACGATCATCGTGAACATGAGAAGAATCAAGAGAACAGAAAGATTCAAGAATGGCTAAAGTGTTCTCTTCCATTCCTCTGTTACTCGTCGCTCTTCGTTTCGATTTCTCCATTTTCGTCCCTCAACTCTTTTTCTCTCTCCTCTGTTAAATTGAATTGAATTGAATTGGGGGTGAAATTGAAAACCCTAGGTTTTGTAATTGCGAATGTTTGTGTGTGTAATGTTTATACTCTTACAGTGGGTAGTATTGGTTGATGTTCCCGCCAATTCTTTAGGAGGGGAAAGTGTGAAAAAAGAATTGATTTTAGAAGGAAAAAAATGGAAGAGAAACGAGATAAAAATAAAAAGTTCCGTTGCCGGGACTTGAACCCGGGTCTCTCGGGTGAGAGCCGAGTATCCTGACCAACTAGACTACAACGGATTTGTTGATGAATTATTTGGCTACCTATTATAGTTGTTTGATCACTAGTGGTTTTTTTTAGGAATAGGGGCGGGATTATATCATTAATCATAAATCATTACGAGAATACAAACAACCCATACATAGACTCGAAATAATAATAGTTGTTTGATCACTAATGGTTCTTTTTTGAGGAATATGTGCGGGATGATATCATTAATCATAAATCATTACAAGAATACAAACAACCCATACATAGACTCGAAAAACATTACAAGCATGATAAACCCTAGACATATTAGCTCCACTGAAGAACTGCTTCGATTTCCTGTATATCTCCTTTTTCTTGTTTTCGAAAGGGGATCCCAGGGAGTAGCTAAATATTCTCACCCACTTGCAAATCATTACCGACAAAGAAACAATAGAAAGTGGGAAGTCAGAGCTTCAGACTCTACTACCTAAATCCCAAGGAGGGAGATGAAGTAGAGCATGAGCGACCTCACTCTAAGTCATTTTACCTATTTTTTATACAATATGAATTAGGGGGAGTTTTTTGCGCCTTTCTAAAAAAAAAGTTAACTTCTTCAAACTAATAAATTGGAGCTTATCATCTCACATATTTCCTTATGATAGATAGTAGTATAGATACTATGTTGACAATTAAGAAGTAATTTTTTGAAGGAGATCGTGAGAAGAGAGATAAGGAAGACGATTATAAACACAATATATAATAGAACCTTCAATAATATTTCTAAAAGTTGCAATACACATAACATAAATGATCGATCAACAAAAAACGGGATAATGATACATGCACTTTAAGGTTGAATTAAAAAAGATTACCTAAATATGTCTATGCTTAAATCAAATGATGTTGAGAAGATAAATATGACAAATTATTACAAATTAAACGATTTTTTTGTAAAATCTAGTCGTATTCTTTGATTATGAAGCATTGAGGTAATATGACAATTAATACCGGACAAAGAGAGCTCAGCTCAATGTCCAGTATTAAATTTATAGTGGTCATCATATTGTCTCAGGCACTCATAATTTAAGAATATGAAATAATTTTACATAAATGATCGTATATAATAGTATTATTGTTTTAATTATCTTTCTGTTACTTAATTTAACTTGTGACATATCGAAAAGTATAACTATTAGCTAATGCTACATCATGAAAGGTCATAATAAACAAAGATGATCTCAACAATTAAAAAAGTTTTAAAAAAATTAATAACAATCATCACTTGTGCACTCGACAATCAATCCTCTTTTCTCCATGTTTCTTTCCCCTTTTCACATTAATGTTTCCCATTTTCTCCATAGCTTGTGCAAATGCTTGGAAGAATTTTTGTTTATCCTTAGACAAGCTTTGAACAATAGGCTTGGTTCGAGGGTCCAAATATAACGCTTGGTCCGTCACCAACAGTCCCATATTTTTCTCCAAATTTCCATAATACGCATGATCAAATGTAAAAGGGGTCGTAACATCAAATGGCACCACAATATCTTCATTTCCGCCATAATTTGGGCAGTACATTCTTAAAGCCGCTAAAAACTTAGGATCAATATTAGGTGGTAAAGTTTTAATCCCTTTGTCATTGTATATTCGATTTATAATATACTTGCAATGTGAATACCCAATTGTATGTGCACCCGATAGAACAACAAGATCCTCCATTGTTAGCCCTTTCGAGGCGAAAAGCTTCAACAACTCATCAATGGTGGAATTAGTTTGAGGAATGTTAGAGGGTACAAGGGATGCTTTTGAAATCTTTCCATCCCATCTCCCCTTCTTCACTTCATAATAAGGACCTCCTGCCTATAACATCAATTGTACAATAATTCAATATAATGTTAATTTAATCATCAAATATATTGATTTTCATGCTAGCTTATATAAAATATAAATTTTAATTCAATTATTTCCTTTTTGTCTCAGTTTATGTGTCGAATCACATTTTTCCTAGTTTTTAATACAAACCTTTAGCAATTAATATCTTTTATTACATATTAAGAATTTTTTTTTCACGTAATATTATTTTATTACAAATAGATTACATGGTCAAACTTAGTAAACTTTAATGACAAAAAAATAGAAAACATGGTCAAACCCCGTGCTTGATTAACCTTAGCACCAGATAATCCAACACATATTTCAACATCAACGAAACTTATTGAACATTACTCACAACAATAACAACTTGTGGATTTAGGTTATGTTTAGTTCACCTGAAATTTACTGATCAGAACTAATCTGATCTGAACTTATTTTTTCTGATCTGATCTGATATGAACTTATCTTTTACAAAACATATTATTACTTTGTATTTCATTACTAGTATTACTATTACTATCATTTTATTACTATGCACAACTTTCAATGATAATAATAATAATAATAATAATAATAATAATAATAATAATAATAATATAAATAATAATAATAATAATTATTATTATTATTATTATTATAGCATAATTAGTTTTTTTTTTTTTGAAAAAGAACACATTAGTATATGAACATACAATTAAAAATAAAAGACTAAGGACTCTTGGGTCTAATGGTATGGCTTCTTACCTCCCACATGGGACTATGGGAGACCAAGGTTCAAATCCTGGTGGAAGCATATATTTCAATATTGTTGTGGGTGGGGGAGGGGGTTGAAATTCATCTTACCACGGGGTTCCCGAAAGGGGCCCAAGAAAAATTATAAATAAAAGAACACACATTTTAGGTAAACAAAACATAATGTTCATGGTAAAGAAAACATTTTGTTAATGTTTAAGGTCCGTTAATAATAAGAATTTAGGTAGTAATGAAAAGAACATATAATGATATTAAAAAAAGAACATATACTGAAAAGAGCATACAAGATCTATTTAAAGAACACATTTTAAAAATAAAAAATAGATGTTATTTTTATATTGATGACATGTTTGGATTTAACTAACAACATGATGTTCTTTGTTATATCAATAAATTGTTCTTTTTTATTATTAATATATATAATCATATGATCTTGAACAAAATGGTTAAATATTCTTCTTATATCGTTGTCTTGTTCTACATAAAATTTGTTTTTAAAGATAAGTTGAATCCTTTGTAGGGAAAATTTTGAACGTGATGACGACACCATTAGGTATCCTATGCTACTCATGTTTTATATAAACTAGTAATATATAATTTATATTATTCTACCAAAATTGTTTTAAAAAATAAACATCATATACTATTGTCATGTTCGTTACATGTACAACATCAAAAAGAACATCACATATCAAAATTATTAATTAGAACAAATATAAAAAAGAACACGTACAAATGCCAAAAGAACATTCATCTTCTTGAACACAAATAGCTTAAAATAGTGATGTCAATGACATTTATAATAATAACAACTATATTAATACTCCCTCCGTCCCAGAATACTCTTAACACTTATCAATGCACATAGTTTTAGATGATAAGTTGTTGTTTGGTTATCAATTGTTATTTTATTGAAAAGTAGATGTGATAGAAGTTAGTAGTTAGTAAAAGTAGTATTATTTTATTTTAAGAAGAGAGAGTGTGGGCCATGGTTAGAGTTGGTGGGTAGTAGAAGTGGTATTATTTTATTTGGAGGAGAAAGAGTGTGGTTCAATGCTTAAAAGGTAAAAGGATTAAAATAATAGTGGGTCATATCCTAAAATAGAAGTGTAAGGAGTATTATGGAACAAATGAAAAAGGAAAGTGTAAAGAGTATTCTGGGACGGAGGGATTAATAATTACGAATATTAATAATTAATAAGTACAACAACAACAATCATAATAATAATCTTTTTGAACAAATGTACTAGTAAATACTCTCTCCGTTTCATATTAATTTACTCACTTCACTTTTGGGGAGAACCAAGGAGAAAGTGTAAAAGTATGAGAGGAAAGCTGAAAAGGTGGAGAGAGAAATTGAAAAGTGAGAGAGATAAATTAAAAAGTGGGTTAAAATATTAAAAAGTAGATGACATGGGTGGAAAAAGAGTTAGATGTGACATGTTACCAAAAATAGAAAAAACAACAGTGAGTAGATTAAAAAGAAACAAACCAAAAAGGAAAGTGTGTAGATTAAAAAGAAACGGAGGGAGTAGTAATATTAATAGTAATAGTAATCGTATAAACTTTTAATAATAATAATAATAATAATCATAATAATAATAATAATAATAATAACAACAACAACAATAATAATTATTACAATAACAATAATAGCATTAGTAATACTAATAATCATGATAATAATAACAATAATAATAAGTTTTTAAATATAAGCATAATCTGAACTTATCTGATCTGATCTAATCTGATCGGATCTGATCTAATCTAATCTGATCGGATCTGATCTAATCTAATCTGATCTGGTCTGATCAGATCTGATCAGGTCTGAAATAAGCAAAAATAAGGTGAACTGAACATAGCCTTAGAGTTGCACCATATTATAATCTTAATTAAGGTTTTGTTGAATTTTCTTTTTTCGAATATTTTATATATTTATTAATCTGTTGTAGATTTCACATGACATTTCATTAATAATATGGTTATTTTTGCCTGTAAAAAACCATCAACTTCTATATTATAATCAAACAATAAGAAACAGCATCAACTTCCATATTTCTTCTCTCCAACTGCAGTGTTACTGTTCAATATATAAATCAAAGCACCATGATTTAATTTAACCTTGCAGTTTTTGAGGTGAAAGTAACCTTGCAGTTTGTGCAGCTTTTTTGACTCCAAATTTCATGATTTGGTGCATTTACAATTTGCTGTAGCATTTTCGCGTATTATTTCAATAAAATCGGACATTGGTCCTACTTTCAACGTATCATAATAAGAAACCTAGAAAGATTACCAGTCACGGGTTTATTTTGGATTTTTCTTTTTATAAAGAAAATTGGTTGATCTGATTTTTGTCGTTTTATTTCAGTTTAAGAGTCTTTTGTTTAAGATTACATAGAAAGCACTAACCAACATTAGTCTATTTGTTAATTTCAAAGTACAACTCGTGATTGAGGTTAATACTCATCTAAATTAGTTTTATTTGTTGTGCAAAAGTTGGCGTGCTTTTGTTTTATTGTCTTCACCAGCAGTTGCACATTTTGCTCGTCAATGCTCAAAACAAAATATTAATCAAAATACATATTGTTACCATCTTAATTCTTGTTTAATGGTTAATTATAGGTCTATAGCTCATATTACCAATGCAATCATACAATAATTTGTAGACAGTTAAATTAGAGGGTGTGACATTATATTCTAAATGAATGGAACACTATTATGCAATTTCTTCGGCTAGAAATAATGTTATCATTACAATTATAATATCCTATAATTTGGACTAGTTAGTAATACTCTGTGTCATTTATATGCGAGTAATTAACAATACTCCCTCTGTTTTTTTATCATTCTCACTTTCCTGTGCGCGTCTCCCAATACACCTCTTTGAACTTAAATATCTTTCATTATATATTAGTAATAATTATAACGATTGAATATTAATAATGTACTAATTGAGACGAATCAAACAAGACCCCACATGACTATATTTTTTCTTATAAATTAAAAAAATTGAGAAGATTCTCTAAAAGTATGAATAGTGTCAAGATTCCAAGTGAGATTGATAAAAAAAACAGAGGGAGTAATTGTGAAATTCAATCGCTATTTTGATTATCATTTGTAGTATAAGAAATTTTGTGTGAGATTTAATTGAGGTAACCTTACATAATTTAGTCGTGAATTTGTTAGTGACATTTGCGAAAACTGGTAACTTATTTGAAATATATATGGGATAACATTTTTCCTTTATATATACACTCTTTCAAACAAATCAAATATATCGATTAATTCTCGATCAAGTCAGTAAAGGATGTGGAAATGTGGAAACTTACCAAATGAACATAGTCTCTGGTCGAAATTGTAAGAATATCCGAACAAGATACAACGCCTGGACATTTGTTGTCTACCAAGGCTTTGGCTTTGTTGATAAGTTCAAATGCTTCAATAGGCAAATCCTTGTTTAGTGGTGCATCTCTTTCTACTAATTCTTTGCTTCCAGAATTAGACGATATCAATATCGATGCATCACATCCCTTTACACAAAAGAAATAATTCATATATTATTGTATTTTAATATCGCTTATCTTTTTCAAAACCTATAGATTAAAATAAGTAAATAACTACTTCCTAAGAACAAAATCTAAACTCTATTATACGAGGATAAGACCGATGCACATATGTGATAAAGTCCAAACCAAATAGTACGTAATTGGTCTAGTGGTAAGGTTTGTATCTCACAACCTATTGAGGTTGTGGGATCAAATTCCAGTAAAGGCACTTTGAGTATGAGACTATCTAAACCTTCCCTCCCCCCCCCATCCCACCACCGCTCCCAAATTGTCTTGTATGTGTAGCTGAATCGGGGTAATCCGTACAAGATTCCGGCCTAAGTATGATACTTCTCCTTATCAAGAAAACAAAGGTAATCGAGTTAAATCTAGACGACTAGACCGATGCAAAGTATGGTTTCTATAGGCTAACACAATGATTGTGTTTCTGATAGTAAGACAACTTAAGGAAAAAGGAAGGATATAATTTAATACAAGAAAAAAGATAACTAAAGGAGTGTGTAATATTGTCATGTCTTTCCAAAAGACTCAAGAAGATTCCTACTTCCACTTTTAAGGACGCCATTGTTTTATGTTCAACTAATGCAAATAAATCATCACCTTACACTTTACCATGCAAGTTTGCAACAACTAGTCAATTCTTCTTTTCTGTTTTCTTTAAAATAAATAGTCCATTTTTTTGGACACCACAAGGAACAGGGAAAACTTCCATAATTTTCTAATTTTACAGATTTCCTTTTTTGGTGCAATACACCTCAAATCATTAATAGTCCCTCATAAATTTCCAACATGCACATATAAGTATACTGGGCCCCCTTCAAGCCGTAAAGAACCATATAATTGGTGCATCAACAATTCACATATATCTAAAGAAATTCAGGAAATAAATTAATTAAACTTCTAAGTTCTACCCTTTATATACTAAACTCAATAGACAAAAGTATTCATGTCTCATTAATTACATGTCACAAACACCATCTAAAAGACGAGACATGTAATCAAAGGCCTAATCACCTTAATCAGAACTAGTTTAGTTGATTAAAATTATATCAACGCTACAAACCCTTTACGTTACGTGTAACTTCATTACATGAACACGCTTAGTCGCTTATGTATATGGAGTACTAACTTAATCGCAGTGATAATAACTACTAATTAGTGAAGCCATTATAAACCTAAGATTAATTAGTGTGCATGAATGTACCTCAACAAAGCAATCATGGAAGAAAAGCCTGATGGTGGCGGAAGCAATAGCAGGGGAAGCTTTGAACTGCTCAGACGTGAAGGAACCTACAAGCTTCTCCACGTCAGGGCATGTCTTGGCGTAGTAATCTACTGAAAGCTGCCGATGTTGCGCCGAATGAGAGGTGTTTATAGTGTTCAAAAGAATAAGAAGTATGGTGCATAATGTGGGTGTAACAAAAGAAGAAGAAGAAAAAAGAGAAGACATGTTTTGTTTGGGATATGGGCAGCTTGAGGACAAAGTGAAAGGGTCCAGGAACCATTTTGTGTTGAGAGAGAATATATGGAAAACATAGTGAGGAGTGAGGACCACTCCAAGAACGAGAAAATTTTACTATGTGCCAAGTATAAATTTAAGTACAGTTTCATGTAATATCAATGTATTAGAAAATTTATTTTATACTTCGTCTGTTTTGAAATAAGTGAAACACTGGTGTTTTTTATGTGAGAGCTTTTTTAGGTAAGTTTTCACTTACTTCAGAGTAAGTATATAATGGCCAACTTTCTATTATGTGATCACTTTATAAATAGGATAGGAATAGGATTATAATTACATAACCTCAACTTTAAGACTACAATGCCATTAAAAAACTCCATCCCTCCCTCTTTGCTCGCACCATTGAGTTTTTACCACTGTTTTTAATAATTACATACTTAAGTGGAGTTCATGAGACCTCAAAATGGTGGGACCGTGGGATTGGGACTAAGACGTACGACCAAATTAAATGTAGTGATGAATGTGAGAATAAAACGGTGATCTCTTATGATAATTCATAGTATGGGGCGACTATCTTTTAAAAACATCGTCTCGAAAAGGAAATTAGGGCCAACAAAAGAGGATGATGAGAGACATATGTATGAAAGGGTCGTAAGAGGCGGTTGAATATGTATAAAAGTTCTTCTTCCAACAAACTAAATTGAGAGAATTGCATATATAAAACTTCATGTAAACAATTAAAAAGTTTTCTATATTGTTCAAGAATTGAATTATTTGTCAACTACTCCCTCCGATCTTTATTAGTTTATCCATTTCTTTTGCACAGAGTTTTAGGAGAAATAGTGTTGTATGACATAGAAAAAAAGAGAAAAGATTAATTTATATTAAAGTTGAATGTGTGTCATAAAAAGTTAGTGGGCCCATTCCAAAAATAGAAACAAAAGAAATGGGTAAAGTAATAAGGGACATCCCAAAAAGGAATACGGGTAAAGTAATTAATAAAAATCGGAGAGTCCGTTTTTTGTAACACAGGCCACACGGAAAGGAAACTGTGTGGCTGGCGCGTGACAATCAAACAAATGCAGCACGCTTCCCCATCTTCCTTCTTCACTCTTCGCTCCTGTTATTGCTTTCTCTCTCAAAACCCTAAACCTCGACCACAATTTACTCCCAATATCAATGTCGAAACCAGCACTGAATTCAAAATCAATCTTAACATCTGATAATTTAACAGAACCTGATGAATCATCGGATGATTTAAACCAGATTTTCTTCGAATTTCATGAATCTCAAGAATCAATACAATCCATGGAAATCGAAGAAATCGAAGACTCATTGCAACTTTTGGGTCTGGAAAATCATGAAAAACATCAACATGAAGATGATATTATCAACAAATTCTTACAAACAGGTATCATAATTTTTTTTTTGAAACTTCGTCTTCTTTGATGTAGTCGTCTTCTTTAATTTGATGAAGATGATATTAGCACTGAATTGAAAGCTTTTTCATAATTCAAGCTTTCAACCATGAAAAAATGGCAACAAAAATGGCAAATATGGAATTTATTTATAACGTAAAGAGAGAAAAAAGAGGAGAGAGAAAGTGCCTGATAATGGAAGAGTGAAAGTAAAAAGGGAGAGACAATAAAAGTAACCCCTCCATATATCTAAGGTAACTCCTAAAAACTAACTCATAGTAATCACTTATAATTACAAAAAGTAACCTTACTTTCAGTAAAAGTAACCCCTTAACATTATAAAAAGTAGCCCCCTACATAAATCTAAGGTAACCCTTGCATAAGTGTAAATTAAGGCTCTGTATAAACTCCAAAGTTATCCCTCGATAAATATAAAAGGTAAAAGTAACCCTTGCACAAAATATAAAGTAACTCCCAACAGTTAACGATAGTAACCCCTGTATAAATCTAAGGTAACTCCCACTGAAGTATAAAGTAACTCCATTCAAAAGGGTAAAGTAACTGCGTGCAATAATGTAAAGTAAGTGCTAGATAAATATATAGTAACCCCTTGCCCAAAATATAGAGTAACTACTAGCATAAATCTCAGCTTATTGTATGTTTATTGTATGTTTTTAACAATAATCAGACTAAACATTTTTGTTTTTTATGATATTAGTTGAAATCGTTCAACGACAACTTCTACCAATTGATAATGCTGACCTATCAGCACAACAAGTCATAAGCATTGAGATTGAAGAGGCACACATAGATAATGCAATTGAAGAAGAGTTTCGAGGTAGTTTACTTGGATTTACTGGAGACACATGCGAAGAAATTTATGAAGCATACAAGAAACATGCAAATGCAGTTGGATTTGGAGTACGAAAGTCATCAACAAGATACACACAAGGTAAAATTAGAAAGGTAAGAGGAAAAGAATTTGTGTGTTCAAAACAAGGATTTCGATGCAAAACAAAGCCTAAAAAAGCAGGTACACCAACAATTACACCAGAATCGCAGCAAAATAATAATAAAAAGACAAGAAAAGGGAAGCAAGTTCCAATTACAAGAACAGGATGCAAAGCTTATCTTAGAGCAAAGGTAAACCCTGATGGTACATGGGAAGTTGATGATCATGTCGTGAAGCATAATCATGAGCTCACAAAAAAGAAATTCCAACACTTGCATAGGTCTGAGAGACGAATAACGACAGAAAAAGGAGAAACAATAGACCTAATGCATGAAAGTGGACTAATACCTGCTCAAGCATACAATTTGATGTCGCATGAAGCAGGAGGCATTCAATCAGTAGGTCATACTCTAACAGATCATCTCAACTATATCTCAAGAAAGAAGATGGAAGAAATTGAAGGCGGAGATGCACAAAATGTCATAGATAATTTGTATCAAAGACAACAGAAAGATCAAGATCATTTTTTCAGATTCAAGTTGGGAGGAGGGGATAAAGGAAACAAATTGACTGCAATATTTTGGAGGGACTCTCAAATGATGGAAGATTACAAGATATATGGCGATGTGATAGTGTTTGATACAACATTTCGCACAAATAAGTATAATCTTATTTGTGCACCAATCGTTGGTATCAACAACCATTGGCAAAATGTCATGTTTGGCTGTGCATTTATTGCAAATGAAACACAAGAAACATTTGAATGGGTTCTCAACACATTTAAGAAGTCAATGGGTGGATCAGACCCTATTTCAATATTCACTGATCAAGACTTGGCCATGTCAAAGGCAATTGAAAAGGTATCTCTTTCACTCAGTAAAGTAACCCCCTAATCAATATGATGTAACTGCAATATACCTCTAAACTAACCCAAAGTAAGAACATGTATGTATCTGTAAAGTAATCCTTGAAAAACATACTGAATATATAAAAGTAAGCCCATCATATTTCTAATGTAACCCATCATGTGCCTAAAGTAACCCCAAGAAAACAATTGAAAAAATTAATCATCTAGATAAGGTAACCACATTATTCATCTAAAGTAAGCCATGATGTATGTAAACTAACAACAATATTGATTTTAAATAAAAAGATAATTTTACTAAAGTAACCCCATCATTACCCTAAAGTAACCATCATTTATCTTCAAGTAACCCCCAATAAAGATACTGAACACGTAAAAGTAACCCCCAACAAAGAAGGACATGTAAAAGTAACCCCATTTGTTGTCTAGACTAACAAATTCATTGTTTGTCAGGTTCTTCCAAATACAATACACAGGCTTTGCATTTGGCATCTTATCAAGAATGACGTGTCAAGATTTGGAGCTTTGAAGAAGGATCCTGAGTTCAAAAAAGCGTTTAATAAATGTTTAAGAGGATGCATAACACCAGAATAATTTGAACAATGTTGGGAAAAAATGATAAAAGAATACAAGCTTGAAAAAAGCAAGTGGTTCAATAGATTGTACAAGTTAAAGAAGAAATGGTGCACTGCATTAAGCAAAGATTTCTTCTCAGCTGGAATTTTATCATCACAGAGAAGTGAGAGCACAAACAACGCAGTTGGGTTTAAGGCTAGGAAAAGTACTAGCTTGACTGATTTCTTTAAGATTTTTGATAACACTATACAACGGTGGAGGAAGAATAAAGCAAACGCAGATTTCAGATGTGCAAATTCAAAGCCATCCTCTAATTTGCCAATGTGTGGCATACTAAAACATGCATCTGAAATATACACTCAAACTCTGTTTAGAGAAATTGAGACTGAGTTCAGTCATGGACTTAAATGCTTGACGAAATGCATTGATGAGGCTGGTTCAACATTTATGTATGAAGTATGGATTGAGGAAAATGAGAAATCAAAGCAACTAGTGTCTGTTGACATGACTAACAATACAATAGAATGTAGTTGCAAGAATTTTGAAGAAGTTGGTTGGTTATGCTATCACTCCTTCAGAGTTTTATTCATACATTCAGTCAACAGAATACCTGACAAATACATTTACAAGAGATGGACAAAGCTAGCAAAAGCAGAATATTGGAAAAGAAGGGAAGAAACAACAACAAAAAGTGAAGCTCAACAATAAAAATATATGTCGTGGCGAACAGTGATGGCTAGGAAATCATACAACTTAATCTTAAAGAGTCAGGCATATCAAGAAACAAGAAGACTACTGGAGCTAAAATACAATGATATAGCAAAGGTAATAATTCTTACAATGTTACATTAAAGCACTTTAGACTTTGTGCAAGGGGTTACTTTTAGGGGTTACTTTACAATTATACAGGGGTTACAATTGTTATCTGCTAGGAGTTAGTTTATATATATTTTATGCAAGGGGTTACTTTTACACTTATGACGGGGTTACTTTACAGTTACGTAGGGGTTACATTAGATTTTAGATGGGGTTACTTTATATTAATCTATGGCTTACTTTCGAGTTTATACAAAGGATTACTTTATACTTATAAAGCACATAAAAGTAACGTCATGTCAAACATAAAGTAACCATTAAAAAGCAACCCTTGAGAATTTGCTAAATAAGCTCTATAAATAATACAAGTAACTCAAGCTGCATAGTCGAATGCATCGAAATCTTACTAACTGATATTATTAATTTATCAAAATTGCAAATTCTTACAAGCGTTTTTTTTTTTGTTTCGAAAATAGGAAATTGAACAAGTCATTTTGAACAAGATCTCGAGGAAGCACAAGAGCCACAACAAACAATAGACAATGAAGAACACCAAATGAATATACCAGTGGTTGAAGATCCAGAAAAGAGCAAACACAAAAGGGAGAAGCAAGAGGATAAAAGGTTTTTTTGAGAAAGGAAAACAACCAAAACAGAAGAAGACTAAAGCAATGATCGTGCAAGGAGAAGGAATAGAATATGGAACTATAACACCAATTCAAAAGCCTACATTATTCTAATATATTGATACTGATTATGATAATATATAATTAATATTATTGCGTTCTTCTTTTGTCAAATACTCTTTCTTAAAATATTCTGTTTTGTTAATAGAAAACTAATGCTTTAAGGATGAATAATTGAACTTATACATCTTTTGTTGTCCACAAACTAATGTATTCTCATTGTTTCACAAAATTACTCATTTTGAATGCTTTATCTAGTTATGCATATTGAGATGAGATATGAATGTTGTATATGGTATTCTAATTCTAACAATATATTATGTTCAATTATATGAAAATTAACACCATAATTCGTTATTACAAAAAGTAAGGCAAATTAGTAACCTCCTTGTATCTCTAAGTAACCATTGAAGAAGATACAATTCCATCATGTTTCTAAAGTAACCCCATTATTTAGGTAAAGTAACCCATCATGTCTTTAAACTAACACCATTATTAGTGTTAAGTAACAAAGGATTACTTTAGGCTTTGTGCAAGGAGTTACTTTACAGCTATGCAAGACTTTATATTAATCGATGGCTTACTTTAGAGTTTATACAAAGATTACTTTATACTTATGTAGGGGACTTGTACTAGTAAGCCATCATTCCATCAACTATAATTGATGCCAACTTCTCGAGTCAAAAGGCATATAGAAACCTATCTTAATGTATCTTGACATTATTGGAAGCCTTATGATGTGGTTCACTTTAAACCCCTATTAAACAAGACTCTAACAACACAAAAGAATCATAACTCTCATAAATCTGTAAAGTAACTACAGCATGTAAGAATAGTAACCCCTTAAACAGAAAAGTAACCTATAATAAAACACAGTGAACATGGAAAAAACACAAGAATAATTCAAGTGCTTCCAAAGTACAAAAGTAACCCCAAGATCTATTGAAATTTGATTCTGTTGTCTTCTTATCAATATTCACATAAGAAAAATTCTACGTTATATTTTACATCTAACATTACGCTATTTTATTATATTAAAAATCAACCCCTGACAAAATAAAATACCAAAAAATAAAATAATAACTAAACTAATTTTTTTTTTTTAAAAAAAAAGTATCCCAAAGAACTACTAAGAATTCATAGCTTGTATTAGGAAAATAATATGTTCAAACTATGTAAAATATATGTATCAAAAGTTAACAAAACGAACAAAGAACTTTTGAACAAACATATTTATGTTCTTCAGTTCAAAATGAAAAACTTTCTATCAACATTGGTTTCCTAACTCTGCTTAATTGTCATGTCACAATCTGTCTTCTTTTCCTTTCTTTTTCCTTGTTTCTTGTTCTCTTCCTCCTCTATTTCATGTTGGACAACGAAACTACTATACTTTGCCTATCTCTGTTGAAATTTTCAAGAGAAATAAGGACAGGGGTTCGAATTATATTTAAGTCGACAAGACCAATGATGCACAAATCTCAGCACGATATAGTTTGCGCTCCCTAGCCTACAAACAAAAATAAAAAATTAGTTTCAGGAGTCAACCGATTATCTAAAAAATTTGACAAAGAAATTATTAAGAATAAAAAGTAAAACAGAAACTAACCTTATGGACATGAGCAGATTTAAATCTTTTGCCATTGTACAAACAACAATGGTACGACATAAACACACCACAATCCAAGTTCGGACTTCTGGATTTCGAATCAAAATGAATTTCTCTAATAGGGAAGCTATGGATCAATTCACTGCTTGCATGACCCTTTGCCTTCATGAATGTAGACATATATTGTCTCCGTGATATAGAAACTTCAATTGATTAAGAAAATACAAACAAAAAAACTGAAATTATCAATAACACAAAAGTAACCCCCTAAGAAGTGGAAAAGTAACGCGTCTGAAAAATAGTACAATAGATGCAATAAATCCAAAAAAGTACATAGAAAACAAGCAACTATGAATAAAGTAACTCACCAAATAATGAGCAACAGCGTAAAAACTTGACAAGTGTTCATTGAATCCCGATTCAACTTTGTTGTGGCGAATTTTGATAGAGTAAATCCTGTTGTCAAGATAATCAACTGAATGGTTGTAAAAGTTGAAGACAACGCAAGAAAAATGTTGCTCATAGATTATAGGAATGAATATCTGCAAAAGAAAACAAAAGGACAAATATCTTAACTATGAATTAGATACGGAGAAACAAACACATATATAAATAACTGAAAAGAACAAGAGACAACATATTTACCAAATTATAGTCAAGCAAGTTCAAGGTCGGATTTTGATTACTAATCCAATCATCCCAAGCATCATAGATTTCCTTCTCATGAATGGATTTTTCACCCTCCATCATGGAAATTAGAAAAGGACGCTAAAACAACAACACAAATAGTGTAAGTAAACACAGTTTAACACAAATACAAAATAATAAAAATAACAAATCAGCTTATCGTACCATATAAGATGTACCAAAGAAGTAGCGAGGAGAACTTGACTCTAAATTCGGACCTCAAAATCATTTAGTAACAACAAGAAGCAATCTATGATACAGGTTGAGATCATTTCATCTTCAAGCAATGTCCACATATCTCCTCTACTCAAAGAATAGACCTCATACATCACAAGTTGTTCCCTAAAAAGTAACCCATGTGATAATAAATAACTCTTCTAACCAAATCAAACTTCGATTAAACTTTGAGAAGTAACCTCTATCAAAAATAGTAGTAACCGTTAAAGAGTGATCATTCACATTTTGTTATGTAAGCTCTATCATGTATATAAGTAACAAAGAAAACATTATAGATAAAGTAATACAAAATAGAAATATATATATATAAAAGTAACCTCGAGTTGCATTTAAAGTAACCCCTCGACAACCCAAAAGTAACCCCTTGAGCAATAAAAAATAACCTTAAGTTGCATTTAACGTAAGAACAACCTTTAAGAGCAATAAAAAAGAACATTTAACACATACATTTTGTTGAAGTCTTGATCCTTGACGAAACAATAGTCTGCAACTTGGAGCCGCAAAGCCCTCATTTTTGACAATGCTGATTTATTCTTTCCTCATGAAGAATGAAACTAACTCCAATTTGTTTCCTCCTGGATGACCACAGCTTATATTAGTTCTTACAAATGTATCGTACAAGGAGTCATCATCATGAGTATACATTTTGAACTAGATGATTGGGAATCAAGTGTCTCTTTTTTCTCTAAGATTTTAGTCGATTCATCTTCAATATATCCACTGACAAAAACATCAAGTACTTCTTTCCGTCTTCTACTAGATTTATTGCTAGCCTGAACCAAGTTCTTCCTTGAAACTTTTGACTTCCTATAAGCAACATCAACCTCCACAGCCCGTTCATCGCTAAAAGTGTGATCATGATTGTCATCTTTCTCCTTCACAACACCTTTAGCCTTTCGCTTAACTTCGATATTTTTACTAAGGCTCACATCATCAATAGCAATAGGACTAAAAACAAACTCTATGTTTTTATCAACATTATCAACAAAGTCTAACAACACACAATTTTTAGAAACAACATCACAGATAGCTTGCTTGCCTGATTCTTCAAAACCAAAATAGATCTGTGAATTAACATCCTTGAAAACTTCAGAATCAACAAAACTTTGTGACTTACCTACTTGTTCAGGCTCCGATAGAAGATTATCTAAATTTTGAGAAGCACTTGTGTACACGTACAATGATTTAATAGATTCCACATGTTCCAATCCACAAATCTCTAGATTTTGTGCGCCCAAAGATCTTGATTTATTGGCCCATCACTTTTTGAATCAAATTGTAGATTAATACTTGATTCTATTGTGTCAAGATTGTCCGTAGAAGCAGCAAGGTCAACAATGTTTTGAGAAGATTGTGGACACTTTGTTTGACCGCAACCTACATTTTTTGTAGCAACATCACCCTCACCTGCTAGAATCATAACAAGAACCATCATGGCGGAGATTTAAATCATCCACAACAGTTTTTATGGCTTTAGCACATGAGAGACCATCCATCCCAAAATCATTTACATGAACCGATGGATTATCACGAAAAACCTCATCAATTGGAACACTAGGACGTGGAGGGGAGCTGAAATTTGGATCACCACTACGAAACCTGTTCAAATGAAGGCATACTTTGCTCCAGCTTTTTAACCTCCAAGTAACCCCTAGAAATACGATCAATGTGATCCCAAAAGGCTGGACCCAAGTTGATTGGAGTATACTGAGATAGGGTTGGAGATATTCGCTTTTCCATCATCTTTGAAGCTTGACGATCATCTTCTACTCCATCGGACACACAATTCTTTGAATCATTCACCTCATTTTCTTTGACATCGAAAAAAGCTTCTTTGAAGCATTTGTATTGTAATCTGCTGTATCACCATCACCCTTCATTGAATCTATGTTCTGTTCACAAAGATGTGAAAAAAGCTTCATATTTCTCTTCAAAGAACAAATAGTTCTCCTTAGCATCCTGAAAGTAAAATAAATAATACATATAGTAATAAAGTACATTAATAATAACATATCAACAAGAAAATACTTGGCTAAGCAAAAAGTAACCACTCCTAACCATTAAAGTAACCCCCTAGTTTTAGTAAAAGTAACTCCTAGTATCAAGAAAAGTAACACCTTAGAGTTACAAAAAGTATTATCTAGTTTCAATAAAAATACCCCCTAACCATTGCAAAAAGTAACCCCTGGTTACACTAAAACAAACACCTTAGCATTTGAAAAAAGACCCTTAGATTCAATAAAAGTAGCCCCTATATGAGTATAAATAACCTTAATGAAAAGACTTTATAATTACATAAATAGAAGCTACCAACAATAGTCATACATAACCATTATGACCAAAAAAGTAACCATAAAAGTAACCTCTTAACATTACTATAGGTAACTCCTAAACTTAAAACTAACCCCTTAACCTTAAGAAAAGTAACCCCTACTTTCAGAAAAAGTAACCCCTTAGTATTAGAAAAAGTAACCTCTAGTTTGAATAAAAGTACCCCCTAACCATTACTAAAAGTAACCCCTCGTTACACTAAAAGTAACACCTTAGCATAATGCTAAATCAACTTACATTCTTTGCTATTGCATGAATTTCTTCATTGGATTGAATTCCCTCAGGTAAGTTAAAAGTGACAGAGCGATAACCACCACAAACTTGAGTTACATTTTCCTTCGCTTCCCGGATGAATCAATTGAGAGATTTTCTTCCTGGATCATTTCTTTTACTTCCTGTTGTTGATTTTGTTGTAGTTCATGAAGTTGTTCATTGTCATGAGAAGGCTGTTGTTGTTTTGTTTTGTCTTTGTCTTTGTTTTGTTCAACCTCAAGTCTTCCTTCCTCTATGTTATCTTGTTCTATTTCCCGTTTGTTCACTCTATGAATACAAATAGGATAACCTTTATCCAATAGACCAACTCCATATTCACCACCCTCATCATCAATTCTTTTCTTCAGTTTCTCACTTGTTCCAAGTGCTTAATAAGAGGCAGTGATTTTGGACAAGAAATTCCTCTAAACTTGAGCCTATGTAAGTAATGATTTGAAGTAACAAGACACAACCACCAATATATTTCTTACTGTCACTATACTTCACTATATATTGTCCCAAATCTTCCAACACATAAGTACACCAATCAAAATCTTTAATCCTATTAACATCTTCTAAAGCCTTAAGAAACTTCCAATCTGCTTGTCTATTCAAAGTTGGTGTCAACAGTGTAATCATAGCATACATTACAAAACATCTTTTGAAGTCATCATCCCCTTTCTTCAAATTCTCATCATTACAAATATGGAAAGCTAAAGATTTAGCAAGAATGGGCCCACCATTCACATCTCCAAAACTCTCCTTCCAATATATTTTAGTGTTCAATTCATCTTTATTTCCACGGATCGGAATCCGCATATATCCCATTGGAATGCCAAATACATCATGCACATCAGCACGTTGTAACCGAACCCGATTTTTGCCAATCATCATTACCCAACTTTTAGGCCGAAAATTCCTACATAACCAGCGTATCATATCTCTATGAAACTCCCACAATTGAATATCAAATAAGCTAGCAAATCCAATATCTCCTATGGCTTTCTTCCGCTCATTAGTAAGCTTCTTGAACACCTCAAGAAGACTTGCTTGGACGACATCTTACAACCGTGTTATCAGCAGGAATACTGTATTCAAAATAAAAAGATATTCAAAACACAATTAAAGAACAAAAAAGAAAAGAATGAATTAAAGTAACCCCCGGTATCGACAAAAATAACCAGTTAAATCAGTAAAGTAACCCCCGGTATCGGCAAAAGTAACCACTTGAATTAGTAAAGTAACCCTGGTATGACCAAAAGTAACCCCGGATATAGCAACTAATAGTAATGAACTATGGAAACCAAATATAAGTCACAACAGAAAAAGAAACATGAAATATCACATACATAGCACTTCGATTCTTGAGCAATTTCCTCTTTGGCCTTCATAGCCTTTGAACTGGAGACTGAAATACCAGTAGCTTGGCTCCCTACATGTTGTCTCCTTGAAGGTTTTACAACTTTAGTAGCTTCAATTGTGCACTCTTGACTATTTGTAGTTTTCTTTTTGCTACAACTTTTTTCTTCATTTTCTCCAAAATAATACCAACACTCTGTTCAACATCGTCATCAAAGTTATGTTTCTCTGTTTGGCCAATAGATCGCTTTGCATACTTTTCAAAATCTTTTCCGAAATGATAGCAACAACAGGTTGCGCATTTTCATCAATCTCAATCGTCCCAACTTGATCTTCTTCATGTGTACAATTGACATTAGGTAATTCAGTCTTTAAGAGAGGTTGAATATCCGAAAGAACTTCATCACCCATAATTTTATGAGTATCTTCTACTCCTTTATTCTCGATATCTTCATCATCATCACTTTTACTGTGCTTGATCTTCAACATCCTTGACAATATTACTTGAACCTATAAGTTCCTCATTATCATCTTCGCGTGTCGGACACGCAAGACCTTTCTTCCATTCTATAAAAACAACACAAGTATACATTATAGGTTACAAATAGATATCCGGAAGTTACAAAATACAATTAGGACAAATAATCTAAATAGGCAAATTACAAGATAAAATTCAGAATTTAATAAAATAATTCAAATAAACGAATCATATATTAAACATTGCATAAATACAATAAAAATAGCACAACTAAATTAGCATGCATTAATAATCACATATTGCTGAAAATACAGAAAATAAAAAATAAAAAACAAAAAAAAAAATAAACGAAAATACATAAAATTTGAACATCAAAACAAGAATCTACTACCTGCTGAATTTCGGACAATTGTAGATCCTTTTGGACCACCACGAGTGAAAATTTTGATTTTAGGCATGCTTATTGAGCTAACAGTAATTAAGAGAAGAGCAATCTAAAAAGAAATTTGAAGAAGAAACATGCAAATGAAGCAAAAACGAAGAAAATTAGAGGAAAAAAAGGAGAAATGAAGCAATTTAGGAGAGAGAAAAATGGAGGTCATCTGGGTAAACTTCACGCAAGTGGTATAGAAGAAATAGAAATGAAGCTCAGCAAATAAGATGCCAAAAAGGAATTCATTGGGCTTATTATATTAAACAACAAAATGCAACTTAAGAAACCACTAACTCTAATCCCTAGAAAACATTAAAGAAAAGTAACTCTTACAAACATATAACCAATAGGTGTATAAAAAATTAACATCTATATTATAGCAAAGTAACTTCTATCTTATTATAAAATTACATCTAATAAATTAGGGATTTTTTTATTTTTAATCAATTTATCTCACTAATTAGGGATTTTTAAAAAAAAATCAAAAATTTAGTTGAGATGGAGTAATTGACTGTGTTGTTAATTTTCACTGTTTTCTTTTTAGGAAAATTTGCCCGAAAAAGTCGCACCTTTTGGCCATCTCGCTGAAAATAGTCCTACAAACATTAGTGAAAAGTAGCCCCCTACAAAGCATTAACGAAAAGTAACTCCTACAAAACATTAGTGAAAAGTAACCCCCTACAAAGCATTAACGAAAAGTAACCCCGTAAATTATCAAAAGGTAACCCTTATACTAAAAGTTCAAAAAGTAACCAATAGGTGTATAAAAAATTACCCTCTATATTATAGCAAAGTAACTGCTATGTTATTATAAAATAACCCTTAACATTAGTTTTTGTATTCAGACGATGATTATAAAATAACCCCTATAATTATCAGTAACCTCCAAATCTTATTAAACAAAAACTAGCACCTAAATTATACAAATGTAATGCTTTTTGAATTACAATAAGTAACACCTAAGAAGTAGCATCTACAACTTGTCATAGTATCATTATCACCTAAGAAGTAATACTTTAATTATTATTATTTATGATACTATAGTAATAGCATCTACAACTTGTCATGAGCTAGGCTAACACGACGGCCAATCTTAGTCTTTAAGATTAAAATGCTTCAAAATTGTTCAAAGAAAATACTTGACTAAACAAAACTAATCATTCCTAACAAATATCGTGTTTCAAAATCATGTTCATAAAATTCAGAATAAGTAACCATTCATAACCATAAAAAGTGACCCCTTATCATTATAAAAAGTAACCCCTAGTTTGGAAAACAAATTCATAGTTTCAATAAAAGTAAACCCTTACCATCACAAAAAGTAGCCCATAGTTTCAGAATAAGTAACCCCTAAGTATTACAAAAAGTAATCCCTAGATTTAGTAAAAGTAACCCCTTATCATTACAAAAAGTAACCTCTTATCATTACAAAAAGTAACCCCTAGTTTCATAATAAGTAACCCATTAGCATTCGAAAAAAAACCCCTACATTCAATAAAATCGTCCCCTATTACAAAAAACTAACCCCAAACTAAAAATATTTACACATGTTTAGAGTACTTAGCGTCAACCTTCAGAAGATCAAGCACCATGAGTCGTAGGACGTAATTGCAAATTTGCAACTATATTCCTAACTTGTTGTATACAATCCAACAACCCTGGATAACTATTAAGAGAAAAGGATCCCGAATGATTCAAACGATTGATATTTTGTTCACAAAGATGTGCAAACAGCTCCGCGTTTCTCTTCAACAACAACAAATCCTTTTCATCATCCTAAAATAATAAAAATTTAAAATAAAACAGTTTAGTCCAAAAATCATTGTGCAAACAAAAATCTCCTACCACAATTTTTATAACAAAAGTATAATCACATTATATTACTCGCACCTAATTAGATACACATTTGATTCTGATAAAAATCTCATCTCTGCACTAACTACCCTTCTAAACTGTATTATTACATGCATAACTTACTCCATCATCTCCTTCCACGACCCACGACATTGTATAAAATTCACTAATAAGTGATATTCATTATGCAGGATCAAACACTAGCTTACGTACAAAAAGAAAGTCACGTTTCACAATTACATCAACAAAAGCAGAGGAACAAATAAATTATAGGGGCTATAAAAAATGTGGCAGGGGAGAGCCAGAATAAGAAAGAAGATGACGAGGTGAACAAATAAACAAGTGGCTAAGAAAACAGAGAACGCTGGGCTCGAGAGTGAAAGTCATCCTCACTCATCTAATTCACATCCTTTACTCCAATTTGTTTGAATAGTAATAGATTTGTTTTGTTTTCAGTCTTATAAAAATACCCCAAAAATAGTAATCTGAATTTTTTTCCAGCCTCTCTATTCTATCAAATTTTTCCAATCTTATTTTTCTTTGTAAATTATGGAATTTACCCTCTCTTATTTCAAGTTCTGTTCTTGCTTCATTAATCATTTTAGTTATAATTTTATGGTAAATCGATACTTAACGAACATCTTTATTTAATTTAAAATAGCAGATCTAAACTTGAATTAATAAAATCCTACATAGAGAACATAAATGTATGCGAAATTACCTAAAAAACACAGAGAAAATTTGTTATCTACTGGGAGTTACTTTCTTTATGTTTTGTTCAAGGAATTACTTTTACACTTATGATGGGGTTACTTTATATTAATCCAGGGTTTACTTTACACTTATGTAGGGATTACATTAATTTTTTTATGGGGTTACTTTACATTTTATATAAAGGGTTGCCTATTTCACATGTTGTTCTAGGGGTTACATTGTGTTAGTTTTATGTTGTGGTTACTTGAAATTTATCTAGGGATTATTTTAGACTTTGTGCAAGGGGTTACTTTACACTTATGCAGGGGTTACTATTGTTATGTGCTAGGAGTTACTTTATATTTTGTGCAAGGGGTTACTTTGACACTTATGACGGGGTTACTTTACACTTAGGCGGGGTTACTTTACACTTAGGCAGGGGTTATTATTGTTATTTGCTAGGAGTTACTTTATATATATTTTATGTAAGGGGTTACTTTTCCACTTATGGTGGGATTACTTTACAGTTACGTAGGGGTTACATTAGATTTCTGATGGGGTTACTTTATATTAATTGATGGCTTACTTTTGAGTTTATACAAAGGATTACTTTATACTTATGTTGGGGACTCGTAGTAGTAAGCCATCATGTAACCCAAATAACCCCTTTGAGACCAAAAAGCAACTCTTGAACAATATTAAAAAAAAAACAATCAAAAGTAACCCAAAATCAAAAGTAATCTATCATAAACTTACATTTCTTGCCATTGCTTCAATGTCTTGATTAGAAAAAACTCCATCAGGCATATTAAAAGTTTCACTAACGCCGACGAACATGAATGCATTATCATCCACTTGACCATCCATATTCTTGATCACTTTCCCGTCATTTTCCCCATCCTCATGCTCATGCTCACCCTCATCGCCATGCCTTATTACTACCTTTATCTCTCTGTCATCTTCGAGAACTTCAATCCTTGTGTCAAGGGTTATAGGATAACCATCTTCCAATAACCCAATACCATATTTACCTGCTTTGAGGGTAATTCTCTCCTTCAGTTTCTTAGTAGTCCAGTGTTGAATCAAAGGTAAAGATTTAGGAGAAGAAAGACCTTGAAATTTCAATCTTTGTACATAACAAACCTGAAGCAACAGTACACAACCACCAATATATTTCTTACTATCTTCATACTTCTGCATACGTGTTGCTAAGTCATCCAACACATATGAACACCAATCATACTCCTTAATTCTACCAACATCAATCAATGCACGCACAATTTTAAAATCTGCCTGAGTGTTTAATGAAGGTGCTAGCAATGCAACAATTGCAAACATTACAAAACACCGCTTAAAATCATCATTTCCATCAAGAAAATCATCATCCATTTCCATTAGCACCCTCATTGATGTTGGAGTAACAACCCCAGATGAATGACCATAGTTTTCAACCCAAAAACTCTTCAATTTTGTATCTTCATCCCTTTTAGATATTGGAATTTTAAATTTCCCCATTGGAATTCCAAACACATCAGCAACATCGGCAGGTTTCAACTGAACTCGATGATTTCCTATCATCAAAACCTTATCCTTCGGGCAGAAATTGCGACACAACACACGTATCATATCCCTAGGAAATTCCTCTAACTTCAGTTCAAACAAACTACCAAAACCAATACTGCGTACAGCCTCCTTTTGTTCAGTCGAAAGTTTCTTGAAAAGATTAAGCGTTGCCGGCCGACATCTCACAATAGTCTCCTTTTTCCTAAAATCAATAAACATTTTAGTTAGACTAACTAACAAGAACAATAACACTTCCTAAACATACATATCAGAAAAACAAAACTAACACTTATATTAGCATTTGAAAATAAATAACACTCTACATTCAATAAAGTGACCACCAAAATTCAATAAAGTAGAAAGGCATTTCTAAAAATTGCATTCATTTTTCTTCTGTATAGTCTGTTTTTATTTGCAATCTTTAAAGTCTTAACAGTGTAAAAGTTGTAAAAATTTATAGTTTCTGGGTTCCTGATATTAGCTTGCAAATACATAGAAACTCTCATGATATTGTTACAACTACTGGTGCCATCTTACAAGAATAGACATGGACATCATAGCTTCTTTTGACCATTTAAACTGCCTAAGTTCAGGACATGGGATGAGATGCCTCTGAGTTTAGCTAATGAACTTGTTAAGAGCAGGTTTTTTAATGATGGAAGTTCTGGGGAGGTCCTCTATTCTAGTATGTAGTTATATACATTTAGTGATTTTCATGTCTAGTCTCTGTTTGGTGTTCATGCTATTTTGTTCACATTCAACTCTCGTTATAACATACTTTAAAGACCTATGAGGCACTACTGGTTGCTGCCTTCCAGTCACATGTGGCACCTAGTAGGTATTTCCAATGTCTAGACACTCATTAAGATAATTCAGTTCTTAAATGAAATTATATTTTGTGCAAGGGGTTACTTTTACACTTAGGAAGGGGTTACTTTGCACTTATGCAAGGGTTATTATTGTTATTTGCTAGGAGTTACTTTATATATTTGGTGCAAGGGGTTACCTTTACACTTATGATGGGGTTACTTTATATAAATCCAAGGCTTACTTTCGAATTTGTACAAGGGCTTACTTTACACTTATATAGGGGTTACATTACATTTTTGATGGGGTTACTTTACATTTTATATAAAGGGTTACCTATTTCATATCTTGTGCTAGGGGTTACATTTAGATTTATAATGTGGTTACTTGATATCTATCTAGGGATTACTTTAGGCTTTGTGTAAGGAGTTACTTTACACTCATGCATGGGTTACTTTACAGTTATACAGGGGTTACTTTATATTAATCGATGGCTTACTTTAGAGTTTATATAAGGGATTACTTTATACTTATGTAGGGGACTCATAATAGTAAGCCATCATTCCATAAAGTATAATTGATGCCAACTTTCTAAGCCAAAAGGTATACAGATTCCTAAATCTAAATAAATATTATTGGGACCGTTATGATGCGGTTCACTTTAAACCCCTCTTCAAGAAGACTCTAACAACACACAATAATCATAACTCCCACAAATCAGTAAAGTAACTACAGCATGTAAGAATAGTAACCCCTTTAACAGAAAAGTAATTTATAATAAAACACAGTGAACGAGGGAAAAAAACACATACCCAAGTGGGCCCGAAGGAGTACTTTCGAAACCCGACGTCTTTTATGAGGATTGTAATCCTCTTCAGCTTCACCAATAGATTGACTGTTACATGTCCTCAATGGACCTTTATCCCTTCCTGCAAGAGTATTCTTATTACTCCTAGTTGGACGCCTTATTACAAAAGCAGCTATATCCTCCTCAAGGATAATAGGAACATCTTTCCCAACAGACTCATTTCCTGTATTACCTTCACGATTAGGAACATCTTTCCCAACAGACTCATCTCCTGTATTACCTTCACGATTAATAAAGAGATTTAACATTCTAACTAATTTAAATAAATAACAAAAGTGACCAAACCAGAAAATCAAAAACAAAAAACAAACTTGGAAACACAAGAAATAATAAGATAGAAAACTAGAACTCTGCCACGACTCACGAATCAGCATAGTATCTGATTTGAACATCAACAACCGAACAACTATGATGAATAAGAATTGAATCAACTATTCATTTCACATGCAATAATCAACTAGGACCTAGTTAGTTAAAGTGCCAGTGAATCATGTCCGCAACAATATTTTCACAGTTTAACCCAACCTTTCAACTAGTTTCTAATCAATCAAATGGCATGATTTTTACCAAAATTAACGGCTTTCCATTGGAGTACAGTAAATGCATACATGGGATGCAAAAAAGCAAAATGCTATCAATGTGTAAGTTTGCTTTGACTTCTTATGAAAATGTGTGTGTGAGCTGATCATTCTCTTTTCCTTTTGTAGTCTGCATAGTGTTCCTTGTAGATCTTGACATAAGCAGGCTCTTTCTTACTGGTATTTAATGTTACTAATCAATTAAAAACTAAACCTAGAGTTACTAATCACATAACAACATAAGAGACACAAAAACAAGAAACGGTTACAAGTCTTCAAACCTAGGTTACTAACAAATCAAAGCAAAGGTTACAAATAAATTAGCCAAAACAAAAAGAATAACTATCATCAATTTAACTCAAAACCAAAAGAATCAACTAAAATTCAACTAAACCTGCAAGTCCACCAACAATCAACTATAAATTGAAAATGAAAAACTTATAAAATAGAAAAAAAAAAGAAGAAAAAACAATCGTAATCAAACAAAATAACCATAATTCCGTAATGAAAACAATGAAAAAAAACAATTCAAAAACGCAAAATTACCTTTTGAACCACGACCACCATCACTCGGACCACAATCGCTGCGACCAACATCACTGCGACCACCATCACTCCGACGACGACGAGCTGTAGTCTTTACTCTAGCCATAATTCCGCAAACAATTCGAACAGCATAAAACTCAAGAACGAAAATGAAAACCAAACCCTTGATGATGATTGTTTGCAAAGTCCAATTTTGGTTTAGAAATGGAGGTTACGAACTGCCAGAAAAAGAAAGAAGAAAAAAACAGAGAGAGAAATGGGCTCAACTGGCAGAGAAGAAAAAGAGAGAGAGATAAATGGGCTCAATTTCTCGTGTCTTGCCTTGGGCTCTGTTATATCACTAGGTGAATTGGGCTTTTATATTAGTTGGCCACACCATTTATTCAAGGTGTGGCCAGCCTCATATAAAAGTTTGTAAGGTGTAAACAACTACACATTCTTCTTATTTTAGGAACTTTAACTTCCATTTTTTTTATGTCAACAAACAAGCACTAAGTAAAAATCGTCATATCAACTGTAATTCTGAATTATTTTTTAGGGTTAATTCTCAACCATTTAATAATTCCTAAAATTGGCAAATAGGAAAATAATACTTTGTGTATTCGGTGAACATTGCGCAACAGAAAGCAATGTAGTGGATCCATAAAGAGAAGGAATCAACACCCGTGAGGCCGTGAATGCCACAAAAGTAAACTAGGTAGTATTTAAAAAGGTCCTACCAACTACCAAGTACGTTACGTGAATACTTGCAATGAATTTTTCAGGATGTTCTGTTAATAATTAGTTCAGCCGTTAAAGTTAAGGCTACCAATATTTATAATGTACTGTAATAAATTTATTAAGTCATTTTTTTTTATCCATATGAGTCACAAAGGCAATACAAAGTACAAAGAAGGTGATATAACGCTATTGTTGGTAGTGGCCAGCAGTGGGCAGCGTGCCCACTAACTATTATCGTTTTATCATACCTCTACAATCCTACTAATGTATAATTAATCATCTTTTTCACCTCAATTTGTGTGCCAATGCAAGACAGATATACTCCAATATTACTACTATAAGAGCCATGACGGTCTTTTGTGCGTGAGATAAGATAATGATGCTATTCTATATATGCACAAAGTCTATCATGTATTCATGTTATTAGTACGACTCAAGCAATCATGAAATTACATATGATTAGCTAGTCTAAGTGAAAATGAGGGGTGGAAGGGTGGTAAGCCCTTTCATCTTCCACCCACATGTTGTGGGTTCGATTCTCATCGGGGGGGTTTGGGGGGCTTTGGGGTAGGTTGTATTTAGGTGCCTTGTGAGAGAGTGTTAATATAATTTATCTTACCAATTTTATTTTATTTTTAAAAAAAAAGCTAGTCTAAGTGCACATGAGTGATTTCACCTTTAAAAAAGTGTCTGATTTAGTTTCCTTTAAAAGGTTAAATGCATGTAAGTTAGGCAAGCCTTATATTAAAATTGAAACCTAATTTATCTAATAAGATACTTATAAAACAAGAAACTTTATTGTAAATAAAGGGATCAATGCATGGTGTATATATAGGCATATGTTGACCTAGCTAAAGTAGCAATATTTAAATAAGGAAAGGTAATGGCTAAACAATTCGAATTTTGACATAAAGAAGGAGTTGGACTGTATTTGAAATTTAGGGGTAATTAGTACATTGGGAATAAATAAAATGATCCAATAAATTTTCTTTGATAAAAGGTTTGCTTGGGCGAAAAATATTATTATAGGAAATAAATTTTCTCATGTTCCTTTGTGAAACTTGGAAATTGGGGAAAATGGTCTTGCTAATGGTGGAAAATAGTTTTCTTTTGTGTGAAAACATTTTCCTTTCAAATGAAGGAATGCCACATTTTCTCTTTATACCTTACCTTATATCCTTACTCTCATCCATGCTTTTTGTTCGAACTTCATTTTTCCTTTTCTCTCTAACTTTTCAGTTTTCAAGAATGAAACCAAAAAAGCTAATCATAATTGTATTTTCTCCTAGAAATTATTTTTCATGGATAATCGTTTTATATCTCACACTCCCACCAAATGGAGCCAGAATGGAAGGATCGGAGCAAATTTGGTGATTATTTTCATTGTAGATTTTGGTACCGTAAAAGTTTTGAACCAAAAAAATTTATAGAATCAAAATCGAAAATCAAGCACATACAAAGATTTCCCATCGTGCGAGTGGTTAATAAAGATTTATAATAGTATATAAATTCCTTTCTATTTTAAGCACCGAATTTCAGATAAGAATAAACCCTTGTTAACCGCTAACTATTTTGGTTATCTAATCTGATTTATCTAGCTTCTTTCTCAGTTCTTCATAAATTTTTATAAGAAATTTATTGGAATTGCTATGGTTAATTCATATTAGAAAAATCTTGGGTAAAGCTTAGCCTTTAACCCAATAGCAATTAATAGTGGGGACTAATATTTCTTTAAGAGCAGTGATTAATCATCTCATTAAATTTTATATTCAATTCCTACTTTCAACAATGCCTTTATTGATGAATAAGAAAAGGCTTTATTCTTTTTTTCTAAAAAAAAACTAAAAGCTAGTAGCACAGGTAGCGACTAATATAACAACAAACAAAATTATGCTAACATTCCTTGTAAAGCCTAACACTAGTAATTAGAATAACTTGTTGTAGATGTCGATCAATTTAGTTGATTAAAGTCTTGGGAGATGATGCTCCAGACCTAGAAAATCGATTCTAATACAAAGACATTGGTAAACCTCTCAGACCCAGCCCGATACCAAAATTCTAACACACACACACCCCCCCCCCCCAAAAAAAAAGTGCCGCCTCTACTCTCTAGAATCCAAATTCTATTCTTTTTCATGGAAGGTGGTCTTTGATACCTATACCTAAGGGTCATTGGTTAATTATAATAACTTTTGACTTGAAGAAGCATTTTTCTTATTTTTGGCCTGAACAATTGAAGGTTTGTAGAATCCTTATGCTTCACGGGTTGTGTGGGGGATTTGATAGTCCACGATTCTCATATAAAAGATAAAAGATGGTATAGACCCTTACTTGGATAGTAATCTTTTTTTGTTTTCTTAGATTTTTTGCGTTATTGATTTATCATCCTCTAAAAATACTATTAGAAATTTGGACATATATGTTCGACTTTGAAAATATCATAAATTCAATTCAACGATATAGATATAATCTGTCAAAAAAAAATTTGAGTTTGATTCTCTTGCTCTTCAGCCCTCAAGACAATGAAAACTCGACCATAATATAAATACGTGGTTATGTGATTTGCAGAGAATTTATGGTGTGCAATTGTGCACATTAATACTGAGGTCCCAACTCCTTGCACATGCTCTCAACTAATAATGCGTGGCAAGTTAGGCCAGCTTTTGCTCAACATTTTTCCAGTTCTTTGTCACCACTATTTCTCTAAAATTCTTTTAAAGTAAAACACACACTAAGCTACTCAGTGGTTCAGTACCTCTACATTTTAAAACATAAACATAATATACCAACATATACACCCTCAAAAACTAAGGGCTAAAACTAAAAGGCCTAAGGCATAGTTTGTCCTACCATTGTGGAAACTGTTGTTTTAACTTAGAAACACTACAAGGTGAATTTTAGTGATAAGAACAATGAATTCTTTTTGCGGAATTTTAAAAACAACGAAAAAAATAATGCGAAAATGCAAGAGGCTTTATGAGGAAAACTTCCTAGGCCTCATAGGAAGTGAAAAACCTCGACCACTATTACACTTGAGTTTCTTCTTTTGTTCCACTAGGAACACTAATATCAACAATAGTTTCCACAACTGTTGTTCTTCTCTTGACTTCACTCAAAATCCTCTCTTTTGCTTCACTCAAAGCCGTCTCTTTACTTAAGCTTCACTCATATACCAGAACTCACTCAAGTTCTCACCTCAATACAAGAGTTCCCCCAAATCCTTTAATCCTTTCTTAATTACAGAAGCTTGATATAATATTCAATACGGGAACAAGCACTAAGCAGTGACGAGACCTAATTTCCGATGACCATTTTCAGGTCTAATTTAAGTGTCGAATCTCAAGTTGAATCAATTTAGATTGGGTCAATTTTGCCAAACGTTCACAAGTAGTTTCAAAATTTATTGATCGTAGCCAAAGAAATTGAATCTGTTCATGCAAGGAGAGATGTGGGGTCGAGGAGCATACCTTTTCCAGTGAATAACTTTAAAGGCGTGGGACCATCCTCACACATTTAGCAATATGACATTAAGTGAAGCTTTCTTAAAAGAGTAAATGTGGAGGTGGTAACTCGATTGTTAAAATTGCTATTTTGGATTTGAGTTGGGGGTTATTTTAGGTTGAGTTTATTCCATTCTATCTTTTGTTTTTAGGCTGGGTTCATTTCTTTTTGGGTCTACGGTGACCAAATTAGGTCCATTCGGCTTGGGTGAGATTTGGTCTCTAGTATTCGGGTTAGGTTTTTGGTATGGTAAATTTGAAGTCAGGTTCATGTTATACGTTAATTTGAAAATTTGAAACTAAATAAAAATAAGATAGGATAAAATATGTGAGGTTGTGAATTAAGTTAAAAGAATGATAACTTGATAAGTGCTATAGCTCCTCTGTTTGTTATTAATTACTACATACTCCCTCTGTATTTTTTATCTTTCTCATTTGAAATCTTGACACTATTTACAATTAGAGAGAATCTTTTAAATTCTTCTCAATATATAAGAAAAAATATGGTCATGTGAGGTCTTGTTTGATTTGTCTCAATGAGTATTTTATTAATATCCATTAATTATAATTTTTACTAAAATGTAATGAAAGATATTTAAGATTGAATAAATGCATTGGCAAACGCGCAAAGTCAAAGTAGGAAAGATAAAAAAATACAGAGGGAGTATTTCTTAGGCACACATAAATATGCAATAGATAAAGTAAAACATGTAGGTTCCGAACCATATGAAAAAGTAGCTGTTGAGATGAGAAAATTACTAAGATTGGATATGTAGTCATTAATAGTAAATCTTCATAAAAGGGAGTATATCGATCAATATAAAATAGAGGATGTAGAATACAATAAAAGGTTATATAAAAAATACAATATAATTGAATACGTATGAAATTACAATAAAAAATAATAATGTTTAGATTGAAATATTGAGAGAAACACTACCATAGTTGAATCCACCACACTAATGCTTTAGTTTGATTGAGATAGGCAGGCAGGTGTTAACGAGCCGAGCAGAGACCAAACATGGCCAGGCTCGACTCGGCTCGAGATTAGGAGGGACCGAGCTCGGCTCGAGCTCGAAAAAAAAAATGCGGCTCGGCTCGAGTTCAAAGTTCGCGAACTGTTCGGCTCGAAAAAGCTCGAGAATGTTTCGAGTGCATTTTTCAGCGCGCTTCACCATGATTCCAATGGTGGAAAAGTTTGGCCCGCATAAACAATATAACATAAAATTTAGAGTAGAGAAACATAAATCAAAGGCCAACAATCAATCAGAATCAAAAATTTATTAAAAAAACAGACAGTATGATTAAAGAAATCAGTCTAAGAATGAACAAAATTCATAAATATACGAATTGGAAAAAAATTGAAACTTTAAGAATTCAGATAAAATCGAAAAAGAAAACTAAAAGAAACAAAAAATAGAATCTTACCTATCATCCTTGCCGCCGAGATAAACCTCGTCAAGTCTGTTCGCCGGTGCTCGCCAAGGTCGCCACTAAGGAGCAACTACCGGCCGTTAACCGTGTGCTCGCGAGATAAAGCACGAATGCGAAGGTTGCTCACCGAGATAAAGCACGAACTGCGAAGGTTGCTGCCGGAGATTGCTCGTCGGTGCTCGCCGCCAAGGACCAGCGCCAGCCGTCGAGTGTGCGATGTATGAACTGCGAAGGTTGCTGGCTTGCTGCTGGACTCAGCTGGAGAATGAGATTGTAGATTTAGGGTTTTTAGGAAGTAGACTGTAGAAGACTAGAAGTACAACGTCATTCTTTTCCTACTTTGTACTTGGTTTGTATGTTTTAACTTTAAATTGGGCTAAAAATTTTAATCTGGTTCATATTTTTGAAGTGGGCTTAAAAGTAGGCCTTATGTTTTTTTAAGTGGAAATCCAAGTTCTAAAAATCAATGTATAAAAATAGTACTTTAAAATTTTTCGAACATATTTGCGAGGTTTTGAGCCGAACTCTACTAGGCTCAGGCTCGGCTCATTAAGGTCTCGAGCCGATCTCGAACTCGAGTCGAGCCGTCTCGAGCCGAGCTTTGACCGAGCTTTGACCGAGCCGAGCTCGAACAGTTTGCGAGCCATCCTAGCTCATTAGCACCTCTAGGCAGGCTACACGCTTATCGAGCTCCCTCAAGTACAAGCTTGGGATACGTTACTCTTTGATACTAAAATTGTGATTTACTAGGTGACATAAACTATCAATCAGAAGCATAGATTTTTCAACTTTTCGATCACAAAATCATAAAATACCATTACGTACCATGAAACTCTAACCATAACAATGTATATGTATATTGGATAACAATAGAAACTAATAAATCATTCAACATTAACAATTAGTAATTTATATAATAAAAACAATATTCTACCCAGAAATCTCATGGTTATGTAATCATAAACCCAAAACAATTATCAACTCACAATTTTACTGCCTATATCAGTTTCATTGAAATTATGCTCAGGCCTCAGGGTTTTGTTTCCCGTTCGCAAGATAAGATATAATCATATAACTGGGCTTGGGCCCTTCTAATCAACTGCTTGCCCGTCTTTTATTCCAATGGGAATGAATTTCCTTTTTGCTTGCTCCTAATACGTGTGAAGTAATTGGCCCAAACTATTGCTCGACCTACTTTCGATGGACTTCAATAATGCTCCTTGTATTCAAACTATTGCAAGCATTTTGATGGATTTCAATAATGCTCCTTGTATCCTTGTTGTGAGAGTAGTAGGCTATGTTTCTTTCCCTTAATATATGGTAATCTGGTATAAATTTATCAAGATTTATTTTATCATGTTTAAAACTTTCTAGTCTAGTTTGGTCTCCTATTTTGATTAAGCTTGACTTTATTTAATGCTAATCTATAAGGACAAAAAAAATATCTAAGTGAGATATTATAAATTCGTCTCGTCATGAAATTTTCAAATATTCAGTTTTCAATTTTTTTTACTAATACGGAATATTACATATTTAAAAGGAAATAAGAAGGTTTAGTATGTGGTCTAGTCTGAATTTTTTCAAGTTCGATTTGATTTGATTTTAACAAGAATAAGTAATAAGGTCTTGAAATACAGTGAAGAAATATAGCCTTAGTCTCCTTGTTTCCTTTCCGATTGTGGGAGTATTAGTCTCCTCTACCTATGCCTCGACCTCCTCCTTGGCCCTATATGCCTCAACCCCTCTTGCTTATCCAACACTGCCTCCTCCTCCTCCCCTCCACCATCCACTAGACCACTACCTTGATGTCATGTTCACTAGTTGTTACATTGCTTTCACGACTACATATAAGTGAGATCGATATCCACTCCTTGTTTAGGATCTATATTGGAGGTGGATGTGTTAAAATCTACATCATCACCCCCGTGTTAAAGAAAGAAACAGGAGAGCTAGGCGCTAGAGGTTTATGTTTGTGTCATATGCTAACATTGTGTAGAATTCTCATTATGTTACGTAAACTTTGAATCAACTTAAATAAATTAGCGTAACATATATATACGACTCGTCCTTTTTTCCTTGTTCATAACTTTTTTTTGAGGGGGCTTGTTCATAACTTGTATGCTTAGATATTGCATTCGTAATATTTGTTTGTGAATATGGACATGATTTATAGTTTTAAAGAAATTGGTGGAAGTTTGGTATAATAAATATATCTAAAATATGCAGGATAGTATTTTGGTTTGGCACTTTGACCTATCTTCGGAAACCTTTTTTTTTCTTTTTCAAAACCTTATGCTAAACTCAACTAACGGTTTCATCAAAAGAAATCACAAATTGAATTCGTGACTTTATCTAGAAAATCACTATTTCAGCCAGCAATTTACTTCAATTAGCATTTTTGCTGTGAATCTAACATGAACAAGTCTTTAGCGTGCATCCAATTCTTCATGGACAAAGTATGCTCAGAACTAACTTTGAAAAATACCTAAATTCCAAAAAGCTTCAATTTATTTGATTAGGTAAGATAATTAGCAAAACAATAATCTATAATAAACTACTAGCCTACACGACATACCAGTTCATAGCGGAGTAGCCGAATACAAGACATTGCAGTCCATAATAAGACTGAAAAAACCTTGATCTCCAAGCATTGAGCTGTGAGCTGTGAGCTGTAATCAAAACTCATAGTAGTATACTTCAAAAAAAGAACCCCAACCCGAACAAAAAAACTCGCAGTTTCCGCTTTATCCATACTACAAAAACCTGAAAAGTGAAAACCCCTCACTCTCTTCTCTCTCTCTCTCTCTCCTCCGCAGACTCACACCATTAACAACCACCTCGTAAACAATTTTTTTTCATGTTGCAATTTCATTCAACTCATCTTCTTCTTCATCTTCATCTTCATCTTCCTCACTTCACTCGTTTTCTACTTTCCAGGATTTTCTCTCTCCTCTCCTTCATCAATGGCTGACGCCGCCGCTGCAACCACCACTACAACCACCACCTCCGTCTCCGTCGCCGTCGACGACGCCAAAGACATCGAGAAGCTTTACGAGTATGGCGAGCGTCTTAATGACGCTAAAGACAAGTCTCAGGTTCGCCTCTTTTTTACTCATTTTTCGAGGTTCTAGGGTTTCTGGAGTTATTCAATTGAGTATTGAATTTTTTTTTGTTGTAGAATGGAGTTGTTCGATTGTGTGTCGTTGTTAATTGAGTGTTGAATTTGTTTTTGGTTGTAGAATGGAGTTGTTCAATTGCCAGTCATTTTAATTGAGTATTGAATTTGTTTTTGATTGTAGAATGGAGTTGTTTGATTTCGTGTCGTTGTTAATTGAGTATTGGATTTGTTTTTGATTGTAGAATGGAGTTGTTTAATTTTGAGTTGTTGTTAATTGAGTATTGGATTTGTTTTTGATTGTAGAATGGAGTTGTTCAGTTGTGTGTTGCTGTTAATTGAGTATTAAATTTGTTTTTGATTTTAGAATGGAGTTGTTCAATTGTGAGTTGTTGCTGTTGTAGTATTCAGTTTGTTTTTGATTTTGTTATTGGTTGTAGAATGGAATTTTTCAATTGTGAGTCGTTGTTAATTGAGTATTGAATTTGTTTTTGATTGTAGAATGGAGTTGTTCAATTGCGAGTTATTGTTATTGGAGTATTGAATTTGTTTTTGGTTTTTGTTGTTGGTTGGTTGTAGAACGTGAAAGATTATGAAGGGATTATACAGGCGGCAAAAGGTAGTACGAAGGAAAAACAGCTCTCTGCTCAGCTTATTCCGAGGTTCTTCAAGCACTTCCCCGACCTTTCGACCAGTGCGGTTGACGCTCATCTTGATTTGTGCGAAGAGGAAGATCTCGGGGTCAGTTTTATATACAATAAATAGTATATATTTGGAATTTTAAGATATGGTCCAATTTTTGATTGAATTTAAGAGCTAAAAGTATTAGTACTGTAGTATTTCTCTGCCTAGAGATTCTGTGAAGTTGTTTCCGCACTCGGAAAGTTTTTATTTTTTTTGTTCTAATAAGAACTTCTGATTAATGTCTGCCTCATCTTTGGAGCTTTTGTTGCGCCTCTGATTGGTTAGGCGATAGAGATTGACGCGTTAATGGATTAGCTATTGGTTGTCGATGATAGAAATGAATTGGTTAAATGTTGGCTAGCTATTGTATATGGTAGTTAATGATTGCTTTGGGAATTGATGCAATGGCTCTTGGAAGGCTTTTGTCAGCTTTTGTGATCTGCGCAATTGATGGTATCGAGCTTGTTGCTCAGAAATGTTTCTCAATCAACTATATTGTTTTTATTTTTCTAATTTCTGCGTGCCCTGCAAATGGAGACAATGAGACAATATTAGAGAATAAGCTATGGCGTATGAATGAAAGATTAATTGGGAGCAAACGCCCAGCTTATGGAGCAGTGAGTCCGCTGTCGGATGTATATTAGACCACCACTTTTAGTTTAAAGGTCTATTTCAATTTTATGAGCTTACTTTGTTGAGGGCGAGACTATGGGGCACTTTGATTAGTTATATATGGTGCTCACTCAGAACATTGGTGTCAGAGACTTTATATTTGCCTTAGAGGTAGTGATTTGCATTTTTTTACTCCTGTATTATCTTCATGGGGCAAGAGCACACTTTACCCTAAATGAAGACTGGGTGATATATCTATGGCTCTCTACGTTTTTAATTATGTCACTCAGGGACTGAAGAAGTTTTTGTTCGGCTCTTTTGGTCTTTTTCATGAGACAATAACAGATGATAAAATATTTCTGTCACTGAGAAATAATTTTTCAGACTTGCGCAGTCTAATGTCTAATGGAGGGAAATAGATAGGAGACTTTTTATCCTGCAAAACTTGCAAGGTGGAGACAACTTAGAGTCTTGCTAGTATATTTGGTGTTACAGTAGGTTTTTTTAAATGCCTGATTTTCGGTATTTTGTCATGTCTTATGGAGGGAAGAAGGGATACATGTTTTCCCATATCTTAGCTGTTTGAAAGGTGAACTAGAACTTAATGCCCTTCTATTCTCTTCGAGGTTGAAGTACAGAACTACATATCCTCTAGCTATTGAGCGTATTGGTCAATTTGCTGAATCTTGGCTTCTTTATTGGTCTGTTGATCCTCTGCAGATTTTTTTGGGAAACTGTTTTTTTTAACTCCAAAATTTTTTATTGCCAAAGTTGTGTTGCTACCGTGAAATCCTGTGGCCTCCTAATTCAAGTCCTAATATAGCTCATGTGATGCATCAATTCAAGTACTTTTTTTGAATGCTATAGTTTTACCACAGCTTAAATCTGAGGATCTCATTATGCTGCCTTTAGACTTCTAGGGTCTAACATATCACTTATATGTTTAAAGCTTAAGTTTGTTCTATCTTTAAGCCTTTATGTAGATATAACTCTAACTGCGTAGTCTCTTTTGCAGGTTCGTGTTCAAGCTATCAGGGGTCTTCCCCTTTTCTGCAAGGATACACCAGAATATGTCTCTAAGATCGTTGACATTCTCGCTCAATTGCTCATGGCTGGTAATATATGCATATTGTTTCTATATTCTAGTAGGTAGTAGGTACCCTTCTTACTTTCTAGATTCTGATGTTCAACTATATATTGTCAGAGGAGAATGTGGAACGGGACGCAGTTCAGAAAGCCTTGATGTCTCTGCTGAGGCAGGATGTGAAAGGTGTGTTGAATTGGGTTGCATATTGTTTATGCCACTTTGTTTCTATTATCTTTCAAATCCCCGCTATGACATCCTATGTCTCCTAACTTCCCTTGATTTTGGTAAATGATATTTACTATGTGTGGACATTCATGGATGGTTCAGTAGATGTCGTAGATTTGAATATGCTCATTTGCCTTTTGTTTTGGAGTTGATAATTTGTAAGTTCTGTTTAGTTTGACTGACGAGGTTGCTGAACTTCAGGTTACCTTTAACTGCCTTCTTATATTTGTTGTAATTATTAAGAACTACGTCGTCTTTGTGCATAATGTTAAGGACACTTAATTGGAATTGAGTTGTTAAAATTTCTTAAAGGACTCGTTCATATGTCAGATTTAATATCCAAGTTAATATGAGAGTCTATTGCTTTTCACTTTTCTCCAACAATTCAATAATAAGCAGTTGTAAGAGAGCTTAAGAAGGCAACATTAGACAAGATAATATTACTTAGCTGTTAATATGCGGGAAGACTTGAAGTATCTAGAATGTGGCTCTTTGCGAGTTTTGCTCTTCCTTCTGAGAGTTGCCACTATAAATAATAAAGGCTCGAGATCAGACTTATAAATCCAGTATTAATGTAATATGTCAAGGATCACTGATATAGGTGCTTGAGAATACCCTCACACTGAAAGTATTGAGCAAGTTGAATGGTCTGATCTGTCACATGATTTAGCCTCGACTCTTGATGTCTCAGTATGGTTAGTAGATGTATGCAGATTGTGAATTAATTGATTTGGAGGATGGAATACAGGTGTGAGGTTATTTCACTTGTCACTATTCTCTGCCTGAGTGTTCACACTTATGCTTGATATTGTAATAATTTGAGTCTGCGGTCTCTAGTTGCTGTACTCCATTTCCAGGTAGGTTAATTCTTTCAGAAATGCTTAGGCCTCTTGCCCCCTTCTCAATCTTGGGAGTTTAATTCTAGGAGAGCAAATTATTTTGAAATTAGAGGCATTAGAGTAAAGAGCTAAGTTTTGGTAAGGGAGTTGGAGAAATGAAGAACATGAGAAACAAATTTTACTGGAAATGATTGCTCGACTTTTTGAAGGCTGTCATGACTCATGAGAGAGTTCAGAATCTGAGGTTCATGAGAAATCTGGCATTGAGCTCATTGCAAATACTATTTTAGGAGAGCAAATTATTTTGAAATTAGAGGCATTAAAGGAAAGAACTACGATTTGGTAAAGGAGTTGGAGAAATGAAGAACTTGAGAAATAAATTTTACTGGAACTGATTGCTCGACTTTTTGAAGGCTGTCATGACTCATGAGAGAGTTCAGAATCTGAGGTTCATGAGAAATCTGGCATTGAGCTCATTGCAAATACTATATCGGGAGTAAGACTACTTTTCGGGATACTTGATTATCTGATTATACCAGAAAGGAGTAAAATGAACTTATGAGTTTGAGCAAGGATTCCATTAGCGTAGAATTTGGTTTCCAAGTATTGGCAAGGATCTATCTATAGGATACAACAAGGATGTAAATCAAGCTCTTCGGACAAGCTGATAAGGCATTCAAGAGCTTAGTCCTTTGAAGGATTCATGAGCCGAGGGATCTTCTGTCTTTATAACTCAATGTTGCAGCTGTTGTTGCTTCTTGTTTATTTGCTCAATGTATGCAAGAAAGACATCTAGGAGCGGGGTGCCAAAGATAGTAGTTTAGTTCAGGAACGAACCAATCAAGTGAGGATCATGAACTCGTTAGAAGTTTGAATTTATGACTATGGTGGTATCTCAATATTTCTAACAATACGTTTTTTTTTTAAACCAAGCACCTGATGACAATGATGAAAACTAAGACACATTGCAGGTTGCATTGTGAATGATCAAATTGTTTCAGGCTTTGGTTCTTTGTATAAGGTTTACCTTAGGATGAATTTACATCTACTCAATCAAAAATGGAAGAGGGAAAGAAATTCTATGGTAATTTTAGAAACTTAAACTATAACAAGTCAGGAACTTTTGATCTGAAAGCCGTTTCCTATTTACAAGAAAAAGAGCCAAATGGCATACAATAGGATCATCAGAAGTTGGACATGGCTAAATATGGAAGCAGATTTTGCTTGGATTGTATATTCATTTTGGAATGTCCTTGTGAAGGGGATAAGCGAAGACCCATCTGGTTAGTCTTAGGGCCTTTAAAACTACTTTTGGTGCCAAGAGGTTTTCTTATGAAGCTGATTGGATGATGTGCTCCTCATGAGGATGGCATCTAATATTTGTTTTGACGGGTCTTCGCCGGGCACATCTAAATATCTAACAGTTCCTAGGTTCTATGTCAGTATATTGTTCATCTCTCTTCCACTTGCAACGGCTTCTCAGCCCATCCCCTTCCTTTCCCATTGCGTTGAAGGGAGAGCTGATGTTCTGCTACGATAAATCCTCCCTAGATTCGACTCAATGTTGTTGTCGCTTCTACTGTTGGCAATTCCAACATTATTGGAATTCTCCTCGTATTATAGTTACTGTATTTTATGTGTTGATCTGTAAATGTCATACGTACAGGGGCATTGCTTTTATCTTGTTTGTTGTTGCCATTCTTTTACTCTGCAGCCTTGGGAAGATTCGCCATTTTTGGTCCATCTAGCTATATATAGATATATAAAATCCGAATAGATTCACATAGGAATTGACACTTGGTGCTTCTTTTTCATGCCAAGTGTCTTTATTTTTAAGGTAACTAATTATAGTGTAGTGTATGGAGACCTTGATATTACTAACCACATATAATCATCCATAATTTTATATATAATCATAATAAATAGGTTGTTCAACAAAAATGGGAAGTAGATTTTTTTCTAATCATATTCAGAATTTTCATGATCTATAGTTTCGATCAAGTATCATGTTATTGGATTTCTATTTACAGTTATTTTAATTGAAAAATAAAAATAAATAGTAATTTTTTCAAAAAGGAATATATGTTATCTAACTAAAAATATTTAACCTGTGTTTGACACGGCTCACAACTCACATGTCTAGTTTGGAGTTAAAAGCATAACATATTTCTGTAATTTATAATTTTGATCAAGTATCTTGTCATTTAATTACTTTTTTCAATTATTTTAATTAAAAAAGTAAAAATACGTAGTAATTTTTTCAAAAAGGAAATATCTTATCCAAATTAAAAATATTTAACCCGTGTATGACACTGGTCACAAGTCTAGTTTGGAGCTCAAAAGGTAGCAGGTACTTGGTGGGTGTTAGTGCAGAATTCTTTTGGGATACTCTTTTCACTTGTTTAGGGGGAATGCCAAGTGTATGGAGTAACATCATGCTAGTTTTGGCAGGGTTTAGTTGTATTTAGCTCAATCTCTCAGCTGATCTAATCTGGCTATAGTTGATGGAGCTCTACTGATTTTATTTTTCTGTTCTTCTGATCCATTGGATGCCCTTTTAGATCCAGTTGACCCTTTCAACTGCCGTATGTACATATATACATATAGATCCTTACCATAACTACCTTTCTTTTACTATCATCTCTTGTCATCTTCTCCCAATTTTCTGGATCAAGGTTTCTGCATGCCAGCACATAGGATGCTCAAAATTTCTTGCCTTACTGAGGTGTCAGATCTTGGCTTCCAAGGTTTTCAAAAATCAAATAGAAAAAATTTCAAAAGACAATATCAAAATAAATATTAGTCCTAACCAAACACGTTATGGTACTACGAAAGTTATGAACCCTGTAGACCATCCCCATGGGGGGGGTGAAGGGAGGGCCCCAATTGGTAGAAAAAACCCCACAACCCCTTGGGGTTATCCTGCACTTGGAAGAAGAAGTAGAAAAAGGAATAAATATAGTGATAATTTTATTATTCGTCGACGTAGTAAATAGGAAAGATTGGGCTACTAAAATTCAATTATTCTAAGATTCAATGATGACTTTTGATTGTGTTTAATCCTGGGATATAGCGATGTATTGGGTGATACATGTTGATGTTTCTGCTTGCCAAACCAAGTTATAAATGGCCATATGTGTTGGTCAATACAGGCCAATGTGGCTGCTATGGCCAATATAAATATCTGATTACTTTACTGGGAGTCTGTTTATGCTGTATCATTTGTATACTTCTGTGATGCATGTATATTGCGTTGTTTACATTCGCAACTGTGATGCAAACCGTGCTTTTGATGGTGGGATGAGATATTTTAGATAGTGTATGCTGTAATAACATTTGATGGGCACAGTCATATAAGGGTTGTAGTGAACGATGGCTTGCTGGCATATGGTTTTTCAATTATTAGGATGAACGTATACTTTGGTGAAGTTTATTTTTTGTGGTTCAGATATGAGTTATGCTGGTTTACTAGTGTCGGTAGAGCTTGAGGCTGAGGGAGCTAATGGCTTAACAAGACAGGTTTCCCCTGTTCTTGCTGGCAGATTTTGTGGCCAGTGGGGTGCATTCTCCTGTCTACTAAGCTCACTGCAACTTCACTCAAATAACCGTATGCATTAACCTTAGGTCTTCTGCTTCGGCATGACTATGGTGCTTGAATATAAAGTACAAGCAATATATTTTGTGGCTGTAGCTCTGGGAGCAGAGCTGTGAAATCTGGCTGTCATATTCCTTTTTGTTTAATAGGGAGTTAGGGTTAGAGGAATGACTAATGAGGATTAGAAAGCTTGATTTAAGAACAAGGAGATAATTTGTTATGGAACTTTTAGAAGCTTTAATATAGCACAATATACTGATTCTGTTCTGAAAATTTGTAATATGGCTTCTGTAATTTGCATCACTAAAATTGTATCTCTTGATGTTGAGACTGATGTTATTTGTATTGCAGCATCATTATCAGCATTGTTTAAGCATGTTGAGAGCATAGATGAGAGTACTGACGAAACAATTCGGGATAAGGTTTTAACCTTTATCAGAGACAAGGTACAGATTGTCATTTAGCTGTCACTCAATTCTTCCACACTCAGTTGTGTGCAGCAATGGTAGCACATAGACTCTTCTGTATCATAACTACATAAGTTGTCTTTGCAGGTTTTTCCCCTGAAAGCTGAACTTCTAAAGCCACAAGAGCAAATGGAGAGACATATAACTGAGTTAGTTAAAAAGGTATATTTTACATAATGATATTAATCTAATTTGTGTTATGGAAGTTGCTGAATAATCTGTTGTTGCCCTTGTTGCTGTGTGATTAATATATCAATTACTCCCTCAGCTAGTCAGCCCCATAATGGATTCCCAATTTTTCATATTAGTTTGCCCTGGTTAGATACCCCGTTTCCTTTTTTGGATTGGGTCCACTATCTCAACTTGCTCTCTCCTCAATGTAATATTACCCATTATCTCCAGTCACATTTAGTTTTCCCTTTTTTTAGATCAAATACTACCTACACTATCTTAATTATATCTAGTTTTTCACTTTTTTCAATATAATATGGCCTACTATCTGCAATCACATCTACGTTTTATCTCTCTCTTCTCAATATAATATTACCCTTGCTACAACTATGTGTCCAAAAGAAATGGGCAATCCTCAAAGGACGAAGGGAGTATTAACAGTCATCTGCTTTTATTGGTTTGTTTGACCATTATTGACTACTGAATGTATTGCAGAGTCTGCGAGACGTAACTGGTGCTGAATTTAAGATGTTCATAGACTTTTTAAAGAGTTTGACCCTATTTGGTGATAAAGCTCCTCCAGAGCGTGTCCGGGAACTTATTGAAATTATAGAAAGCCAAGCTGATCTGGATGCACAATTTGATGTAAGTTTAATAATGGGTTTCTCATTGACAATACCTTATGTAGAAGTTTACATTTCATGTTTAAGACTTCAGAACATAGCTGTTAATCAGTCAGTTCAGCAAGCTGGATGCATGTGTTAGTCTAGTAAATCAGTCTTAGGTGTGAAATGGGATTCATATATACTACTTGTATGAATTTTTAGTCCTCAAAGCTATGAATTTTTAGTCCTCAAAGCTGTAAGATTCCTTGCTCTTTAAGCAATTAAATCAACCATGTTTAATATGGATGATAAAAATTAAAAAGATAAAGAGTAATAGTATTCTTGCATTTGGACTATCTTTCTCATTCCTATTGATGATAAAATGACAGGAAATAATACTGCTTTTGGATATCTTTTGTTCTTTATCTTATATTTGTTTCCTTTCTCCCCTTTTTTTGGGGGAGAGAATGCTTAGCTGGATGTGTGTTATTTGAAAAAAAAAAGAATTTCTCTTTTTGGGGCTGAGCTTGATTCAAAATAAGCTTCCTAACTCGAATTTGTTGATGTCTCTCAATTGCAGGTCCTAGATGTAGACCATATTAACAGGCTTATATCATGCCAATACATTGCCATTCCCTTTTTCATGGTATAGAATGTCTTTTATTTCACCTTAATTCTTTAAAAGTAAATACTCTTCCTTATACTTATAGCCTTATTTTGCACAGCGGGGTGCAACCAACAGCAATTTTCTTAACTATGTGCACAAACATATAATTCCAGTTTTTGACAAGGTAATTTCTCATCTAAAGCAACTTATTTTGTGGTGCAAGTCATACTCATTCTTTGTGTATATGTGCATTTTTTTCCTTTATGTTTAACCTATTAAATTTGATTCTTACATGCCTATGGCATCTCAGCTAGTAAATAGTCCGTACTAGTTTATAAGAATCTTGTATCAGTGTGGATTATTTAGAAGTACAACTGTCAGCATGAGGCATATCAATCGCAATGTTGGTGAAAGCAGGCTAAGCTATGCCTGATGCAAAAAACTTAAACTTGATGAAGATGGGATGTAATTGAAAACCTTGAGTGTAACCCAGAAGTGCCTTGCTCATATTTGTCTGCTTTTAAGTTTTCTTAGTTAAGTCTAACGTGAAGTTACATTCTTTAGCTCTAACCTTTTGGTGATTTTCCAACTAAGCTTAGCTCGTGAAGGGCGCCCAAACAGGCATTTATAAGTCACCAATAGAAAATATTGTAGCATACCTAAGTTTTTGTGTAATTTTAACTTGTTTGTAGCCTTGTCAATCTATTTACATTTAAGAACAAAAGAAATTTCTCCTACTAACTACTATATCATTTAAAAACCTTGCAAATGAGCTGAAGCTAATGAGTTTTGATGGATCAAATGAACAAGACGATTGTTGAATATGTGTAATTATTAATAAACATATATGAGCTCAAGTTAGTACAAGTTGCTTAATAATTGAACTCCTTTATGGTGCATGGTTGAGTAAGTGAAGGATTTTCTACGACGACTTCAAACATCTGTTGTCATGGTTCTCAAAAGTTTCACATAGAGCAGATTGGATTGAGAATTAGGGTGTGATACCTCAAATGAAGGGGGAAGGTGAATCGGAGAGACTCATGCTTTTGTAAAATGAGGTTGAAAAAGGATTTTCCTCAACGTTTGGCAATGGTAACCATCTTGAAATAGAAGAGGTAGTCGTGACCTCTGACGCGTCAAAAATTGGTGGACAAAGGTTTATCTCTATTTCTCCATCAAAAGTATATGGCACTATTGGTGATTCTTCAATAAAAACCGAGGAACTCAAGGATATCTACCCTTTTTACTTGTTGCCATCAATAAACTCTCTTGTCTGTCCTCTTTGGCCTTCTTCAAATTCATTGAACTGTTTTGAAGGTCCTCTGCCATGGCAGTCTCCAAGCTAGCAATACTACAAGCATGAGTCCCTATTCAAGGGCAGAGATAGGAATGGCAATAGGTCAGATGGTCCATATATGGTCCACCTCTATTCGAACTCGGATTTGTTTAGTCAGATTCAGATTTTATTTATCACATTTGAATAAGATTAATTTTTCTCAGATCGGGTTGGGTTTGAGTCCGATTCAGATTTTGTTATCACAGAGGTCACAAAAATCAGTGTTTTAGAAAACAATTATACTATATTTACTTTATTTCGATTGATGCAAACATACTTATACTTCTTCCGGTTCTTTATTAATCACTACATAGTACATACCCATTGGGCACACACATTAAGATAGTGGATATAGTAGACACACCTGAGACTTTGAGAGACAAGTTGTCCCCAATACCACGTGAAAAAGAACGATCTATGAGAGGGAAAAGTCACCACAAGTGGTTATGTAGTGATATATAGTAAACTTCCATAAAGAGGAAATGCAGTATTTGATAAAGTACGGAGGAAGTATATGGTAATATAGCCTGAAATGTATTCTTATATATGGTGAGAGTAAGCATGTTATGCCATTAACACACGAAAGCAACCAAATAGCCATATTGGTTTTTGGATCCCAAATCATGACCTAATTGCAATTTAAATCATTTGAAGCTCATGCGGGGGGGTGTTTCGTTCCAAGGTATTGGCTGGGATCCAACCAAACCAATACCACTTGTTTGGTTCACAATTTCTGCAATTTTTATACCTGGGGACCCGACCCTTTAAACCCCCCAAGGAATCGGGTTCTCAAACCCAAGGGGGAGGTGGGTTTGGATGAAACCGGAAACCCCCACTCATGGAATCAGCAAAAGAATACAATATTGTAATTTCATGTATGCTTTTGCAGCCGTCCATTTGCCCCATCAACCACCTCCTGTGATACCTCTTCCAAATCCATCATCGTCAACCACCATTGTAATTAACGTATGCAAAATAGTCATTTCTTTAGTTGTGAAAATTATTTGATATAGATCATCAATTCTCATTTTCGGCCATTAAAGTTCCAGATCTGGAACTCTAATGGACAAAACAAAGAATTTATGGTTGAAGTATTACATTCTGGTAGCAGTCCGCTCAGCGGCAGTGGTGGAGGAAGATGAAGGTTTTCTTGGAAGGGGAACCAGTGTGGTGGAAGAGCCAAATAGCTCGTTGTATTTATATGGAATGGGGCAGCCATGTTTATAGGAGAAAGAGAGAGATGATTGAAGAAAAAAGAAAACGAAGCATTTGGGTTACCTTTAATACTTGGTTTCAAGTATTAAAAAAAAGAGAGAGGTGATTAAAAATGTCGCTCCTTCCAAACCCATGGGTTTCATATCTAACCCAATACCTGGCTCCAAAACTGAACCAAACACTTTCATATGGTCCTCATGCGTCAGTGTACAACCCATCCTTCGTGTCTCTTGGTCTTGGAAAGTTGGAAACTACATGTGGACTAGTCTTATCTGTATATGCTAGTTGCATACATTTGGACCTTCCTTTTGTTGCTTTAGCTTGTTTGGATTTAAGAGAACCAGATAAGTCATACTTCTAGTTGCAACTAACCTCTTTGGCACACAGATTTAGGAGGATGCTGGATAAGTACATGCACAAATTATTCAAAATAATTTGAACACCAAGTAATCTAATCACTCCTCTTTCCCGTGTTTAAATCATACTTCTTCTGTTCGTTTTATAATTGAAACGTTTTGAATTCTAGAGTGTTCGTATACTAACCTTGACCATATTATTAATGTATATAAAATAAATGTTATTCCATCATGTAATATTATGTTGGATTAGTGCTGAAACAAGATATCAACTTTTTATAATTTTTACTTAATAAATTTAGTAAGCAATTGATGGTTAACGTTATGTGTTGGCAATCTTGAAATTCAACACGCTGCAATTATGAAAGAATGGAGGAAGTATTAATTATTTTGTCTATTTACTTTGTTTTTCATCCCTTTGAGACGTGTCAAAGAGGTTGGTTTGCAAGTATTATGAAACTGAGAAAGGTTTTTTTTGTAAAATACTTCTATCTTTTATCCATGGATGTGATCATCTCTGACAACGCAAGTCTTTTTTCTGGATTTTAATCTTAAGATGTAAATTGGCTGAATGAAATTTCTCTTCTGCAGTTTGCTTCTTTCTTGCTCTAAAGTAGTACGCCAGTCAGTTGGCTTTTGGTTCAAATGTCTTAGTAAAGAGCCTCTTTTTCAGTTGTATATGTTTAGACTAGAATTCTCTATTGAGATTGGGTGTTACTGCATATAACTCTCAATTCAAGGTGGTAGCTCTGTTAGAGGCACTGTGATAGCTTTATAAGAGCCCATGTGGTAATGCGGTAGACATTACTACCTATGGCTTTTGATTTTTGCTTTTGTCAGGGTTTTAGAACTACTTTAGTTCTCTTATTTGTCATTTTCCCTTCACTTAGCTTCCAGAGGACCGGAAGCTGGATCTGCTGAAAAATCTTGCTGAAAGTTCTCCGTATACCACACCACAGGATGCACGCCAGATCCTTCCTTCCTTTGTGCAGCTTCTAAAGGTATCTATCGTACTACTTTGTGTTACACAATTTTGGAAGTGCAGCATATCATATTCTTCTGCGTTCTGCCAGATAAGAAAAAGACTGAAGAGAGAGAGAGATTGAAAGCACTTTTCATTTAAAATTCTGTTACACGTGGTTTTTCCATTTAAAACAATTTTGTTTCGGTTTCCCTTCCTGTGAAGAGACTCAAGAGAGTTATGTCTGCTCCCAAAGGGTACTGCTAGAGTCCAGGACCTTCTTACCATATATCCCTTTCTTTGTTTCAGAAATACATGCCCCGGAAGAGGACTGGAGAAGAGATGAACTTCACTTATGTCGAGTGCTTATTGTACACGTTTCACCAATTGGCTTCAAAGGTTATATAGTTTCCTCAATGTCCATTTCTTGTCCTTCCACAATCCGCACATGTGAGCTTTTGATGTTTCTCTTACTTATGCATGTTTTCTCTTGCTTTATCGTGTCCAGGCTCCCAATGCCAGCAACAGCTTATGTGGTTACAAAATTGTTACTGGCCAACCATCAGATAGGATAGGGGAGGACTTCTCAGAGCAGTACAAGGACTTTACTGAGAGGTAACATTTATCTATTGCACTTGATCTGCTTGGAGTATTTAATTAAGAACTGCAGTCTTTCTGTTTGTTTGGCCAACGACTGCTAGAGAGAATTGACTAGTCAATAGTGGAAACAGGCAGCTCGATAAATAGAACGTATGAGATGCACATCTACCACGTGTCTTAGTGAAGGCAGTTGTGGAATTTGAAAATTGGACTGAGTGGGCAATGGAGAATTCAAAATTCTAATGTTCTATTTTCTGACATAAATGTGTTGTATAAAAATGAAAGCTGATGTTTGTCTCAAATGACTACCAATTTTAGTGTTCCTTATTATCATATTTAGACTCAGGTTGTAATTCTTTTTAGTATGCCAGTTATTCTTTTATAATGAATTAATGTATTAATTCTTCTCAAATTGTTAGAAATCTGATCATATATACTCCCTCTGTTTTGTTGCCACAGGTTGAAATGTGTTGAGGAGCTCTCCAGGGCTACCATGAAGAAGTTGACTCAGGGTATGGATGAGCAAAACAAGAGGATGGCCTCTGCATCCGACGAAGTTAAAGACAAGATTGTAAGTTTATGCTTTTCTATTATAACACGTCAATGCAAGGTAGATGCTTCACTTTTGGATTGGGGGAGGGGGAGAGTGTGGGGTAGAGTATTTTATAAAAGTAAAGGGGTGGCAATAATTTCTTTAGAAGGCTAGATGTTGCTGCATTGTGTGATCTAGGTCTTGGCTTTTCTGCAGAAAACTGAAAAACAAAATGCCACAACAGGACTGAAAACCTGCAACAACATTCTGGCTATGACGCAGGTATGAATAAATTAGAACTTTATGTCTTGCGTCCTTTATGATGTCCAGAAGCAATCTACTAACTTCTATTTCCTGATTCAGCCACTACATAAAAATTCACCTTCCTTCATTGGGGACAAGAGGATCAACTTATCATGGAAAGAACCAGTAAAATCAGCCGTTCCTTCAGCTACTGCTAGTGCTGGGTAAGAATTACATGTCCAACTCTTAGAATTGTTTTTGGGCGTACAGGTTCATGGCCACTCTTACTTATTGAGCATTGAGTAGAGTAGTTTCTCCCTGATCAAGTAATAAGACATTTTATTCCTTAAAAAAAAAAAAGAAAAAAATAAACAGACATTTTACTTTTGACTTCTTGTTTTTAGAAAGGATACTGCTAAAAAATCCCCCTGGGTGCTGATTAAAACCATATTAATTACTGAAGTCTATCTTCACATAATTGAATCTATTGTTGTAGTTCCAAAGTTCATAATATCATTGACAATAAAATTTACCCCAATTTCCAAAACCTTCTGTTGACAGCTTTTCCCCCCTCTCTTAACCCTTAATTTCTGGTACCTGGAATTGGAAGTCACTGATATGGTGATAACCTCAGACAATTTCATCCACACCAACCTGGAAAGTGTGAAGATTTGATGTGTTGCCATCTCCATCACAATAATCATCACTACTTAAAACCCAGCCATTGTTTCCATTGCCGTTTGAGATGTCTCTTTTTTATTTTCAGAAAAAGAAAATTTCAGAAAAAAAATAAGAAAATTGCTGTAAAGAAGAGAAGTTTAGGAAAAATCAAGTAAAAGATAACAAAAAGTAGAGAGTAGTTCTGAAAACTTCAGGATTCATAAGAAAACTTTAGGATGTTAAGAAAACTTTAGAAAAAATAAGAAAATTTCAGAAAAAAAAACAAGATAAGCTCCGAATAAATAAGGTGTCGAGAACATACCTTAAATATAATCGTGCAAAACCTAGTTGTGTTAGTAGCTAAATCAGTAAAAAGAAAATTGGTGATCATTTGTTTAGCTTGTCGGCAACAGTTGAGCAACAGTGAATGAGGAAAAATAGGTAACTCAAGAGACATATGATGGAAGACTAAATGTTTCCGCAAGTAAAAGCAACAGTTGCTAGCTTCAAAGTCAGAACGTTGATTTTCAATGTGGTTAATAGTTCTGTCATGAATGGAAGTTTGTTTAGCTTTTACAATCTAGAAATATTAACTATCATTCATGGGGAATTTCTAGCATTTGCTTTGTGTAAAAGAATAACTTGTAAATAGGAAACTTTTTTGTGATCTACTCCCTCTGTTTTTTTAAGGATCATCTTATTTATTGTAGCAAGGAAGCGAAGGCAAGAAGGAGAGAGTGTGTGAAAGTGGGCCCTTTTTGTTTATTTAAATAGGAGAAAGAATGTGGTTGTGAGAGATTGTGTTATTATGTGATTCGCCAAATGGAGTAAAGTAGTGTGAGAAGAGAACAAAACTTTGCCGAATAAGGAATTAAAGTAAAAGTAGGAAGATCTATAAGGAACGCACTTAAGCGAAAAGTAGGAAAATCCTTAAAAGACGGAGGGAGTACTAGGCTTGATAAAGAGCCAATTTCAGAGGCTTGTGGTTTGTCTCGAAATATGTGTCTAAAGTGTGTATCTAGAGACAATGCAAATGATGTATATGTTTTTCTGGGGAAATTTGATACATGGTACTTTTGCAGGGGGAAACGACCTGCTAGCTCTGCCCAGAATGGTTCCAACAGCCATGCTGCCAAAAAAGGCCGTGGAGGCGGAGGATATCAGAACCAGCTTGTTAATAGGGCACTGGAAGGTATTTCTTATGGAGGGAGAAGTGGTGGTAGAGGGGGCAGAGGAAGAGGATGGGGTGGACGTGGTAGAGGGAGGGGATTTCGGTAAAATCCCCAGTTCTAGATTCGCTAGGTAGGCGGGATGCTATTTAAAGTGGCAGTGGTTGGAAGCTGGACGGTTTTATACAAAGAACTCAACTGTGCCGTAGAATGTTCAGAAGTACACTTGATTGGCAAATGACAAGTTTTGTGTTATGGGGAAGTGGCTGAGCTGATGTTTAGTTTGTACTTTGTAGGGATGAGATTTTCTTGATTACATTCTTAACTGGATATTTGTTTATTTTGGGTTTTTTTAATAGGCTTTGATATTACTTCATTTGTCTAATTTGTATTCTCTAGCCTTTATTTAGTAGCTTCTTT